>OX419613.1:5920000-6520000 GCA_948473465.1 Lithophane ornitopus | reverse complement strand
TTATTACATTTATGCTGTGTTCGTTTTATCTTTCAAATTCACAAAATAATAATGGTTGTGTTTTTTAGGCAAATCATGGTATTTTTTTTTTTATAAATTATATATGGGACCTTAGAAATTACATTAAATTCGTACCTACAATGGGGAGAAATAAATGTCAGTTACGTGAAAGTTTAACTCAGGTGTCCTATAAAACCAATAACCAACATTTACCTGTAGTTTATTTGAAATAAGATAAGACATTTAAACAAACCTTTTTATAGTCCGTTCAACCGATTTTGACTTCTATACCGTAGGCATAGGATGGCATAGGTGGCCTGCCAGGGTTGCGGGAATGTCCGAAAGGGATACCGGGACCTTGGCAACAGGCAACTGAAGGAACACGGGTGGGTTTTAGTCAGTAAAAGTCACGCCCTTCTGCTCCGCCCAGAGCGGGAGAAGTCATCTGATGATTTACCACCCTCAAAACAAAAATAAAAAAAAGGATGGCATTAAGAGCAAAAAAGGTTACACAATACCAACTGTCTACTGCAGCTGCCATTTGTCCTGCCAGCAACGCTATAGAAGTCAAAATCGGTTGAACGGACTGTAAAAAAGGTTTATTTAAATATCTAATCTTATTTCAAATGTAGTATAGGTAGGGTTAGGCAGAGGTATACACATAGGAAGTACACTCACATTTCGCCAGTCATGTTAAAGTCCCATGTAATAGGTGAGCCTATTGCCATCAACCGCCCCACAAATCCAGACTCCGAGTTGCTACTGAGAAATTCCAGATTATCACCATCATCATCATCAGCCTATAGCAGTCCACTGCTGGGCATACGGCTCTCCAATTGCACGCCATTCACCTCGATCCTCAGCAGCTCTCATCCAGCTGCTACCAGCCACCCTGCGAAGATCGTCGCTCCGCCTAGCCTGAGGGCGTCCTACCTCACGTTTGCCGATTCGCGATTTCGCGGTCGGAAATTCCAGATGGAAAACCCCAATAACTTTGCCCGACCCGGGAATCGAACCGAAGACCTCATGTTCAGCAGTAAAGCGGTTGTGTTCCAGTATAAGCTGACCTCGCATTGTACGGAAATCCTGTATAATACGAGATCAGCATAAACTGGAAATGTACAGCTTGATGTGTAGCCGTGCGTACTAGTTATTATATGGAAACCGAGAATAAACAGGTAATAAAACACTTGAACTAACTGCTCATTACTTTACCAATACAATACTAAATTTAACTGAGGAAACTGGAGAAGTAATTATAAATAATGATACACTTATTGTTAATAACAACGAGCTATTGTGATTAATAGCTTCAGTAATTATAAAGAGAAAAATCACTTGAGCAATACTCAATATAATTGACTATTTAAATGGGAAATAACTCGTCCGTAATGGGACCATATCTGCTTTGTTTAAATAATCCGCGTAGGCTGAGGTATGCACTTAGCTGAGAACACCTTACAATAAATTGAGATACAATAAGCTCTAAATATAGGAAAGCTTATACGGTGGACGTAACATTAAAATTACTGATACATAAGCTCGAGAGTCGATCGATAAATTTAAGCTACACTTGCCACGGTTGTTCCGTGGATGGGTGATCAGTGACCATCTTTACATACCAAGACCACTCCGTGTCTCGGAAAGCATGTTAAGCCGTTGGTCTGTCATTTTAGATCTTTGACAGTTGTTACGGGCCGTCAGAAGCCCGAAAGTCTGACAACCAGTCTTAACAAGGGGTATCGTGTTAGTTAGTAACTGGGTTGTGGAGGTCAGATAGGCAGTCGCTCCATGTAAAAATCTGGTATTCAGCTGCATCCGGTTAGACTGGAAGCCGACCCCAACATAGTTGGAAAAAGGCTAGGCAGGTGACGATGACTAATACATAAGCTTGTATAATAAAATTCATATTTTGTGTCAAAATAAATATTTATGCTGGATACGGCTATGGAAAAGTATGACAGTTTGCACCTACACAGGTGTACGGTTTGGTCAGTGAATGCCATTTGAAGTAAATATATGTGTAAACTTACATAAACCAAATATGCATAGGTACATTTTGTAAGAGTCGATACTTACACGACCATAAAATGTAATATAATTCGCAAACTTTATGCAAATATTTTGCATTTACTGCGAACATTCCAGAAACTCGTTTAGAATTTAATTTATCCTATATTATCACGCAATCCACAGTAAACGATAAAATTCTTAATTAAAAACATAGTAAAAATTGCAAGAAGTCTGGAATTAAGCGGTTGCGCGGGCGCCGCTTCCTCTTCGATACAAAAGACATCAACGCGCTGCGCAGTCGCATGTTGTTTGATTGGCAATATATTTTTTGCTTGTAAACGTCAAACACTTCGCACTAAGGTCTCTTGATTAAATTTTATGAGTCAGATATAAAGCGAAGAGTATAGAATTTATTGATACTAAACATTTTCATCGTTTTGTGTTTACATAGTTGCACCTTAAACATTTATCGGCATCAACCGCGTTTCGAATTCTTGTTTCGCGTAGTCTCACGCGCATTCCTATGGGCGTTTGTTGTTAAAAAGTTGCATAACCTTCACCATTTTTAGCGGGATGTAAATCTTGATAAGCAAATAACATATATTGTTGTTTCCTTAAGTGTAAGAAGTTCAGTCAAAAATATTGTTGCATTTTTTTTGTATTCTTCTTCCCTTTTTAGATCAAAATAATACGCAAATCTATACATAATTATAAATAAAAGACGCTTTTCGTGTTTGTCTGTATGTCCGCGTTATTCTTCTAAACCACGCAATAGATTTTGATCAGATTTTCACTATCGTTTAGAGAATTTATTCCGGAAGGTTTATATAATATGTTAATATTAAAGTTACATACTAAGAAATCTCCATGTTTTGTTACGTCGTAAAAACAGTGCGAAGCAGGAGCAGGTCGCTAGTCATCCACTAAACGACATTTCAGTCGGCCCATCTCAATAATGGTATGTACTCAACAATAAAACGTACATCAACTGTCACAATGACAGCACCCTCACAAACTTAGTATTGCCATAAAAGAAAACACATTCAAACTAATGCGTGCTAACGCCTGCTGGTCGTGAAAGAGCCTTAAGCGAGGAATTGGCAGCACGACGCGCCATTAGGTGCTGGAGTCAGTGTCGCGCCCTAACGAGAGGACGCTATTGTGGAGATAACTAGAGATGGGACGCAATACTCGATTCTCTAGTCGTTAACAATCGATTTATTTTATCGGATAGACTATTTGCCTGGTTTTTGTTTTTGTTTTTATTGACGTCTAATGTGTTTGTCAATGTTATTTTATTTGTTTTCTTTTTAGGTAATTTTGCTTTTTTTTTAATTGAAATTTCAAATGTCAAATACAGAAAACAGTGTTGACTTAAAATCTCAAATCAAGCGTTCTAAAATAAACCCATGTGATTTTCAACTACGTAAGACGTATCAATAACAACCGGCTAAACATTGTAAGTACCGCCATTTAAGTAACGATCGTATTATGTTACGTGACGATTGATTTGGTATCATTTCGTATTAACCGGTACTCAACTGTCAGACCGCGAAGTAGACGAAGACAGAGAGTATAGATTCGGGTCAAATTCAG
This sequence comes from Lithophane ornitopus, assembly GCA_948473465.1. NCBI lineage: Eukaryota > Metazoa > Arthropoda > Insecta > Lepidoptera > Noctuidae > Lithophane > Lithophane ornitopus. The sequence continues at coordinate 6,516,391 of OX419613.1, read as the reverse complement.
ACACGATCTTGGCGTCTTATGACCGGGTTTACAACATCGGTGGGGAGATATCTATTTCCTTCTATCTGTTTGTTTGGCTCTCTGTATAAATAGGTATTATTTCAGTACTTAAAGGGCACACTCATCTAGTTCTGTTTGTACATTGTTTTCTGTTTTTATTGTTTTAAGGTGTAATAAACGCATTTTTCTATCTTTCTTTATTTGTGTAACTTTTTTTGACGTGACAAAGTAATTTACAGAGTAAACATCATTTAACCAGTAGTTTATGATATAATGTGGAAAACTACTCAAACAGAAAAAGAAATGGTAGTTGTTTAGTTACTACGCTGAGTGTAGGGTTTTCACTTACATAATCAGCCTATAATGGTCCCACTGCTGGGACACAGGCCTCCTCCACGTGGGTCGTAATCCACCACGTGGGTTTTCACCCAATACTCTTGTACTTATAATATGGACCTATAGTCATTGGACTATAGGTCCATATTACCAAATGGACCTTTGATCCCTTTTTGACTAAATGATTTACCAACACTTTTCTTCGTCCTACGACAATTTTTCTCGACTAAATATTTTTAAATTAGTTGGTCAGCACGTCACTAGTGAAGTGGTCACAGATAAAGAGTATAGATTGTCCGGGTGTCGGCCACGATCTTGGCATCTCGTGATTTGCTCTGCGAGATGGCCGGGGGCTAACATATTGCCTTCTATCATTCATTCCTATCAGTTCATTGCAAGACAGTGGCCCTGGTTGGTTTAAAAAGAGTAGCATTGGCTAATTCTTTACACTGAACAATTAGTATTTTGCTCTTTAGTCTGTTGTTTACTCAGTTTTAGGCTTTTGATCATACAAAGAATCATTTATTTAAATATCTAAGATATATTAATTATTTACTTTGTTACTGATACCGTATCTTCCTTCACATAATAAAGCAAAGAGTTCCTTAAATTATTCCATTATTTACTCACAGTACTTCAGTTCAGTAACTTAGATTACCTACTTAATCTCGAAAATTTTAGTTCCTGCGAGCTATTATTAATTTATTAAATAAGCGGGTAGTAGTTCGGTCATCCGAGGCATTGCGTCTAGTGAACTATCAAGTATCGACTCATTATTATAAGTTCGGTCCATCACTATAGTGTACTGGGCAAAGATAAAGAGTATTGATAGTGGGGTGTCGCACGATCTCGTGATCGGATCACAAGATTGCCACGCGCATCACTATCACATTGTTGTGTTTGACTTCGATTAATATCGATTAGTAAAACTTTTTTTCTAATACATTAAACATAAAATTCCTAACCTTTTTTAAATATCCAAATCGGTTATTCAAATTAGACAGAGAATCTACACTTTTTTAACGTAAAAAAATACATAAAAACGCGTTTAACGTAAAAAAATACATAAGCTCCAAGCCGGGATGAAGTGGCACAAAAAACTCCCCAGTAACTTCGTTTATCTTGGTTGTAACCATGTTTCTTTACTATGTCATAATTTAAATAAATATTTTATTAAAATTTCTGTAGGATGCGCAAGAGCATGATCGAAAAAAAAACACATATTTTGCAAAATGTCGTAACTAGCAAACATTGTAGGCTGTATACAGGATTAGTCTGCACGTCAGCGGTGATAAGTGGCCGATAATGGCGCGTTTCAATTGCGACAGTGGGCCACGATCTGGCCATCAAACGTGATTGGTCTTGCGTCGAGCATCCCCGTCGGCTTATTGGATTTAGTTAATCTTATTTTATGCTTAGTTTACTTTTGAGATAACTGTAAATCAAATGTAGGATTTGAAGGCTTTAATTGAAGTAGGTACTTAAGAAATTGAATCGACATAACAGTTAGCTGTTTAAATTGAAATAGAATTTAGAGGTATGAGGAACAGGGTTTAAAGTTCACTCATCCTCTATAGAAAAGGGAGTATCCTCCGTCCAGACGGGTATCGTGTCTGGCGGCCAACTGCCCAACCATTGAAGTCGGGATCTTGTATGTATATCGATCGCGCGGTAAACTCTAATTGCGCGATGCAGGATTTTTTGTGACGTCAGGTTTTGGTGCGTAGTTCGCATGTGGTGATGTAGGTTTTGACTGTTGACTTTTTGGCGTATTAATAGATATTTTAATTATAAGGTTGGTACCTATGCGCAAGCACACTAAGCACTATGTTTCTGCTTAGTAAAGTAAATCTTCCTCCTTCTTCTTCTTTTCGAAGGGACTACACAACCTTCTTCTAATAAGATTTAGTTTCATACCTAGCAAAATTTATTAACTCAACACTTGACCAGTCAGTGATTCATTCCCCTTTTCCATATCAAAGTCTAGACTTCCAAACATAAGCTTAGGTATATTATAAGTACCTATGAACCTATTTTTAATATAATGCATTCACGTTTGTTTAACTATACCGATACACTTACATATCAATCATCCATATCAGCGTTCTAAATCAAAACCAATAATAAAAGTGGTAAAATATCAGAACAATAACTTTTTACTCAAGAATCGAACCCAGAACCCAGCATACTGAAATAATGGAAGTTACCGTTGAACTAATGAGCCAAATCGTTATTCAAACAAATAATACTCAAAACCACGACTCAAGACGGATCTTAGTTAAATAACATTATCTTTAAATAAAACATGAGGAAACCAAAACATACAAAATCGATGTCATTATTCCCCGGAGGCTTTATAAAGCCTCAATAAATCATAAAACTGCTAATTTATGGAATTAAAAATTGATATGGAATAATAAAGAACCACTAACCTTCATTGAAAAACAAACCCTAACTTAGAAAACAAAAAGTTCAAAACAGCTTAAAGGTAATACATTCCATTCTAATACTACGCAAACTACAGAGTAAAAAGGTCGTATCTACACAACTAACCTCATGATTGAGTTCAAACCATTTCGAATTCAAACAAGAAGGTATGTAAGCTGCCCTACAAAAATTCAAATAGGGCACTAAAATATTCAAATAACTCTTTGCTTACTTATATCTGTGTTTATTTACAAAAGCAACAGACGAGACACAGTTTTAAGTTGAAGCAGTACTTAATGCATAGATAAGAGGATTACGTCTATCAACTTAAGATAACTTTATATCAACATTAACTTGACATGCGCAATGCAAACAGAAAAAAACTTGGGCAATAATATCTACTTACGGAAAGATTAAACTGTTGTGTTTTTAATACGATGAATAAAGACGTATCTCAACATAAACAACACAATAAAACGAAAACATACGACATTATGCTTCTAAGACACTCGAAACTTTCTTACAATAAACTAAAGTATGACTAAAGTGTACTTACTGTTATCACGCAACAATTACGAAAGCTCCAGTTATCAACGATTATGTAAAAGAGGGCGCGCTCGCGCCTCCGTCCTGCCACTTTCCCTCAACTCCCGCCAAATCCCTCACACGTCCCCAAGTCACTCAAAGTGCACTCAATCCTTCGTATGAAACAGTCAAACACAGTCAGTAAACACACCGGTGAAAAAGTTTGTGTGAACAAATGTTATTTAAGTTCGTGTGTGTATGCGCGCGCCGAGTTGTGCCGGCGCGCGTCCGTTGCGTGACTCCGCCCGTGCCGTACTAGAGTGGCGAGCAGCGAGAACCGGCCACGGCTACCGAGTTGAGGACAAGTCGCCGGGCCCCGGCCGCCGCCGCCGCCCGCCGGCCTGCCAAGCCACCAAGCCTAGCTCGACCGCTGCCCGCTTACTTACACACATGAAAACCTAGTATACTACCTATACCGACCCATTCTTATTGCACGTTTTATCGCAGTGTCGACTTTTTGTAATGACTGGATTATGCGCCTCTAAAACCCTAAGAGTAGACTTTACGCAGACGCTAATATCAACTTTTGGATATAAACTCCGCCACACAAAGAGTCCCTTTATCGAGTGATATAAATTTTATGTCTGTTATGTAGGTTCCTCGATAAAGATCGAACTAGAGTATAATTTTGTTAGATACGGTATAATGGAGTAAACAAATCGAGCGCCTTGCTCGAAGTTTCATCTGAAAGTTAAATAAGGAGTTCAGTAAAACTCCGGCAACTAGATGGCAGAAGTTCGATGAGTATTTGAAGATTCGATTCTGTAAGTTTATCCGTCGAACAAAAGTCGACGCTACTGGTTTTAAAACATCTTTTAGTTCTGCGAAAGCTTCACATCGCGTGATGTAGGTACAGGGGTGAACCCTACGCGTCCGTCGACTTGCATGTAATTACTAACAGAAGGAGGTTTGCTTTTTTTCGGGGCCAGCGCGTGACTTATACTTATAGCCAACCCTCCACCTTAAAAATATCATTATAAGGTAATAAAGGGCACGTAACATAAAGTTCCTTGAAAACAAATCAACAGAGCTTATTGCTCGATATAAATCTAGCCATCAAAACTATGAATAATGGCTTCAGAATTATTATCTCACCGACGACGATAAAAATTAGCTTTTAATATGTCATTTGAATTGTAATTAAGACACAAATAAAATATTAATCAATTTTCCGTAGGTATCTAATAAATATTATAATGACTACAAGAATAGATGAAATAAAAAAAATACGTAATGTATGCAAATGAAAGCAACCGGTCAGATTATTAAGAGCCACGCGCTTAGAAAAACGTATCTTCTTTATTGCGAATGAAAGAATGCAATAAATATAAAGACATAAATAAAGTATTGTGGCACTGTTGTGGGGCGACTCCACGGGTCGGCTGGCCGACAATGGTTAATCAAAAAGCCGTATCTCATTCCGCGAGACCTTGCCGGGACTGGACGTTACGTTATTTCGATTTCATTTGCGACTTGCGTTCTCGTGCGCGTGGTTTTTTACAACTTGTTGCTGAACGCGCCCACAGGTCATGCCTTGATCCCGGAGCCTTTGTTATTCCCGGAGAAATATGAGGCGAAGTCGGCAGGTACCTACGAATAAATGGGATTCTTTTGAGGTATATTGAAATATCTCTAGGCGATGCCGAGAAACGGGGAGATTAATTCTCGAATGATGAATGGTAAACGTAAATCTTGTTCGTAATTTACTCCTTGCTAGTTATCGCCTTTGTTTCGTATGTTATTATTATAAATGGAGTAGAATATTGTAGTAACAAGATATCCCTTTTATTGGGGAGTTGTTTAGGAAGAGTTTTGTGTCATCGCTCATTGTTCTGTTGGTCCGTTACTCGGTTAGAATTTCTTTTTATTTTCGTAAATAAGCGGAGGAGTATAGAATGGATTTGTTTTCTTTTTGTTACAAAAAGTAATTACTAGTCACGAATCTTGTGGCCAGCGAAGCGGGTGCGCGTTAAGATTAATTGAATTCTTAGGTGTGAAAAGATGGAGCCGCGAGGGGGCGGACGAGCCTCACACTTTTTATATAAGGAGATGTAAGATAGGAGCGGCAGCGACATAATGTATGATCCGTGCGATAACCGTCTAAGAGATGGTGATAAACTCAGTCTTTTCACTGATTTTATTCTTGTTTAATGACTTTTTGAATCATAAGACCATTAGCTTCTTTGTAACTGAACAAAGATCTCCTAAAGACAGTTCATTATAAATAGTTAAATGAGAAATCGGTATCACCTCGCATTTCAGGCGAATTAATGATCGCAATTTTGCCTTTTGAGAAATGTTTTTTTTTTCACAGAAATCCCTTTATAATTCAACTAGCTGCTCGCTCCGGCTTCGCACGGGTAGCACTACATACTTATCTACGGCTATTTTAGGTAATTTTTTTAAACCTTGGGTTACAGTATTGGAGTTTTAGTAAGGAGCCCTAATTTTTTTGAAAATATAGTATAGCCTATGTCAGCCGGGGATAGTGTAGCTTCCCAACAGTGAAAGAATTTTCAAATCGTTTCGGTAGTTTCGGAGCCTATTCAATGCAAACAAACAAACAAACAATCAAATCTTTCCTCTTTATAATATTATATTAGTATACAATAGAAGATATAGATTATTTAATCCAATGCTTTCATTTACATGTGTTCAATTTTCTTAATATTTTTACTCAAAAAGCCGTTCTATTTATGGGGTCAACTTAATAGCTTTGGTCCGCTAACGTTTCTTTGGTCCCAGGTTTGATCTCCAGTTCAACCTATAGGTTAATTGGACTATACTAATAGGAATCTCAGTTATTGCCGGAGATTAGAAATGTATCCGATAAATTGCAACAAGCTCGCTGCTCAGTACATATACGAATCACATTAAGCTTGGAACAAACTTATAACACGACATACCAACATGTGGCATGTTCATTGGAACGTTTCGTCATTTGACCAATGAAACGGGTGGTGTGGCGTCGGGTGTTACAAGTGTGCTGCGGCCTTTAGGCTTGTAGGAAGGACCGTTATTGGCGATCTGTAGGTTTACAATGATACGAGTCTAGTCTACTGTTGTGCTTGTTTATTTGTATGGGCATTGAGTGCAGATTTATATCTGAGATGTTAGTAGAACATGGCTGTCGTTTCCTGAAGTATTGGGCTAAATAAAAGTTTGGTAATGTCGTTTGTTTTTTTACATAAATTTTGCAGATATGGGTGAGCCCCAAGTCTTGTTTCTTGAGGGATAAACCTATATATTGGCTTAATGACGTGCAAACACGTGTGAAGCTTGCGATAAACGTGTGAAGCTTAGCCCTGTTTTCATAAAGCTCAAATTGTGAATCAATCAATCCTCGATTTCCTAAAGTAAACAACCAATGTGCCCGATGGTATTTCATACAAACTTTCATCCCTTATATAATTGATTAATCTTAATCTATCCTACCTACCTACCTACTTACCTACTCTACCTACCTACCTACGCCACCTACACCTACTTTACGTATCCTAAATCTTGTCCTGAGAATAACAAAAAAATAATTATCCAAATCGGTCCAGCCGTTCTTGAGTTTTAGCGAGACTAACGAACAGAAATTAATTTTTATTTATAAGAAGAAGAAGAAGATATAGGTACCTTTTCATAAATAGGAAACCGCGTTCGCTTCTAACTCAAACTAAAACTTAGCATGTCCCGTCTAAAAGGTCCATCATCAGTTCGATGTACGACGCCCGCGCGCCGATAGAATCGTAAAATGTATACTTTATCACATATATTAAACGACCAGATTATAATTACATGCCAACGACTTGAGACGCGCCGATGGGACGTATGCGCCTTTACTATAGATTAGAGATTGCATAGAAGAAGGATGGTATTTTATTCTGCTGAATTCATCAATTAAAAATATTACTTAATATAATTAGTGAAGAATAACTTCAATTAAAAATTAGCATACATGCTCATAATAAAATAATTTATTATTTATTTTATCTTAACAGTTATTTCAAAATTACAGAAAAATAAAAACATATACTAAAAACACTGGCAACACTGGTTTTTAAATAATGGTTTAGCTGCATCCGGTTAGACTGAAAGCCGACCCCAACATAGTTGGGAAAAGGCTAGGGTTATTTCAAAATTGGAAAAAGCTTTTGGGATGCCAAACGGATGGGTCATCGATTGAGCCCAGACTGTAAAATTGAGCCTAACATATATTATCAACACCACGATTTCTGGCATAAAGGTTATAGTACAGATGCTTTGATAATTCCTGCCAGAAATGGTTCTAGATCATACGGTGGAGATAAATGTTTCACTATGTTGCATCCTTTTTAAAAGTTATTCATTAGAAGAACATTTTCGCCTCAGGTAGGTATTATAAAAACTTCTTCTATAATGCAACTGATGCCAATCTTACGTATGCACACACGCAATACATCTATCTACATCTAAAGTAGATAAATAACAGATACAACTTAATCTTTCACTTATCATTACTAACGACACTTTGCACTTTTTATACGTTAATGGTTCGCGTGGGTACAGCAAGGATTAAAATGTCGATTATTGATGTTAGTAATTTCTCAAACGAAATGATAAATGATATCAATCAAACGGAGCGAGTGCTTTTTACGGAACATGGATAAAAAATGTATCTAGGCAAACAATATCCAAAATGGTAAAGTTTGGGTAATTAGAGCCTGTTTTAATTTGAATTAGGTCATCACGTGAATACCAGTCAGGGGTTCGGCAAATGTACAAGTATCTCCCGGGCCCTCAACTCATGGTAGTATTAGGAACAGTGGGGTTTTAATCGATAGGAGTCCGACATATACAATCACATACGTCCACATATAAAATCATCAAAATATACCTACCAGTTTTATATACAAATTGATATTATTGAATATTATATACAAAATGACATGATTACTTTGTAAAGTATTGTATTATTGTGAATGTGAGCACTATGTGGATGTTTATTTTGTTTTAATTCTTATATTTTTTCGTTCTCAGTTTGTTTTAACGATGGTCTGGCAATTTGAGAACTTTATGCGGTCTACCCAAATGTCCTTTCTTTGGTCGTCGAGTCGTTGAGCTCATTAAGTTCTGAGTTGAGCTCCACTATTACTGACAAATGCATGCACTGACTGGACAGGTCCACTCAAATCTATGTGGTTCTTTCCTCAAAAGACCATTTCAGACTCTAACCTACATGGTCCTCATATGGCCTGACCAAGATTATGTTTGGACTTTAAAAGAGAATTCGGCCTTTCTTCTCAGAGTAGTCAGATAGGAAACGCCGACCTCTTCTACCCTAATAAATTTTTTTTTTTTAATATGACGTCTAAAAGTGATTCTAATATCCTATTTACAGAATAAACAATTTCATTTCATTACATTTCATAACCCTCCGTTATCCCAAGACGGAGGGTATCCATGAGGATTTCCCCGCGGAAAAAATAAATAAAGGTAACGCGAGATAAAAATGTGGACCTAAAACAAAACACTTATCCAGGTTAAAGGTAAGTTAAATGTCGTTCCTGACAAAGAGTGGGGACGAATACAAGAAATGGCGAGCCGATGAGATTGAGCCGGAAGGACAAACAGTAGCAGCCTCCAACGTTTGCTAATCACCAACTCAATTACCATTGCCATTGGAGCGGTGGTTGCAGAATTGATAAATGACACAAAACACGAAAGAACTGAAAAAGCCATCTAATTGCTGAATACTTAATACGAGATGCACGATGAAGCAAAGTGACGGGCACAACCATTACAAGCCATACTAAAAAGCATTATCCACAATCTAACACATAAATCAACAAATCGAAAAAATAATAGCCTTAAAAACGATTTCACAATTCTTCAGTTTCCGGAAAAATTACGCAATATACGTAACTATTCACAATCGATTATTTCACTCTTCAAGAGCGTTGTAAGTGAAAAAAATGTATGTCAAGCACTCGTCAGACTGTCAGTAAGAAATGATCTACAGTTAAAACGATCGACACATCGAATTAACTGTTTTGTTATGTCGCTATTGTGGCCCAGTTTTTTTAATTAAATTGTGATTTAGACGCCAGTGATTATCTATGTAAGTCGGGGATTTCGCAATAAACTGCTCTGTAAATGACGTTATTTAGACAAAGAAAAAGAGTAAACAAAAAATACGTCACATATGACACTTGTGTCTTCTTTTTGATCACCATGTGTTATTCCACAAGTAAAATAATGATACATAATTTAATTTAACTTCATCCCTGTACCCGCATTTCACCGATATTGAAAAGTTATTTACCGTTAAAACTAATGATTAAAATAGGACAGTACCAGGTATGTCACCAGCCAACTACCATTGTAAATGACAAACCCACTAAAATGCCAAACGTGCCACGGGAACCAATAAGATCAATCAAATCAAAACAGCCGAGCATTCCCGAAAATTTACGAGCCCGTATATCCATATACAGGGTGTAACATCGACTAAATTTCAATCATGTGCCCGATCCTGTAGCGTTGATAGAAAGGCGTGTGCCCACGCATAAAATCAGTGGCCGCACGGTGATACTTGATTACGGTGAACGAAAGCGTGTAAGTGCAGTGTCAAACGTTACATTACATGTTACAGATACGTGTTACCGTAACTGACGGTTGTGAAATTAGTAAGTAGGTATTATACAATATAGTTATATGTTTATCATGGATTGTAAATTCTGGTTTTGTTTCTTTAGTAACATATTCAGCAAGGCAGTACACCCAGAAAAAAAAAAAAGATGAATCAAGTTCCAAAAACTTAATAACGGACACCTTACTTGATAATCTTTTTATACACTGCAATGTAGTAAAACCAAAATAAATCAATAAATATAAATGTCAATATTGCCATTTATATCGTTTTTATTGAGCATTGCATGATTAGTGCTGATAATCAACATCGATCATTTGCGGAAGAAGCTGTTTAATGATTGTTTTTATAGTTTTAATTCTGCTTGCGTTGCCATTAACTATGTAATACTTTATGATGTATACATATTCGTCACGCCTCTAGGTTTGTTATTTACATCTACAATTTTTCTATCTCAGCTAATCGACAGGGACGAGCTTTATCCCTAAATATTGAGATATTTGAAACCCGAACTTACTCCCGAATTTAATCCCGATATTTACTGGAACTGGTATTGACCCCCAATAAAGTTCCTATGACGTGGAAAAAAGTACCAGTAGTAGGTAGTAGTCATAAGTAGTTTTGAGTTATTATCAGCATCATACTGTAATGTTTTTGGTTAAAAAAATGTACGGTGACTTCATGTACAATAAGCTGTGGGCCAAAATAAGCTTTATTTGAAGCCGTGAAGCAGCTAGAAAGCCGCGGCAGACCACGTGGAAGATGGTGTGATGAGATGGACAGAAACAACAAGCAATGGTCGGTGCCACATTAGCCCTGAACTGAAACTACTGGAAGCCATGGTTGAAGCCTTTGCCGGGCAATGAGATAGTGGAGACCGACTGTTACCAGTAATAAAGTATCTACTTTACTTTACCTTACTTTACTTTACTTTAGTAGTTATAAAGGCTATATCTGTTTATGTCAACTAACTCAAAATAATCTTTTTGACTCATAGTATTTACGCGGAATTGTGAACAACTGACTTTTTCACATAAAAACATGGCGTATTATTGTTGCTCTGAAGTGGCAAATAGCCTTGTATTTTGCAGCGCTACCACCGATTCCATCTTCGTGCAGTGGTTTTTCCTTGTTCATGGAAATCAAAAAATCAAAAAAAAAAAATCACATGGGCACTTATGAAACGTCAGAAGCTAGGTGCACGGTTCCAATTGGTCGTTTTATATGGAGAAGAGCCGGCAAGAAACTCCACGGTTACTCTTTTAAAAAATAATTGGTTTTTACAATATTTTCGAATTACAGTGTTAATAGTTATGGGAGGACAGTGTAGGCCTTCAAAAAGTTTCAGGTAGGTTAGGCTAAGCCTACAACTTTCTCACAATCACAAGGTAAAAATAGTCGATATAAAAGATAAATAAGATAAGAAGGAGGAATTTTGTTCTGAATGAATTTTGAAATGGAAAAAATGAATTTTATTCAAAACTCTCTTTGAAATTGAGGTATACCTACTGTATACACAAAGGAAATATTTGATTATGTCACATTTACATCATGAACAACTATAATTCAACCTATTCACTATAAATTACTCGTATCCAGGCATCAGGTCACTATGACTACGCTACGACGACATCTCCCCATATAAAGGCAATCATTAAGCAAGGTCGAATCTTGTAAGGACTAAATATGCGTAATTACGCCTGATGCAATCGCCATTTTCCATTTAGCCTCAAAAACATCAATCGTCCTTGTCAATGCTACTAATAAAGGGTTCCCACGCGACTTCACAAATGAATAAAGCTCGTTCTAACCTTTATTACTACGCCTGCGATTGCCTATCCACGGACTCACGATACCATAGATTTATCGCGAGGACTCACTGAGGTCCAGCCATAAACCGATATGAACTTCTAGGTCAACCCTATACACAAATTTACGACTATACAAGCTGTTCTTTTTTTCCGAGAGGATTTTTTGAATTTGGATTTTATTACTTTTTAATGGTGAGCATCCTTGTACGGATCCTTTTTGAGGTTTTGGATTCAAGCGGTGTTAGCGCTTTAGACGCTTTTTTTGTATTCACAGTAAGTTCTTGGAAAAATGTCACACAGCCGAAAGACGTCCTGCTGGACATAGGCCTCTCCCAAGCACCGCCACTTCAACCATTTCTGTGCTTCTCGCATCCAGCACATTTCCAATGTCGTTATAAAAGTTTAATAGGTTATCTTTTAAGTTGTTTCCGATGATTTGATGACGTAAAAGCTTAAAAATTTCGGTCATTTTACAACAACGATAAACACCACAAACTAATCTATATACGAACCATCACGTCCAAAATTTACACCAATTCTTCCAAACAAATTAAAGCTTAGCAGAAAAAAACGTCCACTAAGAATGAAGCGCTGTATCGCTGGACTTTCATTTTGTTCCTTATCCTTGAGTTTTTTGGTGCCTAAAGCGAAGTGGGATCCATTAAGATAGGTCAAACGATACGCCCTCGGAATGCCATACTTCTCACTCCTTACTCAAATGGTTCCGTCGAATCGGACTGAGTGGCGGCAAATAGTTCGACGATGATATTTTCTTGATTGCTTTCAATTTCCTTTTGCTGTATTTTTTTGGGAGTTCCTTTGATTTAAGTGTTTTGCTTTGGGATATTTATTGTGAAATATCCGGGCAGGATGATATTGAATAATCGTAGCAATGTTCATGATTTTCGTTTTTAATGATTGAATGATTGAATTGCATAATCAGCCTATAATGTTCCCACTGCTGGGATAGGGGCCTCCTCTCTGTGAGAGGGTGCGGGCCGTAATCTACCACGCTGGCCCAGTGCGGGTTGGTAGATGTCACATGTCTTCGAATTTTTGGTTCTAGGACATGCCGGTTTCCTCACGATGTTTTCCTTCACCGTTTTGAGAGCAGTGGCGATGAAATTTTTTTTTTTTTTTTTAATTTTTTTTTTTTTTTAAACGTTGCCCCACACTGGGAATTTCTTCCTGTATCGTGGGTGCGTTTACAAACATAGAAACTCACATACACTAAACACCCAGACCCGGAACAACTACTTGCAGATCATACAAATATTTGTTCCGTGCGGGAATCGAACCCACGACACGTTGCGCAGCAGTCCATCGCTCAGCCACTGCGCCAACCGTGTCGTCGAATTTACACTAAGTAAAGCGCCTGTCAGGGTTCGAACTTACGACCTACAACTCGTAAGTCGTGGCCGTTGCCACTGGGTCACCACTGCTCAATGCCACTGCAATGATTGAATTGAATGAACTTTAATTGATTTAATGATTTTTAGTAAAAACTCATCCTCTTCTTCTTTTCGTGTGGTTAGTGACTAACCAGGTGTCAGAGTTTTAAAGCCGCCCAAGGGCCTCGGACTTGGCTTCACATGCCGTCGAAAAATATCTCTCAGGCATGCCGGTTTCCTCACGATGTTTTCCTTCAACGTTTTTAAAGCAAGCGATAATTATATAATACGCACATGAATCCGAAAAGTCAGAGGTGAAAAAACTCATCTTCAACCAAATCTAACTATGATCACAGGACAAAAGACTAGCTACAGAAGAATCACCAAAACTTTCTATCCCATCCATAGGACGAAGTAAACTCGTCCATCGCCTGGTATCAAATGAAATAAAACAAATTATTGGAAAAACAAAAAACCGTTGTATGCGTTTTTTCAGGCGGGTTTTTTGTTTTTTTAATAATTTGTTTTATTTCAAACTTATTAGTTTTATTAATTTATATTTGGAATTAACTCATTACTAGCTTACCAAATAAAATATTGTAATTTATTTTTTAAAAAAAACCTTCCCCTCCCTTTTTTTTGTTTGCAGATGAAATATATACCAAAAAAAAATTGGCCTTTGCCACTTCCACAATTAAGACGAGCCTAACGACACCTCGTATGTTAAAATCCATCCAGCCGTTTAGGCTACAGAGCGTCCCAAAGAAATAGACACGTACAAACATACATATTCTCGAAAAACATTACCCTCCTTCTGGGGCAGTTGGGTAAAAAGTCAATAAGCTGTCAATTCATCTAACGATAATCCGTTACATTTGACGCCTCCGCCGGACAGCCGAAGGGCACCAAAGCATTGACCTTGTGGAATGGGACTGGCCCTCCTACGCAACTGAGGAACACATCAACATCAACCAGATATCTTCAAGCATTCTCCGTCACTTTACCACCGACACCGGTCCGATTAAAAACATCCCACTTACGAACAATCCGAAATAACTTCGAATAAAAAAATCCAGAGAACTTTGTCGGGGCTTTTATTACAGGTTTTGCGAGCGGCATCTTACGAAACATTTTTATCTAATAACAAATCAGCGGCTCCTATAAAGGATTTATTTTAGCTGTCTAGTTTACTGCACAAACACGAAGTTCATACAAATTCACTGGCTTAGCCATAAGCGGTCGCATTATATGCTACACATTAAAACAACAAATCCTTCCTTATTCTGTCTACACACGAACAGTTACTTCGTAGTAACGATCCATTAAATTATTACTATCAAGACCTGCGTAGCCGTGACCATATTGTTTTCCCGTATCAATTTCTACATTAACTCCAGTTCCTGGTTTATCAAAAACTAGAATCTTAATAACATAAAAAACTTTGTCAACGACCATTACTGAGAAGTTTAGAGAACTTTAGAGTACCGTTTCAACGCTTTTAAGACAAGTTAGTAACAATTTAGAGTGAAGTAAAACGAGCTTTTACCTCCCTCTCGTCTAACCGTCAGTCGAGTCGGGTAAATCACCACTTTAGGGTAATATTTATAGTGGTGTGTATTACCCGTCATCAAAATTTATGGGACGTATTACGGTGTCATTATGACGTAAAATAGACGTGGATGCTTCGAGGGGTAACAGCCTCGTATTTGTAATAAATATATTAAATTCGAAAGCAATAATGTTTGCTTGAGGAATGCCTGAGGCAAGGTTCATCTGAATATTTAAAATATATGAGATACGCGTGGTTGACCGGTTATGCCAATATCTCAATTTGCGGTAGAAGATGCGGTGACGAGTCTCTCTGATGCAACCATCCGATGAACGCAACAGATCAATAATGTCGGACGTGACTTATAATCGGTTCTGTTATGTTTAAAAGATAAAATATGATGGTTTATGGGAGGTCTTTGAACTGTCGTTTGTAATAGCATTGACATTGCATCGGAATTTTAATATGATGAGATATTATTGTAAGATGTATGGAGACAGTAAAAATGCAATCGATGTCTAATAAATCGGGTTTGGTAATGACAATATTAAACGTAACGTACTTATGTTACTTTTTCACGGGATGAGCTCAACTCAGAGAGGTCTTACGTGAATGAGTCTCATGTAACATACACTACATAAAATAAAGATTACAATAGAGTAGGTATGTATGCAGTTACATCCATAACAATATTTCGTACGATTATGCTGTCGCTTATAAAAGTACGCATCATCATGAATACATAATATTAACCTGTTTAAACACTTTCACTACTGTATAAGTCGCCTGAAATTTATTTTGTAATAAATGGTAAAAATATATGTTTGGAAGAATTGCATTTGAATTCTGCTCTCAAAACGGTGAAGGAAAACATCGTGAGGAAACCGGCATGTCCTAGAACCAAAAAGTCGAAGATATGTGATATCTACCAACCCGCACTGGTCCCGCGTGGTGGATTACGGCCCGCTCCCTCTCAAAGAGAGGAGGCCTGTGTCCCAGCAGTGGGAACATTATAGGCTGATTATGCTATGCTATGCTTATGCATTTGAATTGATGTAAAAACATTTAGCAAAAACAAGAGAGCTCTACCAGCCATTTATAATAGAACGCACATTCTTAGTCATATTTTGTCATTGCAAAAAATGCAGCCTTTTCTTTCCCGGCAAAACAACTCGAATAAAAAGACGAAGGATAGAGAATATAATTTTAATTACAATCGGTAATTCTTTGAGGTATTTCGTATAAATAACAAATGAAGAACATAAACAATTCCCGATCACTTTTAAATAACTGAACAGCCAGTAGCGATTCCAAGTACCGATAAGCTACCAACATTAATTCTTCACCAGACATCTTCACATATTTAAGGTGAAGTGGTTCCAAAGCTGACGCGTTTCGACTTCACGCAAAATCAATGTTTCTCTCAAAAAAAACAACGTTCTTGCGTTTTTTTTTATGATTACGAAAATTTAAGAGTGACGTATGAGGCCCGAAACACGATTGACAAAACTTTCCTCGATACGAAAAACCGCAAAGTTTCCTTAAAATCTGCTTTTTTAAAGAGAAAAACCTATTCCATTCGATTGTTATCAAAGCAATTGTAATAAAATTTTGTCTACGTGTTCACTATTAAATACTTTAAGGGATTATGGACTTATTTTTCTCTATAAACACAAATAAAATTTTAAAATTAAATATTTGTAAACATATTGCAATAGAATTGCGCGCGGGCGGGGTCATACCGTCCCCCTCCGCTCCCGTCACGTTTTTTTTTAATGGCTAAGTGGGACCACTTTGCCATAAAAAAAAAACGTCACTTAAGATTCAAAATACCACCAATAAATCGAAAAGTAATTCTAAATTAAGTCGGAACAATCTTGGTGAAGTATCAGGGCCTCATAGGCAGTCCGGGGTCTTGTTATCTTAGCAACTAGTTGCAGTCGTTTACAAATGTGAAAAGTCACGCGACGAGTCAGCAACCCGACCAGCAACCGACAACAGTAGCTTGTTGTGTTATAGTGCTGTTGTTTCGTCGTAATTTATAGTGGTAGTGTTGACCGTACGAATAATATAGGGATACTGGACAACGGGTTCAGTAAGTCAAATTCGTTTGGTTCCTATATCGGATAACGAATCGTTTTTATTGTGAATGGTGTACTCATTTTACCTGCAAGAGCATTGTTGGATTATAGCGACTACGCTATTAAATGGACCGACTAGCTGAAATGTCTTTAGAATTAAATTTTGTCAGGGTTTTCAAAATTCATAATACCCATTTTTATTACATAATGAATAAGTTTCACTCGAAATACTTCGTAGAAAAATTATATTTTCATGTTTTTCCTTGAAAGCTCCTTTTCTTTCATATCGGGCACCAGCTCTTCGAGTGATTCAAAGAAAAACTGATGCTCTATCATCGAATTTTTTATGACTTTTCTTTTCTGAAATAAACTTTTTCAAAAAAATGTTTTTGGTGATTGTTTTTTTTTTTTTGTAAAAAGTTTTTATTTTTCACTTTTTAGCTGTGGTACCTACCCCCATAAATTCGAATACTACTACTTGTTACGTAAATAGCAGTGACAGGAACCTATTATAACATCATCCACATAAATTATGTGGGAAAACACGTATTATTGAAGCTAACTCAAAAACTGCCCAAGAAAAGTTAATCAAATTTTTAAGGGACTACCGCGCATGCTTCGTCTACCAAATGAAAAACCTTTTTTCATTTGGTAGACGAAGCATGCGGCTCGGCTCATGAAAATAGGAAATTAACAGCAGCTATCCTTTCTACAATAGCATATATTCATTATTCCTAGTGTATGTTGGCGTTTTCATTAGCCGTCCCCCGACGCGACGACGCTTGGATCAAAATATTACCTACAACTTTTATATTAAACTTAAAGGGCCAATACATATTATTTTTTTACTTTTTAAATGCTTTGTTTTTGTCGGGGGTTTTTAAAATTTTTAATTTACCTTTTATTTCCAGCTTTTTAAATTTCATATTATATTACTAGTAGAAACGCTATGATCAACCCGCGGCTCGCCGATATCTGCGTAGCTGTACGTACTTTTGCCACAGTGAAGCTAGTTTCTAATTTAGTCTCATTACTCTTTCCTACTCCATCATCAGACCCTGATCACCATCCATCTGTAACCTATTTTTTGAGACCTTTCCAATGAGCCCATACACGATACCTCTGCTGTAAGCTGGTGAGGGAGTTGGGTATCCTGCATCCAGGTGATGCTGCAGCATCAGTTCAAGGTTACTATATTCTTCTAATATCATTGAAGTAACAGAATTCTAAATTTCCAATCGATTAGACCTGTGAAAGATGCTCACATCCATTCATCAACTATAAAAGAGCTGATAATCTTCAAATGGCTGAACCGATTTTCTTGAATAATAGCTAAGAACACTCTCGATCAAATCAACTTTCAAACAAAACAAAAAAAAAAACAAAATCGGTTCAGCGGTTTGGCAGCTACGATGGAACAGACAGACACACAGATACACAGATACACAGATACACAGATACACACGTTAAACTTATAACACCCCTCTTTTTCAGTCGGGGGTTAAAAAAGAATTTTTAGAATCAGTCCACAATTGACGAAAATATCGATGAAAAAAAAGCACAACATATACTCGAACATAGAACCTTTTCCGTTTTGACAGTCGGTTATAAATCGGAGACGCTCTTTCTATGCATTCTTTTTTTAAATTAATTTTATCATCTAGGTATTTATAATCTCGAGCATTCATTACATAATTTCATTAGACCATCTATGGTAAGGTTATGGCATGGCATGGTCTATCGGCAAGGTATTAATAGTACCGGTTATTAGTCATTCAATTGATATGAGACTTTCACTATCGAATCGCTTATTGATTGTCATTGGATCTAAAACGCCCACACGGAATAGGAGGATCTAAATGTTGTTATAAATTATATCGGATGCAATGCAGTAGGAGTATGTAAGTACTATTTCAAATGTATGTCGAGTACAAACTTAAAGCTATAATGTTATAACGTAACTAAAATATTTTGTAACCTATTTTAGTCAACAAGGGGCCAAAATTAATCAATCCTAATAATATTATAAATGTGAAAGTTTATGTGTTTGGATGTTTGTTACTCAATCACGCAAAAACGGCTGAATGGATTTGGATGAAATTCGGCAAACAGATAGTTTATAACCTGGATTAACACATAGGATACTTTTTATCCCGATATTCCCACGGGATTGAGACTTACGCGGATGAAACTGCGGGGCGCAGCTGGTACTTTTATAAAGACAAAAAATAAGACAGTAAAGCTTTTTACCAGGGACTTGAAACGTTACTCAAAATAGAGGCACAATAACGTTATGTAATAGCGTTTTGTATAGTTCCAGTAATAATTCATGAACTAAAATCTTGGCAATACAACGAAAATCTATCGGAACGAAATCTTCTACTTTTAATTCAGTTACGATCCGGATGGAACGGTAGAAATCGTTACTGGAACGATAAACTATAACGGTATTATAACGTTATTTCATAACGTTTTAAGTCCCTGCTTTTTACACGATGCAAATTTCTGCCTTTGGTATACAATAAAACTGAAACAACAAATGACTTGCATCCTTGCATCGTCTAACTAAACAGTCCTTAGAGACAGTGCAACTTTCTTGTTGTTTTTAGGGTTCCGTACCCAAAGGGTAAAACGGGACCCTATTACTAAGACTCCGCTGTCTGTCTGTCCGTCTGTCACCAGGCTGTATCTCATGAACCGTGATAGTTAGACAGTTGAAATTTTCCCAGATGATGTATTTCTGTTGCCGCTATAACAACAAATACTAAAAAACAGAATAAAATAAATATTTAAGGGGGCTCCCATACAACAAACGTGATATTTTTGCCGTTTTTATAGATAATGGTAAGGAACCCTTCGTGCGCGATTCCGACTCGCACTTGGCCGACGCAATTTCACTCTAAGTTATTATTTTACGTGATAGATTATTGGTTATAAGTAAGAACAGTGTCAATGTTCACTTTAACACAATTCCATAGTACTTTCTTAGGGAGTGATAATTGATAAAATCACTTTGTTCTCATGGTGTCAATCTACCAAGCCTTTTCCCAACTATGTTGGGGTCGTCTTCCAGTCTAACCGGATGCAGCTGAATACCAGTATTTTACGTGGAGCGACTGCCTATCTGACCTCCACAACCCAGTAACTGGCTAATAGGATACCCCTTGGTAAGACTGGTTGTCAGACCTTCGGGCTTCTGACGACCCGTAACTGTCAAAGTTCCACGAATAACAGCCGGGACCAACAGCTTAACTTGCCTTCCGATGCACGGAGGAGTCTCGGTATGTAAAGATAGTCATCAATCCACAGACCAAGCCTGGCAAGCGTAGCTTAACCTGATGAATCGACCCGTGTGGCTGTTAATACTGAGCCAAGATGCCACAGGCAATTAAATCGCATTGTGTAAATCGGACTTTTAAAGCCTGATCGAGGACCGCTCGATGTGGCGAACCTGGGGGTGGTGTATGTCCAGCAGAGGAAAGTCTTTCAGTCTTTCGGCTGAAATGATGACGATGGTGACGTCATATAAATGGTAACTTCCTATGATAGATAACAGAAAGTACCCGCAAACTCTCAGTAAACCCGAAACCGTAAACGCGTTAGTTTGCGTTAGCAGCGCGTGTAAACAGTAAACACGGTGCCTTTGTGCAGCGAAACGCCTAATGAAGTGAATTTATGTTGCGGCTCATTATACGTACATTACGTTCTGCTATAAGATTAGACACTAACTTCCTGAGTAAAGGTTTTGTATGAAGTATAAAGTTGTGATAACTTGAGAAAACAGAGAAATTCATGGTTCTGATTCAGAGTCTAAACCAAGGGATTCGCTACCTACATTTTAAAAGTAAGGAATTATTTTTCCATTTGAAATAAGATTAGACATTTAAATAAACCTTTTTTACAGTCCGTTCAACCGATTTTGACTTCTATTGCGTTGATGGAATGACAAATGGCAGCTGCAGTAGACAGTAGGTATTGTTTAACCTTTTTTGCTTTTAATGCCATCCTTATGCCTACGGTATAGTTGATAAAATCATTTGAACGGATAAAATCATTTCATCAAAATCGGTTGATCGGACTGTAAAAAGGTTTGTTTAAATATCGAATCTTATTTTGAATGGAGTATAACTTAACATCAATAATTGAAGTACCATTGAAATGTGTGTTTTAAGTGACTAAATTTTTGATCATTTGGTAACGATGATGCTCAATTTGCAAAATTACAAAAAACTGTAGGCACCGAGCCAAATACACTCAATCAAAGAGTGGCAAGGATCTATTACCCACCTCAGGAGCAGGTTGGCCATAAAGCCAGTCCCATCAAACCGGTATGAGCCCGAAGTATTTACACGATAGTTATCTCTTCATGTCTCAATTCGCACAGCTAGAGTTCATACCATACCGGTTACCCTCGTCAGATTTATCATCTGATGATATAAGTTTTCTGGGAGAGGAGTAATAACAGCCGCACGGGTCGATCCATCAGGTTAAGCTACGCTTGCCGGGGTTGGTCCGTGGATGGGTGACCATTTTCACATATCGAGACTCCTCCGTGTCTCGGAAAACACGTTAAGCCGTTGGTCCTGGCTGTCATTTGTGGATCTTTGACAGTCGTTACGAGTCGTCAGAAGCCCGAAAGTCTGACAACCAGTCTAACCAAGGGGTATCGTATTACCCAGTTACTGGGTTGTGGAGGTCAGATAGGCAGTCGCTCCATGTAAAATACTGGTATTCGGCTGCATCCGGTTAGACTGGAAGCCGACCCCAATATAGTTGGGAAAAGGCTAGGCAGATTGATTGATTTTGATATAAGTTTTCTGGGAGTCTGAAATATGGGTACCATTTGCAGATTCAAATGATGAAAGAGGGATGTCCATGATTTCAAAGTTCAGATAAATAAAGGTCCCCGTTTTCTAAGATACACAGACTCCATAATTATCTGTCTAAACTGAGTTACGTTCAAATTGTCTCATAAACCTTTCTTCATAAACATCGCTATACCAAGTTTTTAATAGCATCCTCTTTGATTCGTTCCCTCGTATATTATAAGCCATTGTTTAGTTACTAGAGGTCACCTCTGAGCTCTGACTCGGTAAGGAGTCGTGGTATGTCTGTCCGTTTGTTGATGTTTATGCAATTGTTTTATATTTTTCTATTACTCTGTCTAGGGCTGCAGTTATCCTGTACGAAGAGCACATTACCGAGCACCTGCAACTTAAAATGCACCATATCTTCATGATGTTAAATTACAGATTTCTTTGTAGTCAATTGGATAATAAGACTCTTGGTTCTGTGGTATCAAAGTATTCGGATCCATCGTACTCGCCGGTTCTCTGTGGGCGATAGTACTGGACATGCAATATGAATTGTACTGCTGCTAGTGCAGTCCCCAGTGATGTCGATGTACGTACGTTACCCAGCGCATCCCTATTCATATATCATAATTTTCTTATGGGAATTGTTTAGCTACTTCGTTGCCTGCATGATTGTTTCGAAGATATTTTAGACTTTAGTTGTCGGCGTTTGTTTCATGAGAGGCATCGTAAAATTGAACGAGGTGGGAGTTCTTTTCCTATTGTTGTTAAATGTTAAGTACTTATGGGTTTCTCGTGATTAGTTTTTTATGGGTCATTAAAAATTTCATTATCGGTAGAGGTAAGTTTGGATATTAACGCGATAAGTGATAAAAGTGCTTTAACTTAGATTAATTTCTATTTTTTAATGTAGATTTTTAAAGTAGAAACTTTTTTAAAGAAAGATATCAAAATTATTGGTGATGTTATTGTGCAGCCTTGTCAATATTCATCATCATCGCCTAGCCTTTTCTCAACTATGTTGGAGTCGGCTTCCAGTCTAACCGGATGCAGTTGAATACCAGTGTTTTACATAGAGCACTGCCTTCACAACCCAGTTACTGGGTATCTTGGTCAATATTGATGTCATTATTTTTGTTAATTAATCTTACCAAAGTTATAACTTTATTGCCAGAAGCATGACCATTTACCGGCTGCAATCAATAATATTAGAATAATATAATATAAATATAATATGTTCAATAATTATGTCGATAGAATAAAAACGAAACCGTATTTTCGTAATTAAGATCAAACTACATAAATAATCTATATAGACCAAGCATCATTATGCCTAAGGACAAGTTAGCACGCAGCAATCAAAGTAATTCATCTAATAAGTCATATTCAATTAACACCGACAATAGGAACCTCTCTAGTCGTACCTATCTAAGTCGGCACGTGATACTGTAGGGCAACCATATTGTGCTCATATATCAGGATTTGTCCTACATCTGTCTACCAATTTTACACGTCACATTAACATAAAAATAAATAATGTTTGCCAGATAATTCTATTTGGTTTTTTTTTTTTTTCCCTCTAATCTATATTTATCCATATACGTAATACATGTGTGATATTTGCGAAGAGTATTGGTACTCAGTCGCATTAGCGATTGAATTGATTCGGATGGAATTCGGCCTTCAGATAGTTATACCAATATGTCTTAAAATATGGGATACTTTTCATCAGGATATTATGAGTGTTTCCCTTAGATGCACGTGGAACCATGGAGAACAGCTAGTGAACGTTCTGGAACTCTTTAAGAGTTTGACTATAAAAATTCTAGGTTCGGGCCTAAAAATTCATGTAATTTTCTACAAAATATTGGTAATGGCTCCTCAATCCATACGGACACTACCTAGATAACATTTTTTTTTGGGTGGGTAATTATCAAATATCTTCTTCCGCTCTGGGCGGAGCAGGAAGGCGTGTTGAGTCTTTCTGACTAAAACCCACCCGTGTTCCTTCAGTTGCCGGTAAGTTGCCAGAGGCCACGGTAACCCTTTCGGACTTTCCCGCGACCCCGGCAGGCATCGACCCTAGCGGACCCCTTCAGTTGTGCTGACATCTCTTTGAGGTGTGCGTGGAACACAAGCTTGATGACATAACGTTCCATTTTCCGCTTGTGAAAACACAACAGCTTTGATCTAACTACAATCACTATTATTGTTTTTGATCTTTAATTACGGACTTTTTTAACGTGCACGTCAATTTTTTTTCTTTTTTACTTTTTCTCACATGTTTTATTTCAAAATGAATGATGTAACCAATATATTGTAACAATATTTTGATTTAAAAGAGTGTCCGTGGAGTTTCTTGCCCGTTCATCTCCATAGGAACCTACTACTCTTTAGAATGGGCAACGAGCTTTATTTTTTTGACTGACCGACCCCTTGACAATTCAGTACAATTAATTGGTTTATTTGAAATAAATGCTTTGAGTTTGAGTTTGAGTTTGACTATTACAGCACTTTACATTTTTTAAATTGCTAAAAATAATAAACATCAATGTGTTACAGATACAATCTCTTATCTCACAGCCACGGAAATACCTATTAGTGCCACTTAGCAAATAAGTGCATATCCAAGACATTAATACAGCAAGACAATGTTAAACTTCTGTTAGAAAGCGTGCTATAATTATCTCAATACTAATTTAAACTGCCCTATTAAGTAATGGTACCCTGCAGAGCTTTCCTAAACATTTACCATTTCCTAGTAAACTATTCGCTATACGTTTGTGTAACTCACGATTTTTCCGCTCCCAAGATATATGGTCAGTTTGTAACAGTTATCTATATCTTCACGATTTGGACTACGGAGTGAACAGAAATTCAATTAGTAGCCATACTAATTATGCTCTCACCAATCAGAGACACGTTTTGCTTTAAATCGAAGTAGCAATCAGAAGTGTGTAAAGGATGTTGGGGTAATATTTTACGTTGCGCGATAGGATGGGAGTCTATATTGTATTTATTGTATATTTACATTATTTTTTATAAATCTGATTTATATCCCTCGAGAGGAGCTCGTGGCTAAGTAATAACAGCCGCTCGGGTCGATCCATCAGGTTAAGCTACGCTTGCCGGGGTTGGTCCGTGGATGGGTGACCATTTTCGCATATCGAGACTCCTCCGTGCTTCGGAAAGCACGTTAAGCCGTTGGTCCCGGCTGTCATTTGTGGATCTTTGACAGTCGTAACAAGTCGTCAGAAGGCCGAAAGTCTGACAACCAGTCTAACCAAGGGGTAACGTATTCAGGCAGTCGCTCCATGTAAAATACTGGTATTCAGCTGCATCCGGTTAGACTGGAAGCCGACCCCAACATAGTTGGGAAAAGGCTAGGCAGATTGATCTTATTTATATCCCATTGTATACTGCACCGGTAGACGTCATTATATCACTGCTGGGACTCTGTATCGCATAGGGTCGCAACATTATGCTGAGCGATGGCCTTTTTGCGTGGATGGTCAACTTGTTCTTTTTGTGTTATGTGTATCGCAAATAAACGTATTTTCTTTTCTGTAATTTTGCTTTTAATCCACCGTTAAATTGCATGTTTGCATTGCATTAATTGAGCAAGTTTTATCTGCTACAAAATCGTTTCTAAATTCTAAGAAAACACTATCACAGTGAAAGCTTCAACTATCAGAACTTAATGAAATAC
The DNA here is from genome assembly GCA_948473465.1 of Lithophane ornitopus. Taxonomy (NCBI): domain Eukaryota; kingdom Metazoa; phylum Arthropoda; class Insecta; order Lepidoptera; family Noctuidae; genus Lithophane; species Lithophane ornitopus. Next base: position 6,491,069 of record OX419613.1, on the reverse strand, counting down.
ACACTTGGGCATATGTAGTGTCAACGATGATTCCAAGTAGGTCTCTAACGACAATAGTGTCATTACATTTATTTGTACAATGTATAGCGAGATCTAACACACAAGTACTGAATGCTTTATCATTTCCTTTACAGGAGAGAAATTTAAAGGTGGACTAAGCAATCGTATTTCAAAGCTTTATCGTATTTCCCATCTAAACATCGTATTAGACCCGCGTTAAACCAAATTAATATGTATTAAAATGACCAATTTTCCAAGTTTATGGACACTCTAGTGTTACCCAAAGCGATAATGGGTTTCGTGTCTCGACACTTGGCGCCGAACTGTTTCGACTATTTATCAGTGCGTACCAACAATCCTTCTTCGCATTCCTCTGGATTTGCTTCGAGGTATCCTTAATGCGCTTTGAGACATTATTTTATGTCTGAGATTAAATTACGGGAAGATAAATCGAAGGACATGATGACTTCGGACCGGGAAAGGTCGAGCCTATATTGTATTTCGTAGGGCCATTGTAGTCGGGTCAATTCGACTAGGTTCTGGCAACATAATATAATGTAAATCATAAGGAATATATTCCCCAAAAATAGAAACTTTTTCAATTCAGAAGAGATGGAGAAGAGTTTATTTTTGGTTGTAGTAAAAGGTTGTTACCTCTTTGGGAATTCGATGTCCCAGAAGCAGGAAAAATACTCACGAAAGTCTGTTTCTGTCAATGTTTTTTTCGTAAAATGAGGTTTGCTGTGGGAACCTGATATACGCTAACAATGTTACCATACATCTAATGTACGTTTTCTCTTTTGGCATTTAGATTTAATAGGCTCCGATATCATACATCGACTTTTTCTCACAATTGTAAAATGATTGCCTTCACGTAAGCTCAACGTCATGTTGCTACTCTAGTATTTTTTATTAGCTAACATTTTTAAACTAGATTTAACGAAATAAACGGAACTGTATACAAGTAGTTTTACAGTTTCACAACAAAAAAAAACGTATCTATGTTCCTGATAAGCCCAAAAATGTTTCCTAACTGGTAAAAAATACTAGGTGCAATATCATAATTTTTGTTGTATATTACATTGTAACAATGGTCCGTTAAAATGATCTCATACACCCATTAGCCCGCTTGTTTCCATCAGATAAGCAAAAACAGAGATTTGTTATACAATCTTCATACAAAACGCTGACAGATAACGGTAAGTGGTTATTGAATAAGACAGTTTTTGACTTTATAATGCTGAGTTAGGAATATGGAACGGAATAAAACAGTAGTTTTTGAAGTCGTTCTACTTACACTTACAACATAATGTAAACGATACGATCTAGTGCGTAGACAATTTAGAAAGAGGGCACGGTATAAACATGAACGGAAAGCAACAAAGTCTGGATTTATTAACAAGAAATAGACGAAAGGTATTTTGCAACACGCAGAGGTCGAACTCATGCTTCGAGGTGTCATGGCGATCAACTACAAAACGTCACATACAAACAAGATAGGCAAACAAACTGAAAGGTATTGAAATTGAGACCCTATTCTAAACGTCGCGTCGCCCGTTGAAAACTCAACGTATTTGCTTTTAGAAGCTTATTCTATCGTGTATGTTAGCACCTAAATCGTGTAGTTCAATTTTCCGGATTCGCGCTTTCGAATTCGATTGGTTTAGTGAAAAGTTTTGAAGTCGCTTAAAAATTTGTTTTCGATCGAAAGGAATTACTTCCTACGGTCTCGTAGGTTACGAAAATTTTCATGTTAGTACGTTTATTTAGCGTGTGAAATGATGTGAAAAGGCAGGATTTTGAAATGCGAACTTTATATTTTCATATGAAAGTTGTGGAAGGGAATTTAATATGGAACTGAATCCGGCTCACAAAGTATAGAACAACTTAAATATTTATGTTAGAGGAGTATAAAGTGAAGCTTTTTTGAAAATTATTTAACTGAATATCAATAAAATTCTATGTTCATCTTTTTGTAAAATATAATCAATTGTTGAAATGTAATCAACTGATATTGAATCCTACCTACTATAATACTTATCCTACTATCCTACTAATCCTACTACTATTATAAATCTGAAAGTTTGTATGTTTGTGTGTTTGGATGCTTGTTCCTCAATCATGCAAAATCGAAGTAACGGATTTAGATTTTTGGCACACAGATAGTTTTATAACCTGGATTAACATATAGAATACTTTTTATACCGGTAAAACGTTCCCGTGGGATAATTTCCAACCAACACGCGGGCGAAGCGGCTAGTTTATAAAAAAAAAAAAGACATTTATAATGTCTAAAAATATGTGTGACTATAGCCACGTTGAGCTTTATTCAGATGAGTACGTTTTTTTTTTTAAATAGTTGTAATTTAAAAAAAAATTGTTGCCCTCTTATCTGTTTTTAGTTGGCTAGCATTCATGCTGAACTGGGCTTGTTTAGCGCAGCCGTGAGGCGCACAATAATATTTTTCACCTCGTTTGTCATTCAAAAGATTCTGTTTGTCATTCGAAATCTGCGTGGAAAAGAGCATTTTCCCCGCTAGCGTGGAAAGAGTTTTTAAAATTCTAACCTTTCTATTCAACAATTTTCTATACCACCGGGTCGACTGGTATTGCATCAATACTTATTTTATGTCAGAGCGCCAACCTCATTTTTAGCATAATCGCACTGGTCAGCACGAAAAAAAACGGTCAACGCGCCTAAAGAAGTTTTCACATAAAAAATCTTTATATAATTTTCTTCTGTATATTCAATTCACTTTCCACCGTTTGGGTTTGTTTAGCAGTGCAGAGTTAGTGCAAGCGGTACATAATGCCGAATTGAGCTTTCTTCAGGAAAAATTGCGCACATAAAAGCTTAGGTACAATATTGTTGTTCAATGCATGGAGACACCTAGCATTTTCCTCGCTGTAGTGAGGTGAAAAGTTGAGTGTTTCGCTCGGCAGCAAAGTTTTTCTGGATCTCAGGATTCTATATTTGAACCATTCGCTTCGCTCATGATTCAATCCTAGAATCCTTCGCTTGCTCAGGTTTCAATACAGGTACTCGTGCGAAAAAACAACTTTGCAACCTTGCATAACAAATAACTATTTATTCTGTTCTTTGTTTGTGTGAATATTGTGTGCCTTACCTGGGTCAAATAAATTTATTTTCTTTCTTTCTTTCTTTTAATACCCAGCTACTACTTTATATAGAAAAGTACTAAAATTACTATTTATTCTTTACTTTCCAATCAGATGGAAGACACTATTTTCCCTACTAAACGTATTTATTCTATTCGGACTCCTCCAATAAATTAATTCTTTACAATCGCTTTCGCTTGCATCTCTTGAAACATTCATAGTGCAACGTCGTTTACCTAGTTAAGTCCTACTTTTGTCCATGAAATCTTTAAATCAACACTTCAGAATAATCAATGATAAAATAAGGTATAATAATCAATGTATTTACATATAAATTATTTACTTAATCCTATTTCAATCAGTAATGTTTCTGTGACAATAAAATTAGTTTTCTATCTTTTTTTTCTATCCAACAAACTATCCAACAAAGTCCTGAACATTGTCTTCTTCTGCTCGTTAAGATCAAAGTTTCATCGTGCAATATCGACCGGACTGATTAAAGTCTTTAGTTACGCGGACTGTCGAAAACTCATTCTACAAACTAACTTTACAGGCAAGTATACTCAACTCTTTACCTTTCTCCGCATGAACCTGTAATTCGGATAGATATTCAGATCTTTTATCGTGCAATATCGACTATTTCCCTGGTTGTCACATCAGTTTATGTAACACCTATCAAAGATGCTCAACATTTCGAATATGTTGTTCGGACATGTTTCCACATATCCAAGTACCAAGACAACAATGTTCTCTCCCACTCGAAAAGATCAAATTTCATCGTGCAATATCGACTGTTTCCCTATTAAAGTCCTTATGTCCGCAGGCTATCGACGTCAGCAGAGGCGCCTCAACAAAAACAAACTTATGCTATTGAAACGACAACGCGATACTCCGTATTTAGACTTGATGGTTTTAGTTGGACGGACGCGTCGGTTCTGTGTTGCGCAGTTCGGAGGCTAATGGTTCACAGTGTTTGTGCAGATGTTTTAGATTGAAGACTTCTGTTGGAAGGTTTTATGGCTAGATTGAGTTTGAGATTTAGTTTTCTAATGGAACAAGGAGAAAAAATCCAAGCTCTGATCTCGGTGAGGCCACTACAGACTAAATATCAATCAATCTGCCCAGCCTTTTCCCAACTATGTTGGGGTCGGCTTCCAGTCTAACCGGATGCAGCCGAATACCAGTATTTTACATGGAGCGACTGCCTATCTGACCTCCACAACCCAGTAACTGGGTAATACGATACCCCTTGGTTAGACTGGTTGTCAGACTTTCGGGCTTCTGACGACTCGTAACGACTGTCAAAGATCCACAAATGTCAGCCGGGACCAACGGCTTAAAGTGCTTTCCGAGGCACGGAGGAGTCTCGATATGTGAAAATGGTCACCCATCCACGGACCAACCCCGGCAAGCGTAGCTTAACCTGATGGATCGACCCGAGCGGCTGTTATTACTTAGCCACGAGCTCCTCTATACTGCAGACTGAATATATAAAAAGATTTAAAGGACAACCTACATTAATTAAATTAATATCAAGTCAAGTGTAACATACTATACAAGAATTCTAATCATGTATGTGGAGTGTGAGATCCCACAATAATTACCCCAGCTCATGTATATTTAACCACCGAGCTAAGATTTTTTGCGTCAGTCTCTCATCAGTCATGGGCGATATAGCAGTAATTATATGTAACATGAATAATCATAGCCAGTATAATTTATATTTTCCCACGAGGACGCTAGATAATAAGTTAAAAGCCATTCAGAACTAGTTCTCATGTAATGGGTCCCCGTCATTGTCACTTCAGTCAGTGCATCCAGTTTCCTGACTCCATGTCCTGCGCTATTAAAACTTGTAACAACTTTAGACTTTGTGTGGCGAAACATAAAGTTGCTATTCCAACGAATGACCATTTGTGTTCTCGCATCGTTTCAGATGCAGTAAGTACAGTCGTCACAATGTCTACAACACATGTTTAGCGGTGGCCTCTAAGACAGTGACACGATAAAGGCGGGACGCTGTGACATAAAAAAATATGGCAATTAGTAACAGTAACCCAATTTGTAATAAAAAATCGATGTCCTACTTGATTCAAGGTCTATTAAAATGCTGATCGATATTAGTTTTGATAACGTCCGCCTAATATCGGTTACATATTACATTGAGGCCGAAGTTGGGATGAATAAATCAAGCTGTCTGGAACTTCAGAACTTAGAGATGAAGTTTGAATGTAACAGCGCTACAGCGCTGCAGTACTCATCAAAGCGCTATTGTTGGAAGTGTTTACCTATATCTTCAGATCGCCAGTGAAGCAAACACTTATATTGTAGTACTAAGACTATCGTCGGGAAGCAAACAGAAACACTGACCGTTAGAAATTCCACTTGAACATCATGTTTCATGTTCAGAATGCATCACTTTAGTTGCTTTAAGTTTGATCGTCTTTAAATTCCTCGGCATTAATGTGTTATTTCAATTTAATCTCAGACTAGCTTCCGCCCGCGGCTGCGCCCGCGTGGTATGTCGATAAAAAGTAGCCTATGTCCTTTCTCAGGGTCTAGACTATCTGTGTACCAAATTTCATTTAAATCGGTTCAGTAGTTTTGGCGTGAAAGCGCGACAGACAGACAGAGTTACTTTCGCATTTATAATATTAGTAAGGATTTAAATTGACGTATTGGTAGTATTTCATTGTATTTTTCTAAAATAATCAGACCCAAATTGATTTTAAGGCGGGTTTTAGAGTCACGCTGAGCGTCGGCGCTGACGGCCAATATGTATGATTATCGCACTCAGCGCAGCTCAGCGCTGACGGCCGTCAGAGCTGTAACGAGTGCGATAATCATCCATATTGGGCCGTCAGCGCCGACGGTCAGCGTGACTCTAAAACCCGCCTAAGGCTGGGTTTAGTGCTCGACCGACGGTCAGCGCTGAGGCGGTCGGATCGGTTGCGTACCGATTTATGGACTCGCACTCGCTGAACGTCTCGGTGCTACTACGTCCATTTATAGTCAGCGTCTTGGTACGCGACTGACGTCGGTCGAGCACTAAATCCAGCCTTAAGCTCATTTCAGAATAAGCTATAATATATAGCATATAGCATATAGTTCATAGCTCAACAATATAACTCGCCATACAGTTCCAATAATATATAGTATAGCAAAGTGTGAACGTGTTCTAAATAAATGTATGGCAAGCGATATTGTTGTGCTATGAACTATATGCTATATGCTATTATACAGGGTGTTAGGGTAAACACCGCTGTCCTTGAAACCAGTGGTTTGGTGTCATTTATAGAAAGTAAAATCATTTTTTTTTTAATTACTTTTTGCCACTCGAGTATTTCACCCTTTCACCTATGCGCTAAGGCAACGAACTTGCGTCTCAACACGGGTGGGGGTCGCGGGACGTGGCCTGATTGACCGCGAGCGCGACCCCCCTCAGTCAGTCAGCTGTTTCGCTTGCGAGCACGGTATCGGATAGAAACTTTAAAAAATATTTTAAGGAAAATAACGTTTTTTTTTTGTTATTACTCGGTCATTTATTTTTATATTTAAGTCAACTACCCATGGTTTGAGTGACAACGGTGTTCACCCTTACACCCTGTATTATAGGGTAGTTTGAAATGAGCTTTACTATTTTCTTAATTTCTTAATATCGCTGACTTTAAAGCCGTGATTCCTTTGTTGCACACACCCGTGCATGTAAAGAACAAATGTATGATGCGTGCACATGAATACCGTGTCAGGATGCATCTTGTATTCACGTCCCGGGCAAATCATTTGTTCGCAATTTTCTACGTCCAGAACAATCTCCGTAACAGCGAGATGGGGAAACGAGATGCCTTGTTTGGGTACTAACAAAGTAATTTGTGTTCTATCTGTGTTTACCTTTTAATTTTATGGCCTGTTGGAATCTTTATTTCGGAAGAACGGTCTTTATTTACGATCTTTATCAATTTTCATGATCCATTGAAAAAAATGTTCGCGGACTCACGAAGTCGCAATGAATTTGGTAGCTCTAGAAACTTGCAAAATATATTATTCTTCAATACTCAATAGTAGAATAGTAGTAATGGTAGAATCTTGCCTTTTATTTCTATCATTAGAATTTCACTGACTTTCATTTATTTTCATTCTCTCATTTTTATACAATGTATTTTTTTTAAATTCATTTATTCTTTTCATTCTCATTTATTTCAAGTGAATTTGACTGCCTCGTTGGTCTATTGGTCGCAAGTGCTACTGCTGAGCATGATGTCCCGGGTTCGATATAGACAAAGTGTTGGTAGGTTTTCCATCTGGAATTTTTCATTAGCAGCCTGTTTGCATTCGTGCCCGATTGATGGCAATAGGCTGGCCCCCTATTACATAAGACATAAACATAACTGGCGAAATGTGGGTGTACTATAGGTACACCTCTGCTCTAACCTATCTCTTCGGGAATACAAGCGTGATTGTATGTGTTAGAATTTAATTCAGCCTAGACGTAACACAAAATTGAGAAATTCAATAAAATTGCTGTACTTTAAAGTATTATAACAACAATAGACATGTAGTACACCGATAAAATTATAGAACATAAAATGCGGTAATAAACTGAAGACCATCTTCAATATAGTTTTAATGGCAATGATCATTAAAACTATATTCTTGATGAAAAAATAAAATAATTACGTTAACAAGGAACCGCTAGAATTACGACATTATGAACAAAAGCAAAAGGCGGAATCAATCAAAATAACGGTTATTTCACGAATACTCTTACTTTATCTGTCTTTGCGTGTAAATTGCTTTCCGGTTTTTTTCTTATATTTTGTGGAGCACATCGTGGGTAATAGAGTTGTCACTTTAAAAGCGGTTAGTATTCCACCTCTCGATTTAGGAATTATAAAGCTTTCTATTGGCTGTACTGACCTCATTTCTCATTAACTCTTTTTCCTCATGAATTTATTTGAAAACACCGGTTAATTAATCATGTATATTTCCAATTTGGCAAGTTTTCAATTTTACGTAACTTAATTGTTTTCTTTACTATCTTCCCTGTGATAATGTTTTTAGTATTCAAATATGACTTCCAGGACATCTGAAAGACTTTTTATAACTAGCATAATCAGCATATAACGTTCCCACTGCTGAGACACAGGCCTTCTCTCTGTGAGAGGGAGTGGGCCGTAATCCACGCGGGCCCAGTGCGGGTTGGTAGATGTCACATATCTTCGAATTTTTGGTTCTAGGACATGCCGGTTTCCTCACGATGTTTTCCTTAACCGTTTTGAGAGCAGTGCTGATGAAATAATTTACACAAAGTAAAGCACCTGTCTGGGTTCGAACCTACGGCCTACAACTTGTAAGTCGCGGCCGTTAACACTGGGCCACCACTGCTCACTTCTATAACTAAGTGTTTCTCAATCAACTCGAATTCACGTAGGTCTGCTCCCTCAAACATTTAATTCCTGTGCTCACCATTTCCAGCCGTATATAGCTCCACTAATAACGTTAGAATATAATCATTAAAGCTACCGATCGCCCGGGTGTTGGCCTCACGCCGCTGCGATTTTCGTGCGGGACTCCAACGATTTCCTTATTGCCCTGGGATCGGTTCCCAGCAACCATTCGTGTCTTGCCAAGCTTTGTTGCGTTCACGCAATCCCTACACATACTGGTTTCATGTTGTTTGAGATATGCCTGCTTATGTGTTTTACTGGTTCTCTTGTTATTCAAATTTATCTGGAAATTTTGTGCTGTTAAAAGGCATAAAGCATTGTTTTGTGCAGTTTGTGCGGTGTGGTCGCAGTTGCTTATGGATATTATTCATGTTTCCTTGAGTGTCGTAAACGGGGTTTAGGGATTATATTTGACTAATGAACAGCAGTATCTAACTTTCCTTTACCTGTTCCTTTGAATAAGATTTGTGTTTGCAAACTGTACCCACGTTATGAGAGCTCTAGGATTAGAATTGCTTTTTAAGGCTGCATTGTATTTTTTATTGCTGCGTCTTCGTTTTCCAATTCAATTTATCCAGACGCCAGATGTTCAATTTATACAAATGTGAGATAAGATTGATCTTAGGCATTTTGGACACCTAAATACAACACCTTGGATTTCTGTTTAGATTGATTGACTGGAAGCTTTCAAATCATAGATATAGAATTATAGACAGATTTATTTTCTTAGCAATTCTGCTAATGAATAACTATACCCCATTTGAAATAAGATTAGACATTTAAATAAGCCTTTTTTACAGTCCGTTCAACCGATTTTGACTTCTATTGCGTTGGTGGCACGACAAATAGCGGCTGCAATAGACAGTTGGTATTGTGTAACGTTTTTTGCTTTTAATGCCATCCTTATGCCTACGGTGTAGAAGTCAAAATCGGTTGAACGGACTGTATAGAAGTTTGTTTGAATGTCTAATCTTATCTATCTTTATTTCTCAAAATCCTAATCGTAATTTTATAATGCGAAAGTGAGTTTGTTTGTTACTTAATCACGCAAAAATTGCTGGACTGATTCGGATGAAATTTTTCACACAGATAGACCATAACCTGGGTAAGGACATAGGCTTTTTATTTTTTAATCTGGATCGCAGAGAAGTCCCGGTAACAGCTAGTTATGCTTATGAACGCGTTCGTTGTCCGGTCAAAGGGGATGCCCATACCTATTTAGTATTAGATGTTAGTTGAAACGAGAACATTATGTAAATATAGAGCGCGAAAGTTGTTGTTCCTGCGCAATTAGTTAAGTCGATATAGATTAATTAAATCTTATCTAATTGGTCCTTTTACTAATAGCTGTATTTTACGACAGGAGCAATTTATCGTCGTTACTTACATGGCTGGGTCACATAATAAGACTCAATTTTGGGAGGTATTAATTTCCAACACATATTCATGTCACCTACGTTTGTTTCCAAATTCGGTAGGCAGTCCTCTAGTTGGTATCATCGCTTACGACACTGATGAATTGTTTGAACCCTTTTGTAGCGATGAAACTTTAAACTATCCACTGTAAAACATTTGGAGGGCAATAATTGCGTAACACACTTTAAAATAGAGATCGATTTTAATTTGGAACTACAAAAAAACCTGAAATTGTTGTATTTTCGATTATTAGATCAAAGGAAAGTACGTACATGAGAGAGACCTTTGTTTTTTTTGAGGTTGGGAAAGGAAATCATCAAGTAACTCCTCCCGCTCTAAGCGGAGCGGGAGGGCGTGTCAGACTTTTACTGACTAAAACTCACCCGTGTTCCTTCAGTTGCCTGTTGCCAAGGGTCCCGCTATCCTTTTCGGACTTTCCCGCAACCCTGGCAGACATGAAAGAGACCTGGGTGAGACTTGCAGAGACCAGGGAAGCATGGCACAAAAGGGAGGCCTGTAGGTACTCAGCAGTCGGTGGAACTAAGCTGCCAATGATGGTGATGATTGTGATCACCATCATTGGCAGCTAAAACCTATGTACATACAAGAATTTCGTTGATTAAAAAAAAAAAAAGTTATTGTCATTACGACTGTTTTAGAGTTATGAGGAACAGGGTATAAAATTCACTAATCCTCCATATAAAAGGGAGGATCCTCCGACCAGACGGGTGTCGACTGGTGGGCAACTGCCCAACTATTGATCTCGGGATCTAGCATATATATTATGTTGATCGCGCGGTGGAACAGGGTATAAAGTTCACTCATCCTCCATATAAAAGGGAAGATCCTCCAACCAGACGGGTGTCGACTGGTGGGCAACTGCCCAACTATTGATCTCGGGATCTAGTGTATATTATGTCAATCGCGTAATCGGTAAATTCTAATTGCGCGATGCAGGATTTTGTGTGACGTCAGGTCTTTGATGCATAGTTTGCATGAGGCGATATAGATGCCGCCACACGTTGTTTTGCAGTTGGACTTGGACACAGGTGAGTGGTGTTATTGAAATATTGAGTGCCAAGATTTATTCATTGTTTTCCTGCTCAAAAAACATCAGGAACATGGACAGAACTAAGATATATTAGATACTTATTGTTTCAGTATGATATAGAAATGAGCCTATACAGGATAAATAGCACCACCTTTATTAAATTACTGTAAGTGTATTAAATTACTTTTCGAGACTTCAAATACAAAGTAAGACTTTAAAAAAAGGTTCAGCAATAGGGAAGCTCAGTGTGTTAATAATATCGTACAGGGATCACTAATATGCTTGCCAAGTATAGTGATTATGGCATTACTCCCGCCGTGATCCCGCTGTTGGCTGTAGCCCGCGGCTGACTGTTAGAGAATGCTTATTTTGTATGCAATATACGTACACGTTTTGTAGTGAACCTTTATGTTCGTGTAAATTGATTTGGCTTGTAGCATCTTGGGGAGGAACACGCACGCAATCTGCAATAATTCTGTTGTTTAAGTTTTCAAACGATGCAATAAATCAAAAATAATGTTTTTTTTTGTTTCAATTTAATAATGCCGATATTTTAAAGAAGTAAGTATGTAATGCGAAACAATAATTTCTTAAAAATGAATCGCATGTTGAAAAATACAAAATACATATTATATTCCATTCAAGATCCTCACGCAAATAAAACGATGCAGAGCATTATTATTTGAACCCACTGTGATCCAAAACAAATGAATACACAAACTGTTCTGAATTTAAATATTTTTATTCATATTACAACACACACGACATCTACCAACCAGCACTGGGCCTGCGTGGTAGATTATGGCCCATTCCCTCTCAAAAAGAGGAGGCCCAGCATTGGGAAAGTTATAGGCTGATTATGCTATTACAACTTCTTAATAAAGTTGTCATACAAATAAGCCCTTTACGTGTCATTGAAACTGCGTAGGGAAATATCAAGAAACTCCGTGGGGAGCAAACAAATTAAGGTCCGGAAAGTTAATAGTAAAAAAGTTGTAAAAAGAAATCCCTGAAGGGATGTGAATTTGGAATACATGATTTAGGAAAAGGTTACAATCTGTGACCCTTTTCAAATCAGGTTACTTAGATATTATATTATGGAGTATGGAGTTTGTTTTTCCATAAATTCTGACATTCCATAAAAGTTAAAGACGTTCTGGTAGGCACTAACTAATGTTTTCTCGTTAAAATGAAAGACATGCATGGCAATGCCAGCCTTCATATTTGACAATTAATTTCAATCAGAACATTATTCAAGTTACTAAATAGTTATCTGTCAATTTTCTTCATCCAACAATTAGATTCAAAAATCCCAGTCTGACATCAATTCCCAAATCGATTATATGAAAAACGATCCTACCATCGGTACCGGTCTCCCCGCATAAACATTAATCCGAAGAATCTCAACAACCAATATGCTTCCTATACAACAGTATTTAAACGGAAGCCGTTCGCAGATGTACACAAACGGCCGTCCCTGACCGGTGCTAATTACTCGGTTAATTTTATTGCAAGCCGGTCGTGCTCTCACTTTCGACGCGACTTCGCTCGACGACGTCGAACCGACTAATAAATACCGACAAGCATGGTTGATGCATGTATAGGGCTGTACGAATTCTGGATGATTCGTTTTTCTTGGGATTAATTATTAACGGTTGTGCATGGTTTTAAAATGACGTTCTGTTAGCATGGCGCTCCGTGGGTTCTTTTTAATTAAAACGCTTGCTTCTGCTACATTGATTTATTTTGTACTTTTCACAACAAAATTACAATAGTCGAAAAAAATGTGATTCGAGTAGAATTTTTGTAGGTTGACTGCACTGCTTGCATAGCCAGCAGTTTTATATGGTACATGAATTCTCAAATCAAAAATTTTAAAAGTATTGATTGAGAAATCATTTATAACAGTTCGAAGCTTTTAAGGTCTTGTCTGGGAATGGAGTATTTGACAGAAAAAATCCAAGCGTTTGTAAGTTACTTAGAAATGAATTTTCAGGTGATGTGCTAGCAGTATAAATGGATGTTATTTCCAAAACAATTCTGTATCTTGATTTAGCCAAGGTGTCAAATGCTGAACGTCCATCTAACAACATACTATTTTTGTATTCGTATTGTGGAAAGCAAAAGATGCTCCTATGATTAGATGGGATCACAAACGTATACAAGATAAAATTAAAATAACTGAACACCATCTTTGGGGCATTAAATCTTTGATTTATTAATGAGGATTTATGTTCGGCCCCATAGTAATGGCTGTATAATATACAACTGAAAACCTAAGTCACATATACAGTGTATATGTGACTTAGGTTTTCAGTTGTTTCCGAAACACCTATAATGTACTTAGATAATGCAGCACTGAAGAATAACTGTTGATGCAACTGCGACCTGCGATTTGTTATCATGCTTAAGAGCCCACCCAACTTCAAATATTGCTTAGCATGATCCTCCGTTATGGCGAAAATACTGCAGCATTCATTTTGAAATAAATATAATTATGTTAAAGTTGAGGATTGATGCTAGGTCCTATGCTTGACGAAAACACGATAAAAATTACAAAGTTACCTCTAAACCGAAATATAAACCGCTGTTTTTCAAAAAATACTTCAAATTAGATCATGAAACCTTGCATAATAACTGAAGGAAATACTAATAATAAAGCAGGTCTTATGTTTTTTTAAATGACCATTATTTTCACCGTAAAAAGCAATAACTTAAACTATTCGAGGCTTGGAGCCGCCAGCACCACACTCAGTCCTACTCTCACTCAGGCCGCGAGTAGTATGATGCGAGCGAGATAAAAAGAGAATTTGAGGAAGAATAGGTCCTTAAAACATTATCTCTTATCAATTAACATACCTACTTGCATCAGCACTGTCACAATACGCAATGACTTCGATATCCTAATGATAATTATTAACTGAAAAAAAAAACAGCTGTTCAGCCCTACAGCAACCCATTGCCTGACCGACACAACGTCACACACCGCTTGTAATTGGCGTCAAGCTGTTACGGCACAGCTCTTGCTCTATAAGGCGATTATTTACACCCCAGGAATTTATGACAACAGATAATTTCGCTAACCCGATCGCTAATAAGGTATTAATTACCGGCCCAAAGTTTACGCGCCACGGAATACCTATTAAAACTTTAAAGTGATTTGTTAAATATTGCCAATATCAAGTAACTCAGATTAGAACCGACTGGGCATAAACTTGGTAAATGGGTAACTAGTCTATGAACTGCGTACTCTGAAAACTTTGTCTACTAAATAATAATAAAAGTTTATTTCGGAACAGTAACACTAGGCTAAGTACAAAGTAAAACGATGTTGGCTGCAAAAGTATGAACTGTAGCGCACTCCTCCAGTTACAGAATGGAATGATGGAACATCATGCAAAGTTTCTGAATAGGTAATTAGGTTAGATTAGTTTATTTAGAATTAGTTAATTTAATAAATTTAGTTTTAGTTAATTAATAATAACAACAAAAAAGAATAAAAAATAAAATAAGTATAAAAATAATAATAAAAATAATGATGAATAATGAAAATGATAATTTTAATGAGGTGTACGCGCGGTGTTTGTGGCATGTGTGTTTTGTGTGGGTGTGTACTCTGTGGTGAGTGCGTATTATTGGTTGTTTAATCATTAATTGGTTTAGGGGTCTTATGCGCTACTGCTGAACATGAGGGTCTGGGTTCGATTCCCGGGTCGAGCAAAACGTTAATGGGTTTTTCCATCTGGAATTTCTCGGTAGCAGCGCGTCTGGACTTGTGCCCTGTTAATGGCAATACGCTCGCCCCCTACATGGGATTTAAACATAACTGGCGAAATGTGGGTACTATAGGTAGGTAAACTTCTCTGCCTAATCCTTCGGAAATTACAGGCGTGATGTTATGTTAATTAATCAAAACACTTACGTTTATTTGTAAGGTAATAATGGATTATGAAATATTTTTTGACATAAAGTACTACATACTTAAATAATTAATAGAGCTTGTATAAGACACAGGTACATTTAAAACTTTTAATAGCAACACAAAAGCCTTTTGCTAAAAACATCATCAATTTACCAAGTACTTTAGTGACGTCACTGTTACGAAACTCTTGTCATAGGTACATTAGTTAACAAAGTTCTTTTCTTGATATCACAAAGTTAAATTACAAATTACCTACCACGCTTATGTTGGCAACAAACATGGGACAAACAATTGTAATCAAACTTTTCTTTTTAAGGCAAAGTTACGTACATTTATGCCAGTGTTAGACTGTTTATTTAGTTACTTTTGCCACAATTTATCTCCAAAACAATTAAACCACTTCTAATTGCCTTAATTGAAGAAATTCAATTTGTGAAACGCCATAATTGGCGATCTACTTGTAATTATTGGCTTGATTTGCAATTTTGTGCCAAACCCATTGCAGACGTCATCAGGTAAACGGGGAACGGTCCCACGCCAAATACAGAGCGTTTTTTGACAACTAGTGTCAAATATCAGCTGGTGAAAATGACAGTTTTGCGTGACAGCTGTTATAATATGACAGAACGGCACTTCTAAGAATCCGTAGATCTATTGCTTGTGCCCATGACATAGTAAGCAGAGAAATGCTATTTAAAAACACTTTAGTCTGGTTCAAACCCAAAGTATTTGGTTAATCCAACCTGTCACGAAAAAAACAAGTCTGGCAGTCAAATGAATCAGGTTAATGTAACCAATGAGTTTTTATCACAGGAAGGATTGTTAATTTACATGGGAGGCTATGGAAGGCCTCCGTTACTAAATTGTCCACACCACTCGGCTCTGACGGCCATGACCGCCATCCATTGTGGTCCGAATGCAACTCGAATCGGAATCAATCGAGCGCCAATGTCAAAAAACACGATAAAAACTGTGAGAGTCGTTGCTAGTGTTTGGGTGACAACACTTTAATCGAGTGTGCAATCGACTCCCCCACTGTTATATCCGGAGCTGCATACTTCGACATTTTTAATTTCCTCAGTTTTATTTTTAGATCGATTTTTCTGGGTCAAACTGAGTTGCACTTTTTATTTTGTTCATATCGATTTTCTCTATATAAAGTACCCTAATTTAATTGAACGGACCTAACTAAAAACAAAAAATAAAAACAAAACACAAACATATACATTGTGAATACAAAATCTCCTATACAGTACAACAATCTTTTCAAATAGAGAAAGTGAAACCCACTAATCTACCTAAAGGATTAAGAGTAGTTGGTCGCAGTATAGAAATAATTTCACGTAACACCTTTTGTTACGACTGCACCGGTTCGCCCCACCAAGTGTCTAGACTAGAGGTGGGGCGAACTTATGTGAAAAAACACCTTAGGTACAAAAAACTGACCCCATTTGACAGGCACGTATTTAGGACATAACTGATTTTACCTGCAACACTATTAATTTTTTGCATGTTTTCATTATGTATTTCGAAATTCATTTTGTTTAAAGGACGATAGACTGTTGTCAGTTATGTTTCTGAAACTACGAAAAATAAGTTTCGATGAACGAGATAGGCGACAATGATATCAATATTTTACTTTCTACAAACGAACAGATAGGCATTTCACTCGGAAAATGAGCAGCCAAATAAATGCATCTAAAACTTATATAATGAAAATAGATTATTTGCCATTATCCCATAGAAAAAATAGAAAACATATTATATGATCTACCGTGAAATATGCCAACATTGCCCCCAAGGCAAACTTTGCCCGTAAAACGATTTATGTTTGATTTGCAAAAATAACTTAATATTATGGCAACATTGATTCACTTTGGTGGAAAATAGGTTATGGGTATAAGTATAGGTATAGGTATGTATGGCAATACTAACTATCGTGTTTTTTACTAACTTCGCTTAGTAACTTGTTGGAACTCGTTGAATAAGGTGCGTGCTATTGCGGGCAATTTTTTTTGCAAATTTGAAAGTATATTCTGCGAGATGGCGAAAACACAGGGTAGTTTACTTTATATCATGTAATAGACAATTATTTGTAGAGTATAATAATGTTAGTGTCTTTAGTAGGGTCTTTTAAAATTAAAGTTATGATGATGGGCAAAGTTATCTAGTAATGTTCCGACTTAAGATTGACAACATTGCCCGCCATCAAAAAAGGCTTAGGGTTGGCACGTTACGAAACCTTGTATTTTATAATTTTTTAATTTATGGCTACTCTTGAGCTTATTTACTTTTAAACAATATATTAGGTATTAAATTACTAAAATTCAAAGATGACATTAGTTATTGGGTACTGAGTGTGTACCTGCTCCACACTACGGTATAATTTGAACTTTTTTATTATTCTTATACTGGTAATAAGCGTGAAACATATTTCTTGTTATTTACCTAAACAGAATCACATTCTTTGTAGAAAGAAAAAAATCAGAATATTTTTTACCATGTGCCAACCCTAGCATTTTATAAAGGCGAAATGTGGAATGTATGAAAAAGAGAAAAAATGTCAGGGTAACATTACCCGGTGGTTTTAGTAAGAAACTTTTCATAGTGTCGTTTACATTCCTAAACTAAACGCCATCTTTACCAAAATTCTTTTACTGGTTTTTATGTCATCTGCATACAGGCCATATTTGCGTCAAAAATCAATGTGGGCAAAGTTGGGTAAAAGTCGAGATTACTTTGCCCGCCAACAAAATCGAACAAATATTGAATTAAATGTTGAAAAATAGTAAATTTAGCTATACTAACACATGCACATGATCTTACAGTTGTATTTGATGAAGGAAAATAGTTACGTCTCCATAGAAAAATTGTATTAAAATTGTAATTATTCGAAAAAAGTGGGCAAAGTTGGCATGTTTCACGGTAGTTTTTATTTTAATTGCATTTTTTCAAAAAGGAAAATCATTATCTACAACCATGATTTAAAGTCAAAGGAAGATCTGGGTTTTGTTGTGGTAGATAGGTAGGTACTTGTTGATGGTTTGAAAGGTTTTTTTAATTAAAATTTTATAAGAGAAATGGGAGGGCTTATAAATGGGCATTCCTTTAAATAGTTATAACAATAATCGGAAAAAATCGGAAGGAGGAGCTCGTGGCTAAGTAATAACAGCCGCACGGGTCGATCAATCAGGTTAAGCTACGCTTGCCGGGGTTGGTCCGTGGATGGGTGACCATTTTCACATATCGAGACTCCTCCGTGCCTCGGAAAGCACGTTAAGCCGTTGGTCCCGGCTGTCATTTGTAAATCTTTGACAGTCGTTACGAGTCGTCAGAAGCCCGAAAGTCTGACAACCAGTCTAACCAAGGGGTATCGTATTACCCAGTTACTGGGTTGTGGAGGTCAGATAGGCAGTCGCTCCATGCAAAATACTGGTATTCAGCTGCATCCGGTTAAACTGGAAGCCGACCCTAACATAGTTGGGAAACGGCTAGGCAGATTGATTGAGTTATAACAATAATCATAAAGTTCAATATCTACTTATATGTAGCTACACTGCAGTGCCAAAATAGTGGTCTAAAATAGTGACTTTTACTTTTATGTTATATTGTAGAAAGGTTTTAATGCACTCATAATAAATTTGGTTTCAGTCGTCATTTTAGCCTTATGTCATAACTATAAGCGACGCCGTTTATCCACCACAAAAGATTGAAAATAAAAGTATCTACTCTAGTTACTTCATAATTAGACACACATTATCTTTAAACCCCTTATAACATAAAATGCCAGTCATTAACGAAGATTATGAAGTTAATGAGTGCGTTTGTAACTCAACATGTAACCTTCCTTTTCCACTGAAACAATTAAATCTGGCAATTATTTCATCAAATGTTCTAAAGCTTCAATCGTACAAGTGGGCTATAAAAAAATAATTTCACGTCGCTACAAATGGTTTTATTTCGCCTCACTGAGCCATTTTATCTCTGACTTAAATGCCATTAAATTTTATTGATGTAGGACAATTAAAATGTATGGTAGTCGTGATGATTTCAGCTTTCACTCTCGGTGCGCTCACGCACGCCACGCCCCCTTGGTTCAAATACCGGGAGGTGACGTAACACGTCGTACGGCACTCGAAAGCTAGTCTTATTTGCATTACCGTGATATATTGAAATCAGTGCATTGATTTATTTGTTCACTCGACCGAGCTCCTCAATTATCGGTGCGATCAAATGTCATATAGTATCATTCAATTCATTCGTTGCGGTTTGATCTACATGATGTTTACATTATTGTTCATTCGGTAATCGGACGCCTACTGCATTTTGTTACATAAAATTATGTTGAACAAATATACTGAAGTATTTGAAGCATGGCAACAATGCGCTTCTTACAGAACAAGATAATAAAAGATGACAGATAAACTTTATAAAAACAAAGAAAACGAACCATATAGAACACTAATTTTATTTATTTTATTTATTTATTATTTATGTACACACAGTAAAATACAAAGAGATATGACATAATTATGATATGAGTACAAAGGTACTGCTTATTTCTTAAGAAATTTCTTCCAGTAGACCTGCGAAAGGAGAAATGAGAAAGAAATGTAGACAATAGTGTGTGAGAACAAGAAGAGAAAAACATGATTATGCGAAGTCTTAACTAAAATATTAAATATACCTACACATATACGCAAGAAAATATATATATATTTATATGTGGTAACATTAGGAATAGTTATAATTATAATTATATAACTCTATAAAATTTGGATCTGGGTTGGATCGAGATGGCCCTGAAAAAGGATGTTTGGATAGGTTTGGGGGAGGCCTTTGCTCAGCAGTGGGACAGTTTAGGCTAAAATAAAAAAATCAAAAAATGTACACAGCTAAAGTTTGAGTAAAAATATTATTAATAAATGACAACAAAAAAAAAATGTCCAAAATACAAATAATATTGGACTCAAGTGTAATTGCCAGCGATATACTTTCAGCTCTAAAATTTTCAACAACTTTTTAAATGTATCATTCGCTACATTATCTCACGAGACGGTTACGCTGAATAAGTTCATCGATAAGGACTTTTGAGATAAACAACGTACAGTACGTACAGTTAGAAACTTAAGCGGGTACTCTAACCTTAGTACCTCTGTAATAGGACACGTTATGTTGATGAGGCTTATTTACGGTAAATTATATTATTATAAAACAAAACTTAATACGAACCTGATCAAGTGTGAGACTTTGTTGAGGTTTTATGTTCCACGGTTTAGTAGGATATTGACCTTTATACAGTGTAGTGTAGGGGTCTACACTATACAAGACTTATCATAAGTCATCATGGCATCAATCTGTTCCAAGCTCTCTTTCATCATAATCAGCCTATAACGTTCCCACTGCTGGGACACAGGCCTCCTCTCTGTGAGAGGGAGAGGGCCTGCGGGTTGGTAGATGTCACATGTCTTCGAATTTTTGGTTCTAGGACATGCCGGTTTCCTCACGATGAAGCCTCTCAAAACGGTGAAACTCTCTTTAGCACAAACTAAAATGATAGCCTCGTTGGTTGCAAGCGCTACTGCTGAGCACGAGGTCCGGGAGTTGATTCCCGAGTCGGGCAAAGTGTTATTGAAATTTCTCGTTTATTCCCCGTGGTCCCCCCGTAGTTCCTGGAGTATTTTTCCCCGTGGTCCCTTCGAGAAGTATAATGCTGCCAAATTAAAATGGTAGTTCCTACCGTAGTCCCTGGAAGGTACCGTCCCTCCGAGAAATACAATGTTGCTGAATTTAAATTGTACCTGAGTCAAGTCATAATACAATCAAATGAATTTGATTCATGACTAGACTTATTCATAATTAAAGAACTTATATTAAGAATCGCAAGATGAAAAAATAGAAACATAGACAAGAAGTTGTTCAAAATCAAAATATTGTATTTCACATAAACCTTTAGTAGGTACAGAGTTAACAGATGGATTTCTGCCCGAATGGTGGCAGTAGGCTCGAGACATTCATGGGATTTCAACATAACTGGCGAAATGTAGGTGTTCTATAGGTGCACCTCTGCCTTAACCTTCTTCTAGTCTTCCACAAAAGCATAATTTCATCTCAGATTGTCCTCTGATTAACTGCTTCGTAATATCAACATCTGAAGTAGGTATCCAGAAATGTTTACACAGCAAAATTTCCTAGAAAGATGCACAAACAGACAGGAAACTACCGTAATTCCACAAAGCAAGCCCATTCCACGAACTACGAGTACCTACGTCAAAAGTTCTAAACACCGAAAACCCATAAAATAACATCT
Organism: Lithophane ornitopus; assembly: GCA_948473465.1. NCBI lineage: Eukaryota > Metazoa > Arthropoda > Insecta > Lepidoptera > Noctuidae > Lithophane > Lithophane ornitopus. The sequence goes on along the minus strand of OX419613.1, from coordinate 6,469,803 downwards.
AGTTTGTACACATAATTCTCACGCTTCTAATTAAAGCCCAAGTTCGCGTCATCCTCATAAAATCTACAGAACATATCTCCAAATGTACAGTTACACACAGCTCTCCGTAAATTCTTTTGACTATCGTTAAAAAGTAGTGTTGACTGTTATGGATATTAAATGGATCTGTATACGGTTACGGATATAGAAATAAAATTATACCGGTTTCGGATACGGTTACGGATATTAAATTATTTTGGTGTATCCGTTAGTTTCAATAGTTTCGGTTACGGATATTAGATTATTAAGAAATTGTAAAAGTAAAACACAAATCAATCTGCAATCTGCCTAGCCTTTTCCCAATTATGTCGGGGTCAGCTTCCACTCTAACCGGATGCAGCTGAATACCAGTATTTAACATGGAGAGACTGCCTATCTGAGCTCCACAACCCAGTAACAGGGAAATACGAAACCTTGGTAAGACTGGTTGACAGATTTTCGGGCTTCTGACGACCCGTAACGACTGTCAAAGATTCAATAGCTTAACGTGCTTTCCAAGGCACGGGGGAGTGTCGGAATGTAAAGATGGTCACCTATCCACGGACCAACCCCGTCAAGCGTAGCTTAATCTGACAGATAGACACGCGCGGCTGTTATTACTTAGCTACGAGCTCCTCAAAAGATAAAACACAAATAACAAATAAAAAAACATGCAAGTGACGCGAGCGACTATATAGTGTCTCGTCGGCTTGGCCAGGCAGAAAAACTTGTCATAACGTGTCTCATTTAAATTCCGCCCCTATCCGAAATTATCGGAAACTTTTGTGTCGGATTCGGTTACGGTTACGGATAGTTTTGTTTTTTCGGATAAGTATCCAATAGTTTCGGTTACAAATACGAAGCTCCTTAACATCCCTGTTAAAAAGAATGTGCCTGTTAATCAGGCACTTGCATGACGTTTAAAAGGTCTCGTCAAGGAGTGATGTACAGTCGAGATTAGTTGGAATCGGTCCACTTGTCACTCAAGAAGTGTCGTCGCATGCCATTCATTAGTTTAATGATGCTGGGTCTCGGAACTGCCCAAGATCTAAAGCAATTGGAGTGGAACAAATTAGTGTATTACGAAGCCTATATAATGTTTATAGAATGGTTGTTTTCTAAAACGATTAATGGGAACTTGTGACTTGTTAATGTGTGTCGAAGCTGTTTTGAAGATAAAGGGAATGAGGGTAAATATTGCTTTAAGTGTTATGAGGAGTTCAATAAGTATGTTGTAAATATATTATGGCTTTATTGCTTACTCATTGATGATGACACTTATCTACAGAGATACAGATGTATATATCGAGAACCACCTCTGTGGTTAGACAACCTGGCTCAGACCCAGAAGTTCCGGGTTCGATTTCCAGTAGGAGCAAAATTTTCTGCTTGTTTTGGTTGATGGCAGGGTGGTGTTCTAATTCCGCCTGGTCATCTACCACCATCTAATTTAAGTCTGTTGCCATAACAATAATGTTAACAGCATTGTTGTGTTTCGGCAGTTGGAGGTAAGATGCCCAGTTCCTCTGAGATTGAGGATTCCGGGTGACCACTTACCATGAGGTGAGATGAAGGCTTCTCAGTTGTGGATTTAAAAAAAAGATGTCCAGCCATGGAAATTCGTGGAACTGTGGTCAATGGTTTTGATCGCTACGGCCAATGAGTCCAGGAAGTATTGTATTCGGCGTAATTATCAAAGAATATTTCTCTTACACTACAAAAGCAATCAATTTGCTTAGCCTTTTCCCACATCTATGTTGGGGTCGGCTTCCAGTCTAACCGGATGCAGCTGAATACCAGTATTTTACGTGGAGTGACTGCCTATCTGACCTCCACAACCCAATAACCGGGTAATACAATACCGCTTGGTAAGACTGGTTACGACCCGTAACGATTTATTCCATTCTAATACCAAAAAGGAATACCACTTGTCTTGGTATTAGTTTAAACAATGGTCTCCGTTCGGAATAGAAAATAAATATATACAAATACCAGTGGTATTAGTTTTTGGTATTAGAATGGAATAAATCCCCGTAACGACCGTCAAAGATCCACGAATGACATACACAGACTTAATTAGTGTAACGGTTTATTTACTGAGCTCTTAGTCTTAAGCTTCTAATTAATTTTATAGTACTCTTACATTGCATGTTACTAGCCGGTACCCAATACAGACCATTTTACGCAAAAGCAATTAAATCCGTTCATAACTCAAACACCAGGAAACATTAACATATCACAGTTCAGAGTTCAACATATGCACTGACATTTAATAACGAAGCTAAATATACCAGGAATAACAAATAGGCTTAAAAGCAGTGCTATTTCACACAACACTGCTACTGCAAAGAGTCACGGATTGTGACTTGTGACAAAAATGATACTGATGCTATTGAGAAATTCCTGATGAAAAAATCCAATATCACTTTGCCTGACCTTTTTTTTTTTTTGAGTTTGGGAAATCATCAAATGACTTCTCCCGCTCTAGGCGGTGTGGAAGGGCGGGTCAGACTTTTACTGACTAAAACCCACCCGTGTTCCTTCAGTTGCCTGTTGCCAGGGTCCCGGTATCCCTTTCGGACATTCCCGCAACCCTGGCAGACTTTGCCTGACCTAGGAATCGAACCCAGGATCTCATGTTCAGCAGTAGTGTTTGCGACCACTAGACCACCATGGCAGTCCAATTGTTGTGTTATTGTATTAAACCTTTATTAAAAGGCCACAATAACTAAGGTCTCGTGGCTAAGTAATAACAGGCACATGGGTCGATCGATCAGGTTAAGCTACGCTTGCTGCGGTCAGTCCGTAGATGGGTGACCATTCTTTACATACCAAGACTCCTCCGTAGCTCGGAAAGCACGTTAATCCGTTGGTCCTGGCTGTAATTCTTCGATCTGTAACAGTCGTTACGGGTCATCAGAAGCCCGAAAGTCTGACAACCAGTCTTACCAAGGGGTATCGTATTACCCAGTTACGGGGTTGTGGAGGTCAGATAGACAGTCGCTGCATGAAAAATACTGGTATTCAGCTGCATCCGGTTAGACTGGAAGCCGACTCCAACATTGGGAAAAGGCTAGGCAGATTGAATATCAGACCACAATGAATCCACACAGTAGCATAAATTAACTAGAATTAAATCACTTGAACAGCCTGAAACCAAACCCAAAATCTTCTCAAGCTATACTCCATTTGAAATAAGATTAGACATTTAAACAAACCTTTTTACAGTCCGTTCAACCGATTTTAACTTCTATACCGTAGGCATAAGGATAACATTAAAAGCAAAAAAGTTACACAATACCAACTGTCTACTGCGGCTTCCATTTGTCATGCCACCAACGCAATAGAATTCAAAATCGGTTGAACGGACTGTAAAAAAGGCTTATTTAAATGTCTAATTTCCAGATTAGACATTTAAATAGGCCAAATAATTCCATTAAAATTCGGTAACTCACAGCTTGAGAATATTAAACAATAGTTACCGGTGTCAAACATCGTTTCGTTTATAATTGATGAACAAATTAAATGTAAGGTGGTAAGCTTCAAATTTTTGTAGGAATCCTATCTGCGTCCCATAGAAAACAAATTATTTTTTTAACAAAACAAAAAACCCGCCTGCAAAAACGCATTACTTAAAAGAGAAAAACAAGCATTATAATCTGTAGAATTTTGGTATAACAGGCGGGGAACAAACAAAAGTTACACCATATTTCAGGTTATTGGTTTGTTCCCCGCCTGTAATACCAACATTTTAGTTTTATATTAGTTATGTATAGTTATTAGTTTTGATTATATTAAGTTTTATTTCAAGCTTTTTAGTTTTATTAATTTATATATTTGGAATTAACTCATTACTACCTTTTATTTGATACCAATATTGTTGTAATTTATTTTCAAAAAACCTTCCCCTTCATTTTTTTGTATTTGCAGATGAAATATATAAAGAAAATATAGACTATGTCACTCTCACAATTAAGACGAACCTAACGACACCTCGTATGTTAAAATCCATCAAGCCGTTTAGGCTACAGAGCGTGCCAAAGAAATAGACATACATACATACATACAAACATACATACAAACATACATACAAATATATATACAAACATACATACAAACATACATACATACTCACGAAAAACATTACCCTCCTTCTGGGGCAGTCGGGTAAATATATATAAGCAATAATTTGCCCCAAAATGTTTTCATATTTTATGTTCCGACCCGAACAGAGATAAAAAGTATGAAAGATATTAATCAAGATCCAATATTTCACGAATCTGTTGAACACTATCAATTAATCATATCCGGTGGTCGGCTAACCTCGCCTAAACTCGGCTAAGTTCGGGAACTGGGTGGTGTATACCACCGGTAATGTACCTAGATACGACAGCTCTTCCAACTTCCCCAAAGTGCCTCGCCTTACTTCGCTAACGTTGGCACATTTATCAAATGAGCCAGTTATTTTTGGAAACTATTTACGAAGAACGCGAACGTTGTTTTAGAAATTAATTTAACGGAAGATTTATATCGGTTATTTAATCTGCCTTGGTTTATGAAACAAAACATTATTCTAAAGTTGGGAAAGATTTGAATTTTGCTTGAGCTTTGGAAATAACTATCATTGTAAAATACCTAAAATATCATCGCTACCAATATCATTTTGGTAAATGTGTAAAATAATAATTATGACCAAACCATTTCGTTAAATTCATTCATAAAATCAACACAATAATTTTAATTGAATCATTCAGAATGAATAATTAATTGCACTTCAGAAGCATAATTACACGCGCCATTCGAAATCTGTTTGCAATAAATATTTCGTAAGCAAGTACGTGTTAAATTATTTTAAAGAGCTCGATAACTGCTTACTCTAAAAGTCAGTGGTTGGCATTCGTTACAGTAATTACCCAAGAGACGTGACACATCCGCCGATGGCTGCTTAACTACTTACATGTTTAAACTTTTTTGCCACTGCTTATTCGGTAAATTGAGTAAGACATCTTTTGACGAGAGCCTGCTGCACAATAATGTTTTCTTGTAATCAAATTAATAGACCGTATGAATATACCAATCTTATTTTAATAACTCACAGTCTATATTATACGTCCTCTGATTTTTATACATTTGATAAAACATCTGTTAGAACATTTGTTTTATCAAAATTATTAAATTATGTATAATTGACCCCAACATATTCATATTAACCTATTGCATTCCTGTATAAAAGATGTTACAGGCTCAAAGCTAGGTACAAAAATATGGACTCTGGCACAGCAAAAGAATATTTAAAAAATAAAACCGGCCAAGTGCGAGTCGGACTCGCGCATGAAGGGTTCCGTACCATTATCTATAAAAACGGCAAAAAAAACACGTTTGTTGTATGGGAACCCCTTTAATATTTATTTTATTCTCTTTTTTAGTATTTGTTGTTATAGCGGCAACAGAAATACATCATCTGTGAAAATTTCAACTGTCTAACTATCACGGTTTATGAGATACAGCCTGGTGACAGACGGACAGACAGACAGACAGACAGCGGAGTCTTAGTAATAGGGTCCCGTTTTACCCTTTGAATACGGAACCCTAAAAAACACAAAATCAAAAAATAAAGTCTAGGTTTTTTTTTTACAATGAATTAAGGAAATAAATAGTAATTATTATTAGATGGTTAAAAATTATTGTGCAAGTTGGGCAAAAGTCTGTCAAAAGTCAGTCTGGCAGATGATGATAAGACATGTGGAGGCTTTAAATGAGAGGCCACTTTATACAATCATATAGGTTTAGAGCGCGAACGTTCTTCCTAACAACGTAACGGATTTCACCATCATTTAAAGAATTAATTCCAGAGAGTTAATTTATGTGTACTATAGTCATGTGATGTGTACAATACATTGATATTAAATATTATACAATGTGGAGACGACAATACAACAATAAATGAAAACACTGGCAATACTAATGCATAAGAGTATTTTGGAACTATCAAATAAATCCTAACATCGAAATTAAAAAAGTAGTTTTTTCAAACAAACTAAATAGTAGTGATGGGCCGACTATGGGGTTTGCCGATCTTTGACTAGCTATCGTAACTAAACTATTGGATATATTTGATTAATTTTTTGTATGTAGACTGAGCAAGTCATTAGATATACGGAGTTTCATTTTTTGTCGTATTGTCGTCTCCACCTTGTATAATTATAAAGAAAGAAATCTCCATAATTTATTTTGTAAAGTCGTTTACCCGTGGGAAGCAGGGGCGGGTCGCTAGTAAAATAAGTATAACATACCTAATTAGGTAGGTACAGACTGTCGGTATACTGTAACTGTACTGCTTCTAAGCCCAGTTGACGTATGTAGTCTACATAACCATATAAATCTACAAATAATGAGTTATGGTTGTTGTCCCTTACATTTCAACGCACGGTTGCAGGAAGCAAGTCAATGCCACTCGACTTGTAATTACACGATCCCTAAACGGGGTCCATAACCAATTCTTATCGCAAGCCGAAGAATATCAAAGGAGTGTACTCCTTTATTATTGGTCCACCCTACCCGCATTACAATTTAGGGACATAAGGACCAATTATGATTGTACCTAAAAGGGATATTCTGCATTTCCCGTCCCTGACCGGACTTGGTATCATCCGCTTATCTCCAGTACTTAGCGTCAGTGATGACACTGGTAATCGTCACCCCTAACATTAGCCACAGTCCCCGATTTTTATCAAAAGATTTTCTAAATGCGCTTTAGTCTCAGAAATGATCGTTGAGATGATAATGTCGTTGTTGTCAAAACAATTTTAAGTACAGTTTTTATTTCAATATCTTTAATCTATACTGTAAAAGGGTTTTTTTTAATGTCTAATCTTATATCAAATGGGGTATAGTCTAGTCTATCTTGCTGAGAAACATTATTTTTAAGCCTTGGGTCTGAATAATTGGGATTATTATGGTTCAGTCTCAACTCATGCGTGATCGGTATCTGCTTACAATGTCAGCATATTGCAGTTCAGAAATTGACATATTATACGTCTCCGAGTTGCATCATGATTCAATTACTTATCTCTGGTTTTCAGCCTCTTTCAATACATATTATAAGTATTTCGGTTCCTAAACTAATTTAATACTCAATACTTTATTGCATTCCATAATGTGTACATAATAGTTTGGTATGTTAAGACATCGAATCAATTATTGACCCTGTCGGGCACAGCACAAGTTAATTTTTAATTGGTTTAGGTTTAGTTTGGTAGTTAAAATTACGTAAAAAAAGCTTCTTCATCCTCTCTGATGAAGAAGCTTTTTTTACGTAATTTGCTTTTATGCTATTTCTATATATGCTATATCTATTTTCTTTATATAAGTATTTATATACAAGGTGGAGACGACAATACGACAAAAAATAAATCTCCATATATCTAATGACGTTCTCGGTCTACATACAAAAAATTAATGAAATATATCCAATAGTTTAGTTACGATAGCTAGTCAAAGATCGGCAAACCCCATAGTCGGCCCATCGCTACTATTTAGTTTGTTTGAAAATATGACTTTTTTAATTTCCATGTTAGGATTTATTTGATAGTTCCCAAATACTCTTATGCATTAGTATTGCCAGTGTTGTCATTTATTGTTGTATTGTCGTCTCCACATTGTGTATGGTTTTAAGTTAAGTTATTGCACGATTTCCATTATAAACTATAAAATGTATATGAAATGTTTACAATTATATTGAGTCTTGTAGGATGTTATTAGATTTAATTGTGCACATAACATCACGCCTGTATTCCCCGAAGGGTTAGACAGAGGTGTATCATTAGTACACCTGCATTTCGCCAGTTATTTTTAATTCCCATGGAATAACGGGCGTGCCAAAAATAAAAAATCCAGCTGCTAATTAGAAATTCCGGATGGAAAAACCCAATAACGCTTTGCCCGACCTGGGAATCGAAGCCAGGACCTTGTGCTCAGCGGTAGCGCTTGCGACAGCTAGACCAACGAGGGAGTCAAACTAATTTAATTAGATACAATTTAGAATGTTGTTCCATATAATTAAGTAAAAGTTGCTGCCCATCCCATAACTACTTATTTAGTTGTCCAGTCACGACACGGGTCGGTTCAGTACAGCCACGCCATATTTTGATATTTCAAGTAACAAAATGGGCAATAACAAGTTGCTAAGTAACATGCTAAATTAATTTTATCAAAAGATACATTGCCACTGTCGTTCAGTATAATAATATCCTGTCGCATGCCATACCTATGACACAGTATGATGATTAAGCAGTAGGACAACTACGAGAAACGGTGATAATGCAACAACAGCAAGCATAAGGCACTCAAAAATAGGCATATGTGTATGTACTGCTTACTCAGCTAGATTTTGGATCTAAATCACGTGTTGTCACATCACTCTCTCTCTCTCACCTTATACTATGTAGCGGTGACCATCAAGATTGTTACAATCCAGGTGCGTCAAGTTAAAGCTGAACCGTTGAGGTAGGAAACGACGAGCATATAAAAAATAATAAGGAATAAATTCAAGTTGCACTTCTGCCTAAGAAAATACTGTGGCCAAGTCCAAATGTGACACAGTTACATACGCAAAGACACAATATTGTACCAAGTCCCCGACATATATTCAGGTCACCAGAAAATATAACGTCGTAAGTCTACGTTTATTTGAAACAGTACTCAAAAGTATTTGTCTTTATCTGCTACTATAAAACACGTTGTTGCTTATGGATCATAAAAGCAAATGCTATAATAATATTTCTTTTATGTATTTAGTCTTTGGTACGACCACCCATTAGATAGTAGGAGAACGTCATATCTTCATGTTCTAAAAGGAAACTATACCTAGAAAGGATTATATCCGGAGATTATGGTCTAATTGTAAGTGAAAAATCTAGTTTGCCCCATAACTGCGGGGGGCGAACCTTGCCTTTTGGGGCGAAGCAGCTGTTCCTATGGTTGCTAATGAATACGAGGCGTACCTTTTAGGGAAGCGCAATCAGAGTATTTCCTGTTATACGAGTACAAAGTTATCTAACGCTAAATGCAGTCGACGCATGTGCGAGGTTCCATTCATTAGTCAGAGAAGAATGAACGTGATAATTCTTCAAGATTATTGGTTGGGTATTAATTGCAATTTAAACGATTTATTGTTGATTTTATTTAAATGCCTTATACAGGCTGTAATGATTAAAAGACCAATCACATAGCCGTCAACTATATATTCTGTATACATCAAATTAAATAACATAGCACAAACATAATTGCTGGGAAACGACTTTTATTTTTGGTGTGAAAAATCGCTTTTTACGATAGTGCGCAACGTAACGCACGCAAAACATTATGTTTATAGTGCATGCAACGGTTCAGGGTTTGTGGGGTTATTTAAAATTAAGTTATAACATTTAAAACATGCTTTATTTAAAAAACGTCTAAAGAAGTTGGAACTTTGACCTTCAATATCTCCGTAACCAAAATGTTTCCCAAGTATGGTCTAGAACAAAAAAAAATATGGGACTGACAAGTGACTTTCGGGTTCGATAAATGTCTTTTTACACCCGTTATTAAAATGATAAGTTACGCAATTTACAGATTATTTATCACGAAATTACACGAATGAGATCGAAACGTTGATCGCGCCACTAAGGACCAAATTCTTCTAACATAAAAAGCCGTGGTGACTTAAATCAGTCCTCGAACAACTTTTTGCTCGCCATTACCCAGTTCAAGCTATTAACGCAAATGACTTAACTTGATCCTTAATTTGTTTATTCAATTAATTCAGTCATTAAACAAATAGTGGAACTACGGAGTATGTTGATGGATGAAAGACCAAAAAACTAAGGGTAGGGAAATTATATATCGAATGAAATGGCCAGTCAAAATATGTAGTTACCAAGATTATTAGGTACGCTTGCCCAGAAACTGCCCATGAAAAAAAATAATGCAAAAAAACAAAAACTTTGCTTTTCCATTTTCCTTTTTTCCCACCGACTTCCAAAATTAAAGTTATTTTTGACTTTTTAGTGTTTTTTTTTAAGTCAGTTGTTTTTTTTTTTTTTTCACTTTTTGGTTGTGGTTCCTACCCCACACAAATTCGAATACCACTACCTGATATGTAAATAACAGTGACGGGAATCACTTAGAACGTCGTCGACATAATATTAAGTGGGAAAAAATACGTAATATTGAAGCTAACTCAAAAACTACGCAAGCAAAGTTAATAAAATTTGTATGGGACCACCTCGGGAGTTTACATTTTTAAATCGGTTCACAATTGGCGAAAATATCGATGAAGATACACAAAAAGAAAACCTTCAGATGAACGTAGAACCTCCTCCTGTTTGGAAGTCGGTTAAAAATACATACTTTATCTACTAAAAATCGTATTGCAAATCTCGTCATTAAATACGTTCCAAAGAAATCATCCAATAGCTCCTCCCATATTAGTATGCCGTCAACAGTATCCTTCCTAATATTATATTTGCTTAGGACAGCTAATAATAAAACATGAAACAGGCCGAAAATACACTCAGTCTAAACGGGAATCGGCCATATTTTAAACGTATAGCAGTATTTAATCCTAGATATCATGTTAGAGATTAGAACAAGGCTCCAATCTAGAGATATCCTTGTAGGGACTGGTGCTCCGCGGGGGCTGGGTAGACCCTGTTCTCTGTTAACGAACTAAGGAGCATTAATATTGAATGGACGATGTGTCGGCGAAAGATTTCGTGTCTATAATCTAATACCGATTTCTGGTACTTCCGTGTTGTTCTTGAATATGATTACGGGATTTTAAAAGTTGATTTTGTTAAGTGGTACCTACTTGTACTTGATGTAAATTCTTTGTAAGCTATTATTTTTCCATAAATTGATCATAATTCAAAAAAAAAATTAAAAACTTGTGTTTTTATTTTACAACATCGAGCTCAATCAGTTTATCTCTTTTTTTTGTTACTCGATTTCTCCGCTAATTATGAATCGATTTTGATGATTCTTTTTTTGTATGGTAGGGCATGCTTCCGAAGTGGTCCCATATAAATTTTATTAACTTTGATTGTGTAGTTTTTGAGTTAGCTTCAATATTACGTATTTTTCCCACTTAGTTTATCTAGACGATGTTTTCATTTACTCCTTCACTGTTATTTACATCAGCTAGTGGTATTATAATTTGTGTGGGGTAGGTACCACAACTAAAAAGTGAAAAATAAAAACTTATTTAAAAAAAAAAAACAGTTATTTTTCAGTTTCAGTGTTTTTTTTTGGAAGTCGGTTTTTTTAAGAACGAACGAATGCAAAATTCTCATCTCATACCCAATCTGTCAAAAATACAATCAATTTACCAAAATTTTTGACAAGTTTGACAGATTCAAACTTGACAACGGGTGTGATTTTTAAGTACAAGAATTCCAAGCCTTCTGATTTCCAATCTTATGAAATACCAGTAGGAGTCGAGTACCTATAACAATTAAATCTTAAAAGGGTTAGGAAAAAAGCAAAGGGACCAGTGGACTGCCTAGGAGCTAGTAAAACCAATGAATCATTCGCTTCCATTGAGTTTACGACTAGCTCTGATAGTAAATAACAGAGAGTCATGAAATAAAAGATTTTAACCCGTGTAGGTTTTCTTGCATGTTTTTGCCGAGACCAAAGTGCATTCTTAGTGATTATGCCAGACTCAACTACATATCGATTTGATTGTACGAAGGTTTTCTTGTATTCTTTTCGATTCATTAGTCAAGCAAAAGTGAATACAAGCTCGACAATGTCCAGGCTTCACTTTTTTTCAGATATTTTGAAAGCAAACGTATTTATTTGTATCAAACTTATGTGAAACAACATAAGTTTGATACAAATAAATACGTTTGATTCAAACTTATGTGAAACAATAATAATTTGTTCAATAAAAGAAGGTAGGTGAGATAGATTGTACTGTTATTAAATTGCTCGCAAATTCTTAAACCCAGCATCAAAAATAATTTATACCTAGCATAAAAAATGAATACCCAAAAACACGATTAAGCAATTACCATCTCACCTTAAAGCTTCTCTCATACTTACAACACTTTAGAGAAGAGACTAAAAATATTCCGCCGCCAACAATTCACTTCCCAACTTCCCACTTTGAAATATTGAAGTTACTCAACTATTCGAGCGAAGTGAAAAGTTCGCAAGTACCTAAGGACCGAAGATTCCACCATCAGATACCATACGAAGGCATATAAGGATGAATTTTATACCTTTTTTGTACGCTCATAAATTCTTAGATTATACAATATTGTACCTACAAAGGAGACTCCAGATTTTGATGTAAATAACTTCAGATAGAAACTGATGAAAGTGATAAAGTTTGATGTAATATTAATCGTGAAACTAAGTATGGTGCGTACAGTTTTCTTTTATGGCTGGGACAGCATATTATTATATTGGCCATATATTTTATTTTAACATCCAACCTTGGGGTGAAATACACGGAAGATACATCATTTCATAATTTATTTATTTGTCATTGCTCCATTTTTAATTATTTTTACCTATTGTGGTACAGTAATCGTATTCTAGGTGCATCGTATTCACATGTAATTATATAATTGATGTATACAATATATTATTGTAAAACATTTTTTTAAAGAGTAAAGGTGGAGTTTCTTGCCCATTCTTCTCCATACGAAAACTACCATTGGAAGTCTATTTCTTTGTTGTTGACGTTCAAAAGTGCCTTTAATGTGCCTATTTGAAATAAATTATTTGACTTTGACTTTGACATAAATATGAATGAAAAATATCACTAACGATCCCAAAAAATTACAACCACCTGCGAAAAGCATCAACAAAATTGTCGTGAAACCACATTCCCTAAACACCGCTAGCCTAGCCGTACTTTTAAAGATAACTAATCCAGGCATTATCTTAAATGCCCAAACATTAAGTGAACGACGAACTTTACGCGTAAGTACCAAGCACGGTATCAATTCTGCACAATGGACGTAATTCTCGTAATCACCGTCACGTAGCAACGTGTTAATACCTTAAAATGTTCCAAGTTTAGATAATGATATTATGATTAGCACGATTCTGTAATTGAATTTGAACTGCGAACAGTCCATTGGCTGAACGAATGGCTCACGTACCCGTGGTAACGTAATGAAATTCAACAGTAATAATTTTAAGGTGCGTGGGTTTGTACGAAAACTTATTGTTTTATTCGGTGAATTACATTTGTTGTTAGTAAGGTATATATTTGTGTTACTGTGGGAGTTAGGTTTGTAGGCATGTGTGTTTTAAATAATTTGTCTGTAATACGAATTTGTGATTTATATATATATTTTTAGGGTTCCGTACCCAAAGGGTAAAACGGGACCCTATTACTAAGGCTTCGCTGTCTATCTGTCCGTCTGTCACCAGGCTCTATCTCACGAACCGTTATTGCTAGACAGTTGAAATTTTCACAGATGATGTATTTATATTGCCGCTATAACAATAAATACAAAAAAACAGAATCATATAAATATTTAAGGGGGCTCCCATACAACAAACGTGACTTTTTTGCCGTTTTTATAGATAATGGTACTGGACTCGCACTTGGCCGGTTTTTTAGACTAATTTTGTAAAATCACGTATGTACCTAATTCACGTAAAACGTTACGTGAATTGCTAGGTAAAAATGTGTGAAGTTTTTGAGTTAGAAGAAGACAGAAGTTGCAGATCAAGATTGTCTGGCCGAGGCGTACCTTAGGTTTACCGTCTGACGTAAGAACTGTTTTTAGCAGCTGACCTTTAAACAAATTCTCAGGCCATATTTTTAAATAAAAAAAAAACAAAATTGACTTAAACACGGTAGTCTGACAGCGATGAAGATTAGGTCAGCAGTCAGGTAGATTTGGGTTATTTTCAAGGCCTTTCAAGGGCAACTCTTTCGACAAGATATTAAAGTAGATGTCTAGAAATAAATTGGACTGGATTGTAACAAAATTGATTACCCATGGGCTAAATAAGTTATGAAACAGACATGGTCGAGACTGCTTTTAATTTAAATTAAGAATTCATAATTTTGATATAGGTAGCCAGTATTTTAAATTAGGAACTAGATTTATTTTTATTGTGTGGTGATGTGTGTTCCGTATTTTTTGCGGCCAGCAATTTAACTAAATTATTTTTAATAGGTTTAATTATTTATATAAACGAAGGTTATATACAGCGGGATTTCTATAAGCAAATTCAATTTATACCACAAGATTGTATGCTATTATGAACCACGAAGGTTTGACCATTTCATTAGGTTTTAGCCAGTGCTTACATCATGTAAGGAGTTTCACATTACATAATGGTATCTATACATCATTATTTTTTCGTATAAAACTCGTCCAGACTACGGAACTTGTTAGTCCAGCTTGACCGACGTATTTACGTACGAAACGTGGCCAGACGTGACTGGCGCAGGATTTACAAATATCGACAGTTTAACTCGGACAAATACCTATTAACACCATAACTCTTCAACAGAGCATTTCCCTCTGCTCATATTGCATAATCCGGGAAGTGTGTAAGTGTTTTGTGAGAGCCTAAGTATTTCATTCAAGGTTCACGTTTTAGACGAGATTTTGAACTTAGAAAGGTACTTACATTCTTATCTGGAGACATAGAAGAGGTTTATTTTCGGTTAGACACAGTTCCAACATGCCATAGCATGTTTATTAAATGAGTACCTAGGTAGATATTTATCACGTCATAATCAGCTCAGCCCATCAATGTCCACTGCCAAACATAAACCTCCCAATCATCATCCATTATTATCATCATCACCCTACAGCAGTCCACTGCTGAACATAGGTCTCTCTAATTGCACGCCATTCAGCTCGATTCTTGGCAACTCTCATCCAGCTATCACCCTGTGAAGATCGTCTCTCCACCTAGCCTGCGGGCGTCCTACCTTACGTTTGCCGATTCGCGGTCTCCACTCAAGAACACGTCTACCCCAACAGTCATAATAACGGTTCTACGGCTAATATGGCCGGCCCATTGCCACCTCAACTTGCTTATTCTATGAGCTATGTCGACAACTTTGGTTCTTTGCCGGATTACCTCTTTCTGGATAAACACCACTAAGGCCTAGTCCGCACTGCGATAAAAAGTCGCGCAAATTTTTTATCGCAATTCTACAGAATTGCGATAAAAAATTTGCGCGACTTTTGGACACATGGTATTTTATGTAGCTAATTCGCGCTCGTTGAAATGCACTGAATATAAACCGCGCGAATACCTAAAAGTTAGTTCGCAGTGCGAACTTGGCCTAACTGTCAAAGGCGAAATTGCCCTAAGTATTTTTACAAGCTATGCAAACAATTCTCACCAAAAGCTCCAATCCACATCCGTCTTAAAGCATTCTATATTCAAATAAAGTTCGACGAACAAAAAACAATCGACAAACAATCCGAGACACGCAAAGAATAGTCAATCACCGATTACCGCAAAACGGAGGCAAACATCAATATCTTTCAAGTGATTGCGACTTGACGCATTGAATTATTAAAAACTGCTATATATAATCTACTAGGTACGTCCGATGCAAGCGTTATCTGTCAGGGGAGACGGGAAATAAATAGTTGATCGTTCAGAAACAATGAGTGCTGAATAAAACATGTTATTGTAGATTGAAGACGGTTTAAAAGCGTATTACTTTTAGTGTCCTGTCAATGTGTACGATGAGAGATGTTTTAGTAATTATTTTCTTTGTGGGTTTATTTTTGTTAATGTTGTACGAAGTTGTGAAAAACTACACGTTTTTAACATCTTCCAACTAGTATTTTGCAGTTATTGTTTTTAGCCTCTTTACGTTCCTACAACTCACAAGATGTCAGTTGTCCACACAATTTCTTAGGTATCATTCTGACTGAAAATTTTGTTCTATTTGATCATAAGAATTTGTTTCACTAACTAACATTTTTATTTTAAATTCTTTTTTTTAAAGAACCAGGTTTTTAACAATATGTGGGTATGTAAGGTGCATATATTAAGACAATAATGCAATTTTATTCTTACTTTAATTTTCACGTGATAATTATTTCAAAAACTTAGAATACTGTTTCATTGTAATCTGCACAAGTTCGTTCCACTTTCTTAGAGCCTGTGTTTATTAATATAAACATTACGTTCATGTGTTTCACTAATGATCGATTCCTATAAACAGAAACGAATCATTTTGTTTACCTATGGTAGTTCTTTTATTACTAAACTGGGTATATAAATAGATTCGTGAGCTAATTTTACCTGTGATAGCTACTTCTATATGGGAGGGTCTACTATGCAAAACTATGCGGTATTTGCTTCATTAATAGTACCTACAGATAGGTACAAGAGTTTAAATTTTTACCCGACTACGGCGAAGAAAAAAGTAGGGTTATGATTTTGACCGGTATGTATGTATGTATGTTTATCTGTTCCCTCATATCTTCTAAACGACTCATCACAATTAGACAAATGAGGTATCGTCAAATCAAATCAAATCAAATCTTTATTTGTGAACATAAGTACAAAAAGATGTTATTTATACATTTTAGCTAATCTGTATGTTCGGCCAATAATCGGCATACAAATATAATATTAGTAAGCAGGTTATTTTTACTATCATAATGAATAAAGTCTAGGATAAAAGATATGAAGCAATTGAAAAATGTCATGAGCCGCATAAAATAAAGTAATTGAATTATATTATTAATTATTAAGAATGTCAAGAAAATTAAATTTAGTCATAATTTGTCATTTAAATAGTCTTCAATCGAGTAATACGTCTTTTCAACTAAAAACAGGAACAACTTTTTTTTTAAATGGCTGACATTTTCCTCACTTCTGATACATTTTGGCAATTTATTGTATAATTTTGGAGCCATTACGAAAATACTGTTCTTGTATGAAGCAGTTTTAGATCCAACAGTTTGGAGCCGGTCAGCTCGACGCTGACTACCTACTCGGTCAAATTTATACATATTATTTTTGACGAACATAGATGTCTGGTATATGTACAATGAGGGCACTGTTAAAATTTTCATACTTTTAAAATATCGTTGGAAGCGTCTTGATCGTCCGCTGGTTATAGGCTATGTGACGTCACATTAAATTAAAAATGGCGCCCTCTAGAGCACAAAAAGTCAGGAACTAAAAAAAAAATGTTGAATCGTACCATGTTGGGTATCAAATGAAAGGGCTTAATGAGCACATTTCAAAAATATAAATATTATAACCCCAAAAGAATTAAAAAAAAATTAAAGTAATAAAAACTAAAACCCAACCACGACTAAAAATCCGGAGTCACACGTAATCTGTTCGATTTATGCCCTAACACGTGTGACTCCGGATTTTTTATTTGTCTGTCTGTGGTGTCTTGTTTGTACCTTTTTAGTCGTAGTTGGGTTTTAGTTTTTATTACTTTAATTTTTTAACCAATAACGATCCGTAAATTATATTATATTATTATTATTATAAGTGATCCATGGCTAGTATTTTTATTAATTTCATATTTTCGCAAGACGATTATGTCGAAATTGTATAATTTTCTGAGGACATTCCCGTCTAACCCCAGCAATCCTCAGGGAAATTTCACATAAGCAAATACCGCTGAGTACTCGTCGCCTCTAATTCTAAATCCTCCTTAAACTAAGTTTAATAAGAGTAACCTAGATTAGGTACCTATTTACGTATGATTTTTTATATAGATTTGTCTTAAATTCATTCGTTCCATCAAAAGGTGGCTATTCAAGAAATTTTTTAACCTTTTAACCATTCACTTTCATGATAAACTTTTACAATTAGGTACCTGTAATTACTTGTAAAATTTTATTTTGCATCTAATTGCGTGACATGACAGTTTGATGGTACCTACCAAATACATAAATGGTTTTAATGACCGTGCAATTACCACAGATATAAAATTTATATACAAACTGCATTTAACGCGAAATCACTCATTGTTTATGAGTAATCGAATAAAATCTGTGGTTGCATACTACGGGAACTCACATTAAAAAAGTTACGTTTGGCATAACATGAAAGAACATCTCTATATTTCTTCGGCTTTTGACAGTTTAAAAATGTTAAAGAAAAAAACAAATGAATGGGCAGGCTGTGAAGGCTCCAGCAGGCAGACGCGACGCGACACTGGTAGCACAATTTCCTTGAAGTTTTGTTAGAAATTGTCCCACCGGAGTCGCGTCGGCGCGCTGTCGCGCCTATCTGCAGGAACCCTTATCCGATGGTAATCGAGATATTTTACTTTTTTTATGCGCAAAATAAATCGATTTTGTTTGAATGTTATGTAATTTTTAAACGTTTTATCTATCTATCTATCTATCTTATTAATTATCGCCGGTAGCAAATGGTTAGCAAATAAAGAAATAAAAGTCATCAATATCGTCAATGAAAATAATAATTATTTCGATTTTCTGCAAGTCGTCCTAAATGTGCCGTAGGCATGTAGGACGAGTCGATGAGTTACTCCATTAATGAAGTTGGTCCGTCATTATAAATCGCTCTGCTAAATTATCTCGGAGTTAAGTTGATGTAACAGTAGATAAAAGATGATAGATAATATTCAAGTACCGGTTTCAGGTTTGTTCTATTTATACCAAAGAATCTTGTAAACACCTAGATGGCGGTCGTTAGGGGCGGTTTTCTTTTTTAAACGTGTAAAACTGTAATGAAACTTGTCAGACGGTGTTAGGTATTAAGAGATTATATAAGGATGGCACGTTTTACTTTATGTAATGCGGCAACAGAAATTCATCATCTGAGAAAATTTCAACTGTCTAACTATCACGGTTCAGACAGCGGAGCCTTATAATAGGGTTCTGTACCCAAAGGGTAAACGGGACCCTATTACTAAGGCTCCGCTGTATGTCCGTCTGACACCAGGCTGTATCTCATGAACCGTAATAGTCAGACAGTTGAAAATTTCACAGACGATGAATTTCTGTTGCCGCTATAATAACAAATACTAAAAAAACATAATAAAATAAATATTTAAGGGGGCTCCCATACAACAAACGTGATTTTTTTGCCGTTTTTATAGATAATGGTACGGAACCCTTCGTGCGCGAGTCCGACTCACACTTGGCCGGTTTTATTTTTTCATCACTACTGCTCTAAAAATGGTGAAGAAAAATATCGTGAAGAAACCGGCATGTCCTAGAACTAAAAATTCGAAGATATGTGGCCGCACTGGGCCCGTGTGGTGGATAACGGCCCTCCCTCTCACAGAGAGGAGGCCTGTGTCCCAGCATTAGGAACATCCTAGGCTGATTATACTATTATGCTCAGGATAGTGGCAGTTGGCGTTCTGTAGTTTCTGCCTACCCCCATGGAAAGAAGTATGTATGTTAGAAATGAGTAAATATTTATTTATTTATTTATTTATTTATTTATTTATTTATTTTTTTATATTTTTTTTTATTCATTTATTTACTCTTACCACTTACATTAGCAGGTCGGAACCCAATACAACAATGTAATCACAATTTTTACAGTCAGAGAACTGTACTGTCACCCAAAATTAAACTAAACACCACCACCACCAAACATTAAATGTTTTATGTTAACGAATATTATATTGAATATGTTATTTTATGTTCGCTTCATCTATTCCTATAGGAGTTAACCATGATATGAGTATACTGCTGTAACACCACAATCGTAATCCAACATAGTTTCTCGAAAGGCTATAGCGACCCCAATTTCCATTACCATTTCGCAATAATAATAATTTTACTATACATATAAACTGGATGAACATAAAATACTTCAGGTAATACTTACTACTAAAACTTTATGCTATAATCTAAATAAGTGCTGTAGGTAAATGCTACACCAATAAAAGTGGTGATCAGAACAAAATTCGCGATGTAATAAAGTGTAGCATACGAGTTCGTGACATCAATTGGTACCATTAGACAAATTGGACGTAACTTTGAGGTATGGTAGCCAAAGTACCTATTGGTCGAAACTAAAAAAGGAGACTGATCCACTCGAATCGATATGAGTCGAAAAGGTAGTCTCCATTTCAAACTGTGTTTAAAATATTCCAAAAAAAACCTACCTTACCTACCTACCTTATAATAAATAAATAAATAAATAAATCAATAAATAAATATATAAATAAATAAATCAATAAATAAAATTTAAGATACTATAACAGAAGTAAACGATCAATCTGCCAAGCCTTTTCCCAACTATGTTGGGGTCGGCTTCCAGTGTAACTGGATGCAGCTGAATACCAGTATTTCACATAGAGCAACTGCCTATCTGACCTCCACAACCCAGCAACTGGGTAATACGATACCCCTTGGTTAGACTGGTTGTCAGACTTTCGGGCTTCTGACGACTCGTAACGACTGTCAAAGATCAACAAATGACAGCCGGGACCAACGGCTTAACGTGCTTTCCGAGGCACGGAGGAGTCTCGATATGTGAAAAATGGTCACCCATCCACGGACTTAACCTGATGGATTGACCCGAGCGGCTGTTATTACTTAGCCGCGAGCTCCTCCACACGTAAACGATGACAGAAAAAAACGATGACTGACAATATTATAACATATTGCAAAAAGTTTTAAATACAAAAATCTAATTAGACCTGATTTTCTACAATGAATAAATGGAACTGTTACATTACACCAAGTCACATAGAAGATTTTCTTAATTCATAACATAACATCACGCCTGTAATCCCCAAAGGGTTAAGTCAGAGGTGTACCTATAGTACACCCACGAGCCTATTGCGATCAACCGGGCACAAATCCAGACTCCGGGCTGCTAATGAGAAATTCCTTTTGAAAAACCCAATAACACTTTGCCCAAACAGGGAACCGAACCCAGGACCTCATGCAGTAGCGCTTGCGATCACTAGATCAACGAGGTAGTCTAAATTCATAGTCCTATAATATTTTAATTTTCAGATTTGAGAGCCTAGACAAGTCACAATCGCTTCGAAAGCGTTTCGCATTTCTACAATGACTTTCAACAGAATTGACATAAGCTTTTCGATAGCTTATGTCAATCCCATACATTTTCGCCTTTTCCATCATCGTTATCGCTGATAGAATGTCACTTTGTCTAGGACCTCTGATCATTACATTACTTGCCGTCCAGAAGCAACTCCCAAGTCCCTCCTCAAAACAAAAATCAAAACTCCCACTATGTTATCAAGACTACTTATCCAAAATAACTGTCCAGGGTATTCTAAACCCATTATAGGTAAGCACGGAAATTATTTAATCCCCACACAAGCGTACAAGGGTCCCATCATAGCCAACACTGTGCGCGATAGATCGGCCTCGTACAATTTTGATGGGAGCCCGTCGTGCTTGCCCTCTCCATTATTTTCCCGTCAAAGTGATTAAATAAATAGTCCCGCTGCAAATACAGGTACAAAGTTATTTCGTAATTACGCGGCTTTATTGCCTATACAGGTCCCAGGAATGTTTTGGACTGGGCCGTTCTAAGCCGGGTAACCTAGGGTTAACATTCTGTACGTAATCGGATTATATTAATCTGTGAGTGTATCATTGTGCTTTTTAGTTGCTGTGCGCGTGGGACTGTTATCGTAATAACTTAATTATGCGAACAACAAATTAACCTTTTTACCCGACTGCAGCGAAGCCAAAAAAGTAGTGAAAGGAACAATGTATGTATATCCGTCCCTATGTTCCCTCGTAACTACTAAACGGCTTAACCAATTTTGATGAAGGATATGTCATTAGATTGGTCTTTAGCGCGAGTGTAGTATAAGAAGACCGGCTGTGGAGAAAGAGTTTTTGAGTTCTCAAAAAATGGTGTCAACATATACAGTGGCTATGACTATTAAAATTATTGATGCAAAGTTTATACCTACTGTTTGCAACTTGGATGATTCCTACAAGAAAGGCTTTTTGAAGATTTCACTCCTATAGAATGATACAGGGTGTTAGGGTAAACACCGTTATCCTTGAAACCAGTCGTTTGGTGTCATTTATAGAACGTAAAATCAATGAAAAATTACGACTTTTTTTTCCTTTTTTTTTAAGTTACCTTTTACCACTCAAGTATTTCACCCACCTATGCGCTAGGGCAACGAACTTGCTTCTCAACACGAGTGGGGGCCTGACCAGCCGCAAGCGCGACCCCTCCCTCAGTCAGTCAGCTGTTTCGCTTGTGAGCACGGTGACGGATAGAAACTTTTTAAAATCTTTTAATAAAAATATCGTTTTTTATTGTTGTTACTCGGTCATTTATTTTTATATTTAAGTCAACTACGGTTTGAGTGACAACGGTATTTAACCTTACACCCTGTAAGGTCCTTCAGACCGTATTTCGACCATGGCGGCCCATCTCAACGGAGATATTATAGAGCATAAGTGTGTACATAATCAGCCTATAATGTTCCCACTGCTGGGACACAGGCCTCCTCTCTGTGAGAGGGAGCGGGCCGTAATCTACCACGCTGGCCCAGTGCGGGTTGGTAGATGTCACATGTCTTCGAATTTTTGGTTCTAGGACATGCCGGTTTCCTCACGATGTTTTCCTTCACCGTTTTGAGAGCAGTGGCGATGAAATAATTTACACAAAGTAAAGCGCCTGTCAGGGTTCGAACCTACAACCTACAACTCGTAAGTCGTGGCAGTTACCACTGGACCACCACTGCTCTCGCACATAAGTGTGTGCGCAGACACAAGTGCACACTCTCTTTCCTCACTCTCATAGTCCGATGGGACGGCAATCCGACACGACCGGAGACAGATCAGGCGAAGGACCAACGGCTTAACGTGCTTTACGAGGCACGGGGGTATCACACCGCCAACTTCCAAACAAAAGGCTATTACTACGAATTTCCAAATTGAAAAACCCAATAACACTTTGCCCGACCTGGGAATCGAACCCAGGACTCCTTGCTCAGCAGTTGTGCTTGCGACCACGAGACCAACGGGGCAGTTCAGAATGATATAACATTATGCGAAAGCACGGTACAAGCAAAGATTTTAAAACTCGGTAATAATAATTGAATGCCCATTGTAATTCCTGACAAGAGACAAGAAATTTCGATTTCCGCCTTGTACCTCTATGGTACGGTATGCCTATAAAGAAGCTTCACAAGCATAAACTATTAAAACAAATCATTGTTACTTCTACATGAAGCCATAAAGTTATGTCGCTACATTAATTATCGATCATAAACTCTGTAATTTTATTCAATTTCCAGGCAATACTAAGAATAAACTGCCTTTCTAAAAGCAATAAATCCTCAAGTCAAATCCTCTGTCAACTTATTCCTATTGTTAGGGTTAAAAGCTTTTTTTAAACGGCTTATTGGTTGATTCGCACGAATTTACTTGACCGATTTTTTTTTTTTTGAGGCGAATCGACTTTATGAAAAATAATCTTGTTTAAAAGTGACGATTCGTCCGTTTCGGGTGAGTAAATTCGTGCAAATCGACCAATAAACCGGAAAATTTGTACATTGGTATCTGTAATTTTTATGGTGTACACAATAATGGGTACCTATTCTAAAAAACTTAAATAATAACATATTAGGTACTTAATAAAAGTAAGGTTCCACAAGCAACTTACAACTTAGGGTACATAACAACTTGCTAGTTTATAATAAAGGTAATTACAACAATTTACAACCAGTAGCTGTTGTTGCATAATTAGTTTAGATTGCAATTTCTATATTTCGTCCATCCTACCTATAACGACCGAGGCGAACTCGGATATAAGTCACGATTTCTATAGTGATGTGATTGTGTCGATAATTTGAGATATCGATAGAATACAGTTTTGTTAATAGATGGAAGTCAAATAAATTATACCGTATAATTTACTTAAACTTAGGAACTAAGTTCCTACCTACCCTACTACCGTATTACCTGGATAATAAAGATTTTTTATTTTTCTAGTTTCTACCTTTTATTTATTCCGTTATTTTTTTATTCTAGGACACACCGGTTTCCTGTCCATGTTTTCCTTCACCTTTTTGAGAGCAGTGATGATTATTTACACAAAGTAAAGCGCCTGTCTGGGTTCGAACCCACGACCTCATAAGTCTCTAAAAGTAAACTCCTCTCCTAAGTAAACTCTGGTCGTATAAAAGAGTATGAACACAATGTTAATGTAGCTTTTTTAAAAGCTGAAAACAAAGGTCTGTTAGAATTTAGTCTCATTCAAAATAGTTCCCGATCGAAACTTGGGAGTTAGGTACCAAGTTGATCTCGCAATTTCTGGGCTGAAAAAGTGCATAATCACCATTTTTTTCTGGACCTAACTTAGAATAGGCATTTACCTAAGCATATATTTATCTTAATAGCTAGAAGTTATCCGTCATTTGATTGGCGAGGCTTTACCGTCATTTCAGAGTCCACTTTACTTTGTTTTCGTTAGGCTTGCCAAGTTTCTTTGTTTTGCTGAATCCTTTCATTATTCAGTGATTACCGAATCGTTATAAAAAATCATGAGATTTGCTGACTTTTCCAAAACAACATTAATTTCTATCGGCATTCAAAATAAACAACACTACTCGCCCATGACGTCACATAGCATGAGCGGAGCTAGGGTCGGCGGTCGGCGGTCACTCGGCCCGCCATGCTAGATCCATATCTTTGGCGCCATACACTCCATGCGCCATGCCCCACCACGATTGACCACGATTCCCCCCACGATTTGCACAGATTGCGTTACAATTGCTTCAGTCAGCCATTTACTTAATTAACACCCGCGCCAATAATTACGAATTATTTGACTGTTTCCCTAGAACCGAAGTGCCTAACTACTCGTTAGTTCTACGAAATCATATTTCATAGTGCTACTACGAAATATATAGTCGTAATTTTGTTTGAATTAATTAGTCTGCACACCTACAATATCGTCTTAGTGTCTGAATTAATTTTATAGTAATTTAATAAGGTGTGAAAATCACTTCTGTGAGGATAGAAGATAGATACTGTATAATTTTAGCATGTCACGCGGTGTCTGTGATATGAATATATACTTAAAGATATTATAACAATATGAATCAATAAATGTGGTTTATTTTTCTTCAATACAATAATTTAATAATAATTTATAATGTAAGTATATACATCTAACACTAAAATAATATATGTACAAGTATATAAAAAGGGGGGAAATAATCATTAAAGTCCATCTAAAATTCATCCGCATCGTTGTCATTATAATATAATTATTAATATTATTATATTATATTGAACGGTTTCTATAAAACCTACTTAAATACCTATTAGAATAAAGTTCGTAACAGCATAATGTAGGTAATGGCTTATTGGCAATCACATAAATTCAATTAAGTTGATACTTAATGCACATTTCCAGCATAGAAGCATAGACACAGAACTTTGGGACTGTCTGTTATACCAATTCATGTTCGTGATTAAATAACTCAATTTGGTATGTACGTAGTTACTTATAAAGTATTAATAATTTAATAATAATAGACTGAATTTATTTAGGTACGTACCCACTACCAACACTCTTTATATAATAAAATTATTTCTGTTATAATTAAAATTATTTACACAACAATTACGTCGAATCGTAAACCGAGCAGTAAATGTAAATTTGGAACCATTTCTGTTCTTACGATTTAATGTGAACCAACTTTATTGTTCTGAAAATGAACGCCTACGTTTATATTATAGCAAACAGTTGCGTCGCAGCAATGTCTTGCTTACAATTTATTTTAAGGAAAATGGTTTATGAATGAAATGTTGATTTGTTTCGTCAAGAGCCTTTCTACAGATTATTATCGAATTCGTATTTTGCGTTTTATTCGCGTCCTCTCCGTTTCGTGAAATAAATATAATGATTTACATATTTTGCGGTACGAACAGCTCGTTTTAGTGAGATTTTCATGCAAATGCGTTCCCTAATTGCTGTGTTGTAACCTGAATAAAAATTTCCTGTGTTAAGTGTAATTCGTTTTCCCTGTTTTTACTATTTTGTTTTTATTTAATTAGTAGGTACGGTCTTCTTTTATGCCTTGTATGGAAATTCATTTTGGCGTTGGTATTAATAATTTATGAATTGTTAATCTACGTTGTCAATTAAGTATATAATTTAAAACCTCAATAAAATTCACTTACTTACTTTACTTCGAAACTTTCTCCATCTAACAAAGCCAACAGAAACGCTAACCGAATCATAACTTTTCCTTAGAAAAACAACTTGAAGATAAAGTTTAATTAGTATAGAAACGTCAGCTATGATCCCGGCGCATTTAAACAATGGTCTCATTACGGGATAGATACTGTCTACACGTTAGGCCGTAGTTATGTACTCGTTACTGTGCAATTTCTCTCCGTGCCACCAGGAATGACTTCTAATAATGCTCGCGCCGAGCAAAAAGCAAAAGATTCAACGACATAATCACACTAAAAGCATTGCTTGTTATGCTCAAAAAGTTACAAAGAGTCCTGTTTACCTGTTTGGATAAAGGCACGATTTGAACGTTGCCTTTTGTGTTTATTAAAGTTACAAGTGGCGTACTGGGAATTTGAATATTTAAGGGTGTGATTCATTGCTTTTCAAAAATATTTTGGATAAGTATTATGTATTTTTTTTTATTAATAAGGAGGTTTGACGGATAAAGATGCGGCCTATGAGGAGATACATAAACGACTGATACATTTTCAGTCATAATTTTCATCGTCTACAATGTAGGCTCACTGAAAAAGATTTTAAACTTAAATAGTTTTCGCTCCCAGAATTTAAACTCTAGACTAAACTATAGACGCTTTTCGCTCCCAGATTTAAACTCTACATCGAGCGAGTCTATTTTGTCAAATCTATTTTTTTTAAACAATTGTTTTGGATACCTAAGTGACCCTACACGCACTGACAGAGAGACGTAGAGACATTAAAGATTCGCAATAAAAAAAAATTACATACGAGTAAACAGGGTCGAAAGTTCCCAAAACTCTCAGTACAATTTCTCGCAAGTAGCGCACGTCACACAAACTCCAAGGAATGCCTTTCATTAGACTCGCATACTTTTCTCGTAGGTACCTGGCAATAAAGACTCACAAAATTTAAATGAAAATATTTGAGAGAATTTATCGTGACGTTGATTAAGAGAACTACATTTAACTCGTATTTGGTTCATCTTCTTTAGTCCCGTATCGGCATAAACCGTGTAATTTAGAATAACCCATGCCGTGATAAATTAGCTAGTCAACAAGTTAGCAAGGCCTGACTGTCCAGGGTCCGTCGGTTCGTCGATGATTGGGGCGTTCTGCTTCTTCTTCGGATGGCAGTTATTCATATTTTTTGCCCAAAACTTCGCCACTTCCAGGGCCATAACGGTGGTAGTACAGGGGGCTTGAAACGGTCACTTTAGCAGAATCATATGAAAATATTATGAATCATCGTAAAATGTCACAAACTGACAATTCGTACTATGATCTGCGTGTAATTCATTTTACGAAATAATTCATCTGTTTGACAGTTTTCTATGGAGATTTGTAAAATGGTCCACAAATTATGAATTGCTTTTATGTCAAATTAGAGGAATTGCTAATGACAGCTGGGATTCAGGAAATGAACTGCTTTTAGAGGAATTGCTAATGTGGCCGGTTTAGGCCCCCAGAGGTCACTTTCGCTCGATGTTTTGGGACACAGAGGGAGTTGTAGCAGTATAGGAGTTGAAGCATAGTTTGTGCCACAGCACCACATCCGCACCCTGCTGCCGTTCCGTCGAGGTACCCACTTTACGTCGTTCGATTCTTCTTGTATTTTTTGTGTGGTTAGTGACTAACCTGGCGTCCGAATTTCCGCCCGTAGGCCTTGGCTTCACATACCGTCGAGAAATATCTATCAGGCATTTCATGATGTGTTCCTTCACCGTTTTTGAAGCAGGTTCGATTTACTCCTTCCCACTTGGGTTGGTAGACAATTCCGGGACTTTAAAGTGGACAACAGAAGGTTACAACGGAAGTTACGCCCTGTAGGAGGCGTAACTTTCCGTTGTCCACACACGATGCTCGTTTGGTGGTAAATAGTGACTGGGTGGATGACATGTAGGTAGGTTTAAGTATATTTCAAAGCATGAATCAATAAGTTTCCACAACTAATTAAAACGAGGCAAATACACCACATACTATCTTAACCGTACACATCAGTTCATGATTAATTAATAACCAAACCGACTGACAAGCGTAATTAACGTCATAACGATGACGTATCTATGGCAGCAGCCAGCAACTAGTGGCTGGTAATAAGCTATGATATGATTAAACTATGATCTTATTAGTATAGTGACTGTTGGCAAGTTTTTGAGGAATGTAGGTATGGTTTGTAATTGGAAGTGAATTTAAATGTGGAGGCATATTTGTGGAGCTAGTCATCGTATTTTAATTTTAAAAAATTTTGCATCGCCGGAGACTGAAACATTTTCGTTACCGTATTAGTTCAAAACTAACTACTGTAAAAAAAAAATCCTCATTTTCTTTCGAACACTATAAATTAGGTATTACAACCTACCTATACACCATTTGAAATAAGATTAGGCATTAAAACAAACCCTTTTACAGTCCGTTCAACCGATTTTGACTTCTATACCGTGGGCATAAGGATAGCATTAAAAGCAAAAAAAGTTACACAATACCAGCTATCTACTGCGGCTGCCATTTGTCATGGCACCAACGCAATAGAATTCAAAATCGGTTGAACGGAATCTAAAAAAGGCTTATACGTCTAATCTTATTTTAAATGTTAAGTATTTTTACGTTTACTTAATAGTAGTCAGATAAAATACATAATATTTTAACCGTAGCATCAGATTTGTTAACGAACTGGGACTCTGAATACTGTGTTTGTGTTTAATCACATTTCAGAAACATGGTTCTTGGCTGCCTCGTGGTTAGTCAAAGTCAAATAATTTATTTCAAATAGGCAATTATAAGGCACTTTTGAACGTCAAAAAAAACAAAGAAATAGAACCGATTCTAGTTGCCCCTTCCAAAAGGTAGTTTTCGTATGGAGAAGAATTGGCAAGAAACTACACCGACTTAGACTGGAAGCCGACCCCGACATAGTAGGGAAAAGGCTAGGCTGAATGATTGATTCTTGGCTGGCTAAAAAGAGTAATAGGATGACACGACAGCTTTAAAAAAAACATAAATGTAATATTTTTAATAACCAGAACGAGACGTCACGTTCTTGTTTCGCATAAAGTAAAGCCATTTTCGTATAAAATAAATTTCAATTTTCAATAAGGCTTTCCGGGTCCACCTGTGGCTCGCAAGCCTAGGATAAATTTGGCCTAAATAAAGAAATCGTCGCACACTTAAGAATGGGACACACTTTGTATAAAATATGCAAATCTTTTTGAAAGGGTGCTTGAATAAATTATTCTTTTATGCTTTACAGGCAGGTAATGTTTTTGCTATGACTCAGCCTACGAATTAATCTTTCCTTGCGTAAATTGGTACCTACTTGCTTTATTTACAAGTATCTTGTGGAACCACCCTTAATCATCCCGATGTATATTTTAAACAGTTTTCGCAATAAATGCCCGTCGAAAATTGTAAAAGAGGTGAGCAAATTATTCACGGCATTAAAAAAAAACAGCTTTAAAAAGCGAAAATTATATTTAATTTTCTTTCCCTTTGTGGTTCATGTGACGTCAATAGGGAGAGGGCGTCGAACGACTGTGTCAAAGTGTGATGCGACAATTAATTTAATATGAAAAGTGTGCGAAAGGCCCTCCAGACTCCCAAATGGGTGACGTTGTAATTTATAACCCAATTTAGATAAAAATAAACACGTTGCCTGAAATATTTAGCTTGATTATTCACGGTAAGTATATCTTTTTTAGGGACTCTGATACGTAGTTATCACAAATCGATTGAGTAACAATCCAGCATTGCTATTCTGTAACCATCTCACCGTGGAAACTTAGGTGAAGTGTGCGTGGAGTGAGCTGTCATTGTCATCGATACCTACTGATGCTAAGGCAGTGACAGTTCACTTCAAGCTCACTTCACCTAAGTTCTCACGGTGAGACTTTTACAGAATAACACAACTGGTTAGTCTTTTTAACCCCCGACTGAAAAAGAGGGGTGTTATAAGTTTAACGTGTGTATCTGTGTATCTGTGTGTCTGTCTGTTCCATCGTAGTTGCCAAACCGCTGAACCGATTTTGTTTTTTTTTGTTTTGTTTGAAAGGTGACTTGATCGAGAGTGTTCTTAGCTATTATTCAAGAAAATCGGTTCAGCCATTTGAAGATTATCAGCTCTTTTCTAGTTGATGAATGGATGTGAGCATCTTTCACAGGTCTAATCGATTGGAAATTTAGAATTCTGTTACTTCAATGATATTAGAAGAATATAGTAACCTTGAACTGATGCTGCAGCATCACCTGGATGCAGGATACCCAACTCCCTCACCAACTTACAGCAGAGGTATCGTGTTTGGGCTCATTGGAAAGGTCTCAAAAAATAGGTTACAGATGGATGGTGATCAGGGTCTGATAATGGAGTAGGAAAGAGAAATGAGACTAAATTAGAAACTAGCTTCACTGTGGCAAAAGTACGTACAGCTACGCAGATATCGGCGAGCCGCGGGTTGATCATAGCGTTTCTACTAGTAATATAATATGAAATTTAAAAAGCTGGAAATAAAAGTTACATTTAAAATTTAAAAAACCCCCGACAAAAACAAAGCATTTAAAAACTAAAAAAATAATATGTATTGGCCCTTTAAGTTTAATATAAAAGTTGTAGGTAATATTTTGATCCAAGGGTCGTCGCGTCGGGGGACGGCTAATGAAAACGCCAACATACACTAGGAATAATGAATATATGCTTTTGTAGAAAGGATAGCTTCTGTTAATTTCCTATTTTCATGAGCCGTCCCCCGACGCGACGACGCTTGGATCAAAATATTACCTACAACTTTTATATTAAACTTAAAGGGCCAATACATATTATTTTTTTACTTTTTAAATGCTTTGTTTTTGTCGGGGTTTTTTTAAATTTTTAATTTAACTTTTTAAATTTATTAATAAAAATCAATCTATTTTCATAAATTTGAGTAGAATTTTGAGCGAAATCAAATTGAGTGATTCATCTGTATTTTTCAATAGAGGAATTCTCGATTTCGAATAGAGCAATTCTCGATTTCGAATAGAGCAATTCTGAATTATTCGAAAGGGTAAAATAACTATGTTAGTGAGATTGTTAGCACGCAGTCTGTGACGAAAAACGCGTCATCGATTTATTCGTAAGCCATTTCATAATGGTGCCTACTTTAAAGGAAGAGGGCCGACCCAATTTCTAAACGAAGCGGGAGGCACGTCCTGAGGGTAAGGTACTGCTCTTAATAATAAGCAAATGGTCTGAATGTACGTGGAACACACTTCACTGTTATTTTTACCTTTCCATACATTTGTTGAAGGGCCTTTGTATTTGTTATACCTACCTAGATTCAGTTGAAAGCTTTGTTAGGTTTCCTTTGGGATTGCGTTAAAATATTTTGTTTCGGCTCTAGTTTCAGTGAATTGATATACGTTCTCTGGAGGGAGTTGGGATGGTGGGACAAAAAATGTTTATGAAAATTCGTAATGACCTCCACGGATACCTTATTATATTACTATTCTCTACGGAAATCCTTCCAAGCAGCAAG
The DNA here is from genome assembly GCA_948473465.1 of Lithophane ornitopus. Classification (NCBI taxonomy): domain Eukaryota; kingdom Metazoa; phylum Arthropoda; class Insecta; order Lepidoptera; family Noctuidae; genus Lithophane; species Lithophane ornitopus. Next base: position 6,438,104 of record OX419613.1, on the reverse strand, counting down.
CTGTGCTTGGTGATTGACAACTAAAAAAATAAACATTATGCTACGTATTGTTATTAACCGACTTCTTCAAAAAGGTTATGGAGGTGTAGATATGCAGTCGCTCCATGTAAATTCTTTTTTAGTTCGAAAGGGTATACTCCCGAAGTGGTCCCATATAAATTTTATTAACATTGCTTGTGTAGTTTTTGAGTTAGCTTCAATAATTACGTATTTTTCCCACTTGGTCTATGTAGACGATATTTTATTTGACTCCGTCACTGTTATTTACATAGCAGGTAGTGGTATTCGAATTTGTGTGGGGTAGGTACCACAACTAAAAAGTGAAACATAAAAACTTTTTACAAAAAAAAAAACAAATGACTTCCAAAAAAAACACAAAAAAAGTGAAAAATAACTTAAATTTCGGAAGTCGGTGGCAAAAAACGAAAATTGCAAAGGAAAGACACCGACTTATATGATGGCTGTACAAAATCCTCCTTCCAGTATCCTTTCTTGATCTAAGATGGAAAATCGTGCATCGATTTTCGTTAGGATATATAATGTTAATCTGTCTGACTTTGCCTAGAAAATATTATTACAGGCATAGGCATTATTACCATTTTCTTTAAACTGGTAAATAAAACTGCAGTCACCACATTTTTTCCTAATCCGTCACTACGACAGTGACGGACGAAAAAATTCTTCTGCCTATATATCGAAGTTGCAATAGCAAAATCGATATATATATGCAGAAGAAATTTAATAGTATGTAAATTGCGAGCTCAAAAACAGGTGTACGTACACCCTCTAGTTTTATCAACAATATTTATAATATCAAGTTTGCTTCGGAAAAGTTGAGCGTGGTAGCGCAGCATTTTATCTTTTTTTTTTTTACTAGTTAACAGCAGGTAAAAATATTCGATATTATGCTACGTTTTTACCAAACACCGAAGCATCTCTTTGCGTTGTGTTAAATATTTTTCCCAACACTTTTGAGCGGCATTTTATAATTAATTCTCCTAGTCTTTGTTGTTTGGCGTTGTTTTAATTACGATGTGAAATTTAATGAAAATTGAAACTGTGTGGGTTTTTAAATGTCATTGTGTATTGGCAGGTTTATAGATTTTCCATTATGGTGGCGCCTGATTTATAGGATGGAGCATCGCATGAGTTTGCACGTGACAAGTAAGAATCTGCTGGACTTTTAGTTGGTAAGTACAGCCTATTTTTAACCGACTTCTCCAAAAGGGAGGAGGTTCAGACAAAGACACAGCTTCTTCACTTTTTTGTGTTTTTTTTGGAAGCCGGTTGTTTATCTTAGCAATATCTAGCATACAATGCACCACCTGAGCCAATCACTAGACTAGTTATGAAAACAATCAACTAAAATGTTTGCCAATACACAACAAAGCAGTTCAGTTATTTACTAAAAATGTACAGACAACCGCATGCCCATTATAACTATTTCATTTTTATACCGCAGCAGTATTTCGGAATTCAAGACGTGATTTCGCTGAAGTGCAGTTGATCGTACATAAGAATATGTATGTATGTATGATGTATGTATGTACGTCTATTTCTCTGGCACGCTCTGAAGCCTAAGCCGGCTTGATGGTTTTTAACATACGAGGTGTCGTTAGGTTCGTCTTAATTGTGGGAGTGATTTATGCTATATTTTTTTTATCATATTTGCAGATAAAATATATTTTATCTGCAAATACAAAAAAACTTTTAACAAAAAAAAAAACAACCGACTTCCAAAAAAAACACTAAAAAAGTGAAAAATAACTTTAATTTCAGAAGTCGGTGTCTTTGCTTTTCAATTTCCGTTTTTTGCCACCGACTTCCGAAATTAAAGTTATTTTTCACTTTTTTTGTGTGTTTTTTTTGGAAGTCGGTTGTTTTTTTTTTGTAAAAAGTTTTATTTTTCACTTTTTAGTTGTGGTACCTACCCCACACAAATCCGAATACCACTACCTGCTATGTAAATAACAGTGAAGGAGTCAAACAGGATATCGTCTAGATAAACTAAGCGGGAAAAATACGTAATATTGAAGCTAACTCAAAAATTACGCAAGCAAAGTTAATAAAATTTATATGGAACCACCTCGGAAGCATGACCTACCAAACAAAAAAGAATCATCAAAATCGATTCATAATTGGCGGAGTAATCGCGTAACAAACATACAAAAAAAAAAAAAAAAAACATACAGACGAATTGAGAACCTCCTCCTTTTTGAAGAAGTCGGTTAAAAAATGGAGGGGAAGTTTAAAAAAAAAATATTAAAACAATATTGGTATAAAATAAAAGCTAGGTAGTTGTTTTTTAAATAATTTGCTTTATTTTCAATTTACAAAAACCGAACCCTGTAACATGTTAACAATTTCCATATCATGTAGGACAGGTAAACCGTATTATTACGTTACGTTTATCATATAAACGTTCGACTTCCCGCCGCCTAGCATTCGGTTCGAGTTTCGCGTGACTCCGGAATTATTACCTGGCTTTATTTCCTTGAATATATTTACTACTGTGCGTGTATGAGTCACCGTGGATTGGCCTAATGTATGCTGTAATTTATGGCTGTAAATGGGAATAAATTACGGGAATGAATAGATAGTGTTAATAAGGACCTTAAAGTGTGATTTTGTAGTTATATTATTTGTATATACAGAGAAACTCATTTATTCTTCGAATTAGCGACTAATATGCACACACACACACAAACACACCGACAGACCAGTTTAACTCCATAGAAACACACTCACACAAACACTCCTCAAAATTAATCATTACACCCACTCATAAGTATGTAAACATCAGAACTACGCAGTTATAATTTTATGTAAAACGTGTCAATCCCACCTAGAGAGCACTGTTCTTCAAGATACAGGATTTTCCTAGTTTAAAGGGCAGGGATCTTACTCATTGACCTCTCGCATCCGGCCCTGGTCCAGGCCATGGTACGGAGAGAGAGGTCATGGGAGGCGGTCACCTCCTTCTGCGAATCAGTGATGCTCGCGAAGGAGGAGGCGCGTGAGGGAGAGGCAAAGGCGAAGGAGGAGGCGCTGGAGACACCCTGGGCGTCAGGAATCCCAGGCGGATTCCCGGCCACCATAGGCGCGGGCTTGCGGACGGCGAGCAATGGGTAGCTCGCCGTCCGATAAGGACCAGGCCCGGGTCGATGGCGCGTCGTGTTCCACGCGCGCCTCAAAGAGATGTCAGCACACCTGACGGGGTCCGTTAGGACCGATGCCTGCCAGGGTTGCGGAATAGTCCGAAAGGGATACCGGGACCCTGGCAACAGGCAACTGAAGGAATACGGGTGGGTTTTAGTCAGTAAGAGTCTGACACGCCCTTCCGCTCCGCCCAGAGCGGGAGAAGTCATATGATGATTTCCCACACAAAAAAAAAGAAGAAAAAAAAGGGGATCTTACTCATTTATAATAGCCATATCTATTCCATACTGAAAGAACACTGATGTTACCTAGGCTAAGTTTTTGGTAAATAAAATGATTACTTACTTACTTACTTATATTTAAGATAACATCGCGCCTGTTTTCACCGAGGGGTATGGCAGAGGTCCTATAGTAAAACCACATTTCGCCAGTTGTGTTTAAAAGTCTCATTTAATAGTGGGCGTGCCAACCATCATAACTGGGCACAAATCCAAACTCCGTGCTGCTACTGATAAATTCGTGATTGAAAAACCCAATGACACTGCCTTTTTTTTTATTCTGTGATATCATCAAGTGACGTCTCCCGCTCTGGGTGGAGCGGAAGGGCGTGTCAGACTTTTACTGACTAAAACCCACCCGTGTTCCTTCAGATGCCTGTTGCCAAGGTCCCGATATCCCTTTCGGACATTCCCGCAACCCTGGCAAATGACACTTTGCCTGATCTGGTTTCGAACCCAGGACCTCATGTTCATCAGTAGTGTTTGTGACCACTAGACCAACGAGACACAGTTACTTTTAGTGAGCATGTTGTGCCTTATGTCACCTACCTTTAAATGTAAATATATATTTTGTTAATTTGTTCTGTTGTGGACATTGAAGATTGATGTACTTACTTTAAATATTTTATGTTGCCATGCCCTAACAGCTGATGTACACATGAATGCAATTAAGAACTTGAGTTTGAGTTTGAGTTTGAGCATTAATTTAAAAGATTTCAGTTTTCTTCAATTCTATTGAGATACATATCTTGCTCCTATACTTAATTCAATCTTAGAAAGTTTAATTCAAACCTCAACTCAATTACAAACTCTTAACTTCTGCACCACAAAATAACTAAAAGCAAATCGGTAAGTACCTACTTAAGGGCCTACCCAGCCTCAAATTGCTTAGCATGATCCTCCGTTATGCCGGAAATACTGCAGCATTAATTTTGAAATAAATACAGGATGTAAGGGTAAACACCGTTGTCACTCAAACCATGGGTAGTTGACTTAAATATAAAAATAAATGATAGAGTAACAACAAAAAAAAACGTTACTTTCTTTAAAAGATTTTAAGAAGCTTTATCCGACACCGTCCGCAAATTCATGGATATGCGCAAACAGCGGACTGACTGAGGAAGCGGTCGCGCTCGCGTCTGGTCAGGTCACGTCCCACGAACCCCGCCCGTGTTGAGACGCAAGACCCTAGCGCATAGGGTGAAATACTCTTGTGGTAAAATGAAGATTTTTAACAAAATAAAAGTTGTAATTTTCCATTGATTTTACGTTCTTTAAAAATGTAACCAAACCACTGGTTTCAAGGATAACGGTGTTTACCCTAACGCCCTGTATATTTTGAGGATTGATGCTAGGTCCTATGTTTGACGAAAATCGATTACATAAAATTTTCTCGGAAAAAAAAAAAACCAAAGTTACCTCTAAATCGAACTGTACACCGCTGGCATTTAAAAAATACTTCAAATTAGATCATGAAACTTTGCATTACAACTGAAATAACTAAACAGCAGGTCTTATGTTATAATTTATTTTTTAAATTACTATATATTTCGCCGTAAAAAGCAATTACCTAAACTATTCGAGGCTTGGAGCCGCCAGCACCCCACTCTATCACGCTAGAGAGTAGTACGGTGCGAGCGAGATAAAAATTGAATTTAAGATGAGGTAGTATAACCCCTTAACTAATATAAGAGTAACAGAAATAACCGTCTGTTTTCATCGTAAACTACTTTAGTCCTAAGTCAACAACCGCTGGATTAAATTTCGGTAAAAGCGTTTTAATAAGTATCTACTGGAGGCCAATTCTCGCGTTTACACTCGTACATGTCACTTTCGACATTACCACTCGTCTCTTTATGTCGCTTATAAAATAGTGACCTTATCCTACAATTCATTCATATATCACGAATCGAAGGAATACATTTTTGCCCTCCACCTCACCTAACGATGCTACTTATTAAACGCAACCATAGATGTTCATAAAGTATATTAAAAATGACTGACGAGAAATGCTCGAATCGTCATGTGCGAGAATTGCTCGACTTGATTTTTACGACTGAAAAGTTGATTTTTACGAGGGAAAAGTACGAGTCGAACAACAATAACGAATGCGAGATGCCCGAGAATTGCCTTCTTGGTCATAGTTCCTTGTTGCTCTAAAAATAACAGTTGATGTTAAGGGGAGTTTCATGGTAATTATGGGGGTTTCTATAATGTCTGATAGAAAATTAACATAGTTGGTAATATTTTGTGGCTATTCAGCTAGTTTTTGGACAAGCAATTTAGTATAATTAAATAGTTGTCGTCTGTATAAATTCCACATCTTAATAAAATGCATGCAATTTTTTTTCTTACATATATATTTTATAAGTAACTAAGTTCTACAATGTATAAAATATGTACCTATAGTCCATTTGAAATAAGATTAGACATTTAAACAAACCTTTTTACAGTCCGTTCAACCGATTTTGACTTCTATACCGTAGGCATAAGGATGGCATTAAAAGCAAAAAAGATTACACAATACCAACTCTCTACTGCAGCTGCCATTTGTCATGCCACCAACGCAATAGAAGTCAAAATCGGTTGAACGGATTGTAAAAAAGGCTTTTTAAATATCTAATCTTATTTGAAAATGGAGTTTAGGTAATTTTCTCGGTCGCGTTCTAATAAAGAAAAAAATATAATATAAAAAAAACTTTTTATATAAAGTAAAGTTAAAGATAATTTAATTTTAAACGGAATTCCATCTGACGCGCAAGTCTTACACCATATGGGAGGTCCAAAGGTCAACCTAGCGTCGACATTTAAATGGGATTATTGGACACAAGCTTATACTCAGTCACACCCATTGTATTAATTTAAAATAGCACTCCTCTATCACACAGTTGTAAAGGTCAGAAAACCGTAAGGAAATGTTGTTGTTACTCCTAACCAAATACATTTGCTTTGGCTAGCGATCATTTCCCTTAGGGTTGACCACTCAATTGATTTTTCAGCGTATCTAACTTCCTGAACAAATAAACAGAAAATTTAATTTCGTTCTAATGGAATGGGGTCGAGTTCATCGGTATTTTTTGGGCTTTTATTAGTAAAAAGTCGCGTTCAGGCACATTTTAAGTACAATGTAGATTATTGAAACGAGGTTCTTTTACGCGGCTTGTAAACTTTCAGAAAATTTAACGCTAAAAGCGGTCATACTTGCGAATGTCTTCTTCTTATTCAAAGAGAAAGAGAGAGAGAGAGAGATAGAGAACGCCGGCAGATAAAAACAAAAGAAAAGAGGAGAGTGATATTGTACACATCGGCCTGAGTACAATGCATGGCGGAGAGAGAGAGAAAGTGTGAATTTGGTCAAAATAAAAATTCAAGATGGCGGCTGCTAAAATCTACAAATGTTTCATCATGGGTATCGTTCGAGCGCTAAAGCCGATCGGAGGTCAAAATGAAAATCCAAGATGGCGGCTGTGACATTTTTTCTTTGTCGTCATGGGTGTCGTTTTCATGGGTTTCGAGGGTGCTAAAGCCGATAGTGGGTAATTTGTCATTTTTAATACGTAATTTTTTATTACAATCACACTTCCACTGTACAGTCAAAATAAACTAAAATGGACGAAGTAAATAATAGCTAGCTAGACGTACGATACGTGTGTGACTGTGTGCGTGCGTAGATTTGTAATGAGACCACAATTTTCTCCTACAATCAACAAAATAATGAATCACGATATTTTTAATAAAGTTTTTAAGTAGTTTTAAGAATAAACTAGGGCCAAGCCGGGTTGATCCATACTTTGCTGATTACTATTATGTTTCTTTAGAAGATCTAGAGGCTGTCATTTGTAGATCTTTGACAGTCGTTACGAATTGTTAGAAGCCCGAAAGTCTGACAACCAGTCTAACCAAGGGGTATCGTATTACCCAGTTACTGGGTTGTGGAGGTCAGATAGGCAGTCGCTCCATGTAAAATACTGGTATTCAGCTGCATCCGGTTAGACTGGAAGTAGACCCCAACATAGTTGGGAAAAGGCTAGGCAGTTTTTTTTAGAAGATCTAAGGTACCTAAATAATGTTCGTATAAGAGTTGGTTCGTCTTCTACATTACCATTGATTGTAAGCCTCCATGAAACCTTCTACAGGCACACTGAAAGAAAAAAACCTCAGAAAAACACGTGTGCATTTTCCTGTCACTTTTCTTTCAAGCCAGGCTTTTTGTTAGCACATATACAAACTCTATGTTTGCAAAGCTTTATGAATGATACAGAACACGAATGAACTTCGGTGTAGTTACAAAATATCATGCACTCACAATGTTCTACTTTCAAAGCTTGCTAATCTTTCTCTAAGACCATTTTCTGTAATATACTTGTCTTTATGTTGGCAATAAAAAGAACTGGGTGAATGAACTGTTGTTAGGGGAATTAGGTTAGTTACTTGAGCTTTTTTTTGATTAATGAAATGTATGGAAATGCGGTAAGTTAGGTGGTAGGTAATCCATCAGGTTTTGTGTCATAAATGTCCACTGTAACGGTTTGACTAAAATCCTGAGAGATAACTTCCTCTGTTCCACGAATAGGAGACATATTGGCAGTGTAAGTTACTGATATTTACTACAAGGTAAATCTTGCAGTTATGGATAGATATTCCATCATATCGTAAATGATTAATGAAAAAAAATAGTAGGACTGTACTACTGAACTTCGAAGTTTAAAATACCGATGCAGATAATGCTTAATATTATCAACTATTATTTCATTATTATTTGATTTCTTACAGGATTTTCTAGGACTCTTGAAGAATAGTCAAGCGGAATAGGTTACGGTTAGGAATAGGTTTAAATATATCTACGTCTATTGTATTTTAACTATTATTTTAATTTGAAACTACATTGCGGTTATCATCGTGTGCGGAAGTAACTTAAAATTAATGTTTCTAAAATCATTAGGTACCCTATTTTTTTGTTTCGCCATATTCGGGAAATCTACCTATAAAATCTGTCTATGCTCGGATACGAAAAAGCTCCGCCCAAGTTAAAAACAACCCAAACATTTTTTTTTTCTTTATTGCGGAATGGGCCTTGCTCTTCGTCGACCTCGATCTGACCTGATGGAAAATGATGGATGAGATGTACGATGGAACGATCTTGCCCAGTAGATGCCTGTTCACTTCTTTGAAGGCAGACGGGTATATATTGGAAGGGAACAGGCGCTCGCAAAGATGATTTTCACACTTATTGTATTTCAGTAAAACCGTAAATGTACTTACAATATTATGTCATTACATCACTTGTTGATTTTCCCAACAATCAATCTGCCTAGACTTTTCCCAACTATGTTGGGGTCGGCTTCCAGTCTAACTGGATGCAGCTGAATACTAGTATTTTACATGGAGCGACTGCCTATCTGACCTCCACAACTCAGTAACTGGGTAATACGATACCCCTTGGCAAGACTAGTTGTCAGACTTTCGGGCTTCTGACGACCCATAACGACTGTCAAAGATCCTCGAATGACAGCCGGAACCAACGGCTTAACGTGCTTTCCGAGACACGGAGGAGTCTCGATATGTAAACATGGTCACCCATCCACGGACCAACCCCGGCAAGTGTAGCTTAACCTGATGGATCGACCCATGCGGCTGTTATTACTTAACCACGAGCTCTTCTCCTCGTTGATTTTCCCAACAACAAGTACGGAAATTAAAAACAAACTTTATTATGTTTCCTACAACTGAAGCTACAGGTTGCTTATTCACACGATCTTACCCCCGCAACATCCCGGCGGTATAATGTTGCTGTATTAATGTGTGAAAATACGTCTTAGCTTATGTCCCACTTGGGTTTTGATGGGTACGGCCTGAAGGAGACGAACATGTTTTATTTACAAACAAAGGAAAACGTTATTTTGGCCATTCGGTCAATTGATAAATAAAATCCTCCTATTTCACTTGTGAACTTTTACATTGATAATTCGACCAAAATTAAAATATTTTTGCATTGTATTTAATAAGCAGGTACTCCCCTACCTAATTTTGCATCCTAACTAATATTATAAATGCGAAAGTGAGTGAGTTTGTTTCTATAACGCATTAGCATTTAAATTTTTTCATCAAATTTAATTTGTGATTGTTTTGTTTGTTTTCATTCGGTAATGTCACAACACTATTTCGCAAGTTATTTCTTTGTCCTCTCATCCACAGATAACTGTATATTGCAAATTTCTTGTTTTAAATATGAGGCTTTTGGGTAGTTTGTACGTGAATGTCACTCTTTATTTTGTATTGTGCGTTTAGTTTGTGCAGAATAAACAATGTTTCTTTCTTTCTTCTTTCATTTAGCAATAACGAAGTAGCATTTGGATGAAATTTGGCACATGGGTAGACCAGGACTTGCATTAGGACATAGGATACTTTTTATCCCGATATTCCCAAGGGTTCGAGACTTATGCGGGTGGAACTACGGGGCGCAGCTAGTCTTTTATAAACATTAAACTGTTAAGTATTAAAATAACAAACCGAAATCCAGATTTATTTACAAACAAAGGCATGACCACCATCCAGGGATGTCAACAACACCATTTGATTTAATTTAAACAACAATGGCTGACAGCGGTTGTCCCTAAAAACAATAATGATAAGGGAATAATTAATGGACATAAAGAATTTCACTACAACTGACCCTCTTACGCCGCTTTCATTGTCAATTGTCAAGTGTGTATGTAGGTAGCATCTTGACATGTTCTAATGTTTTGTTTATCTTATCCAGACATGTACTCTTTTTACCCGACTACATTGAAGCAAAAAGGAGGTTTATGATTTTGACCTGTATGTATGTAATGTTCATGTGTGGTCATAACGTCTAAAATTCTCATCATAATTTGACAAATGAGGTATCGTTGGAAGCGTTTTGATCGTCCGCTGGTTACATGTGAACTCACATTTAATTGAGTATGGCGCCTTCTAGAGGACAAAAAGTAATGAACACATTTCAAAAATATTATAATACTTACCCCAAAAATTTAAATAAAAATAAAAGTTATAAAAACATTTTACAAAAAAAAAACAACCGACTTCCAAAAAAAACACATAAAATGTGAAAAATAACTTTAATTTCGGAAGTCGGTATCTTTGCTTTTCAATTTTCGTTTTTTGCCACCGACTTCAGAAATTAAAATTATTTTTCAAATTTTTTGTGTTTTTTTGGAAGTCGGTAGTTTTTTTTTGTTGTAAAAAGTTTTCATTTTTCACTTTTTAGTTGTTACCTACCCCACACAAATTCTAATTCTATATCGAACTATATATCGTCTACATACACTAAGTGGGAAAAAATATGTAATATTGAAGCTAACTCCAAAACTACGCAAGCAAAGTTAATAAATTGTATATGGACCACCTTTGAAGCATGACCTACCAAACAAAAAAGAATCATCAAAATCGATTCATAATTGGTGAAGCAATCGAGTAACATTACATACAAAAAAAAACATACAGACGAATTGAGAACCTCCTACTTTTTGAAGAAGTCGGTTAAAAACTAAAATATATAAACAAGACTGACTTGACTTTGTGTTGTAATTGGGTTTTAGTTTTTTATCTTTTATTGTTGGTCTTTTGATACGCATATCAGAGTGTTTCCCGGATAAAAAAAAACTTCCCACTAGTAAAGTTAGTGTCGAACAAATTGTCACCACCACTAAAGTCCGTTTTGTAATCTCGTAGAATAATTTGACATGTCAAGAGATTGACGTTTATTTTTTCAATTTGGAGTTTGACATTTGCACCTGTCAAATTAGTCTACGAGAATATAACACATACTTTAAATTTGCCAAAGTAGTGGTATAAGTTATTTTCTCTTTAATTTAGGCCTCATTTTAGCAGAAAATTTCGTACATGCGATATAATTATGGTACTACCAAATCTATGGGCGGGTTGTCTATAGTGTCTATGGCCGTTCTTTTAGCGATAAGACCGGCCATTGTGTCACCCTTTATAAAATTTCTACATTTATATTTGTAACTAGCTGCACCCCGTAGTTTCACCCGCGTAAGTTTTGATCCCGTGGGAATATCGGGATAAAAAGTATCCTATGTCCTATTTCAGGTCATGCTCTGTACCTACGTGCCAAATTTCATCTAAATACTTTCAGCCGAGTTAGCGTGCAAGCGTCACAAACAAACTCAATTTCGGATTATTTTATAATATTAGTTAAGTTAGGATTAGAATATTGTTGCAGAAGATTCTTACGTTCCCGCGACCCCCAGCGTAGGTGTGAGTCGGAACACCGGGGTGGTTTTTAGTCAGGAAGAGTCTGACAGACCCCTCGCCCACCCCAGGGCGGAGGTCATCCACGAGGAATTTACACCGCGGAAAAAAAAAATGATTAGAATATTGCCATAATAAAGAGTATTTTATTCTACTTGGCTCAAAGAAAGCTGTGCAGCACGGCTGAAGAATTAATTTCTTGATTCTTTTGTCCACAAAAAGTTGAATGGGAATAGTAATTGTGAACAGTTAGTGTGCTACGTGAAACTCGTCGAACTTGAGAAATGTATAAAAATAAATAAACATGTATTGGTCTATGAAGACTAGTTTTTAGAAGTCTGATCCCGATATCGAATCACAAGTGAAGCCAAAGTCATAAGCGTCAGGTTATTAAATCCTCGAAGACTTATTTAAAATCACTATAAGTAGAATACACAATAAATGAATCAACTAAAACGATTCTACACAATTTTTTACAGAATTGCGAAATAAGATACTAAGAAACCTTTTGATGACAACACGCTACCGCGTACTTATAATTATTATAATATTATAAACATAAAACCGCGTTGACAATTTCATACTCATCAAATTGGACTGTGTACTAAAAACGTAAATGAGAACATCTGCAAAATATTAACAAGACATGAAGAATTCGCAAACACGAACATTTTTAAACCGTAAAACAGAAAGACCAAAATAAAAAGCAACATTGTGGTATGTAACACCGTATTTTCTAAACGTCAACAAGCATTATTCCATTCTTTTACAGGGAAAACGACTCCTTTAAACCTTGGAGACGAGACGAGATATATTGTGACAAGCGACGCAATAAAAAACTCTTAGGTACCGAATTTGTAAATTTATTACGATCCCGGTACACTTTTCCAGTTTTTGTACTTGTGAGCGGCCACTCTGAAATTCAAGATACAAACGCAACAAGTTCTCACAAAAGAAAACAGCGTTTTTCCTCGGGTTTATTAATGTTTCTGTCTCTTTTCCTCTTTGTTTGATGATGCTTTTAAAAATATCTGCGCGGAAACGTCATTAGTAAGCGTGTTCTAAGAAACTGGATAATGAGATGTTCTTAAGGGTTTATTATTATTTTTGTTGCGAATAATGCTTGTTATATAATGGATAATGGCCGATGAAAAGTGGACGAATTGTGTAGTCATCTGAGACTCGATTAGTAATGGTTTCCTTCCATGTATTTTACGTTATTAAAGAGTATTTTTAAAACAAAAAAAAGGGGCAATTCAAAAGAAGTGTTACGAAATACTTACTTACCTAAAACATATTATTATTTCTGAAATGTTATGATACATTATTAATATTCTAATTAATATGACAATCCACAATATATCCTGTACAGACAAAGCATTTCACACGCTCCATTTTCAAATTTCAGCCGCTTGTCCAACTTCACGTCGAGAACACCCATCCTTTGGCCTAAACACGAAATGTGGATGTAATACACATTTCCGTCGCCACGACTCGATTTGCGCGTGAAAATCCTTGTTTGGACTTTTGGCTCTTAAGGCAGACGCCGCGACGCGACGGTGCGATGCGACTCTGGTAGAACGATTTCCACGAAGTTTTCATACACATTTTTCTATCAGAGTCGCGTTGCGCCTGTCTGCCGGACCAAATAAAGATTTGGTGCATGTAAGTAGGTCCAATGGGACAAGCTACAGTGCTACAAGGATCTCTCAGCACTTGTATGACATTGAAAGAGGGGCGTTGTTGGTACACATTTGTGACATTGTATTGGAAAAAAATTATGGCGGTGTTCGTTCCAATTTGGTAAACATGCAGCTAATCAATTCTGTTACATCACTCGCTAAGTCCTATTGCCAAAACTTTGAGAGCTTGCAATATGCAGACAATAAAACATAATATTATAGTTTGACCGGAACCGCAGTACCGCGCCTTAGGTGGGCGCGGCGAGACGGGGGGCAGTACAGGCCGCTCATTCATCAACGCTCACGGCGTCCCGCCGCTCATTCATCAACGTTCACGGCGTCCCGCCGCTCATTCGTCAACACTGCCCCCGCCTAGCTGCGTATTCTTAAGGCGCGGTAACGCGGTCTTGTTCAAACTATAGCAGTTTAGTGGAAAGATACACCTATAAGATACCTACACATCTTTTCACCTTTAATCCAAATATTTTCTCCAACAATACATAGGTATGTAGTATCCACCAATAGTTGGCTATCGATGATTGCAGATGGCTATATTGTTATAAGTAATTTTGGCTATATTGTTTATGGAACCGTGTGGGTTCACATTTTTGCTTTTCAAGATATGAATTTACGATTTCGTTTTTATTTTGAAAACATTCAAACTGATATCTTTTACTTATTTTTGATAAGACACTTGTCACGATCTCTGATAAAAATGACTTATGTATAAGTTTCAAAAGATTTTTAGATCTTTTGATCCGGTAACTTTTATTAAATCGCAAGATTAGTAAGAATTTAAAAGTTAATAACTCGATGAGCTTCGCGATCAATTTTACGTTATTATTCTTAGAATCTCATATTAAAAGAAAGTAGCATATGGGACGTGACAATTGCTTCAATATTTTTATTATTGCATAGATATGAATTCGTCTTCGTATTCTTCCAGACATGTATAATGTAATGTATCGTGAAAGGTATCTAACGCGAATTCTGCGTGTGGACGGCACTACGAGCTTTTCATAAATAATGCTCCGGTGGCGCTCGCGGAGATCCATCGGCTGTCGGTTTTTAGCGCGAACCCAAAGGCTCTTGCAGTGTGGCAACTGTGTGGCACAACTCAAACACATACAGGATTTGCGTCGAGTTTACATGCTATCCACACTATTTGAATTACATTACACGATACATTACATTACAAATTACACACATCTGGACCCGGCTATATGTATGTTATGAATTCGTAATATAGGCACTTAATTTCGATTCTCCTTAGATTTTCTTTTGTTTCTTTATTTTTTAGAGGAAATAGGGTCGGTCCCCTCTCCATACAAACGCTCTCGCCTGTTTTCTCTTTGGTTTATGACCTTAGAGCAATGAAAATACAGTCAAATAAATATCAACTAGTTCTATGCCCCTATGTTTTCCGTTTTGATGATACATTATCTGTAGAAGCACTAGAACCCTCAGAAAATGCTCAAAATTGGCTGTTTAGACCGCTGTCATGTCATCAGAGGCCTATTATACAAATTTGACAACTATTAATGAAAAAATCAAAACATAAGGGCATAGTAAACATCCATCTCTATTTATAAAATATATATCTTTCAAATTGGTTCAACATTGGAGGAGGAAATAGACGAGAGCCGAACCTCGAATTATGACTTTTTTATAGAGAAAAGACCGACCCTATTTCCTAAGTGTATTTTTTTTCCTGCGAACTGCTACGTCTATTTAAACAACCAAAGATACAGCAAACAGATAATGAATTCAAATCCCCAGCAAACTATTAACGAATAAAAGTTAGTCCTACCTGACGTAAACTACTAATAAACGTCTACACGAGCTTAAAAGCTAGAACAACGTGAACTGCGAAGCGTAGTATATTTAAAAAACTTTGCTTCCCCGCCGCTATGCAAATGGAAATGTGCATTCAACTAGCTTTTCCAAATTTGATTATGTTCTGAGGCTTCTACACAATGGGCCATGATGGACACACTTTGTGTAGATAAGGGTCAGTTTGTATCTAAAAAAAAATTGACATTAATTTTCATCAACTTAATAATCTAACAATAGTACATTTTGATACAAGTGTACAAAGTTTGTCATTGCACTCGAGGCGAGATTGCGGCCCGAGCCGAAGGCGAGAATGTAATGGAGCCGAGAGTGCAATAACAAAATGATCACACATATTAAACGATATTTTTCAATTAACTTGCGAGGGAACAATAAATAAGAAATACATATACCTAATAATATTATATTCAATGTGTGATGTAAGTTATCTATTTTTCTCCATTCATTATACCCATGCCACACTTTAGTATTGAATTAATCCTGTAGTGACGTAATGATAAACCTATTTGTTTGCCTTCTGGTAAAATTGCCCACAGACTACGAAAATATCCAAGACAAATAGATCCATCACAATGAACTAATACGCCCTATTTGTATCTGTCACCCGATATAGCTAGATTACTAATAAACAAATTAAGTCCCTCAGATTCACCTGCGTATTTTTCTGGTATAAAATCATGCCGGTGTCCTTAAACAGGTACAAAGCTGTATCTTTCTGAGAGAAATGTCATCGACATCTGTTTAGTAATTTTGCAGTCAGATTGCACCAACATGCAAACATAGATTTCTATAATATTTGTGAAATTCCTAAGATGATGGAGTATCTCCCTTTTCTACATTATTACAATCTTGATACCGGATAGCTTATTGTGGTAGTTTCAATAAACCCGAGACGAGAATATTTCATAGTGATTTATTGCTATCAACTACTTACATCGAACGCACGATACCATTATTCTCAGGTTAGATTTTCTTGGAATAAGTTATTATGTTATCTCGAGTAGATATAAATAGAAGTACTTTTACCTAAACTGACAAAAACTACATATTAATCTCGATTCTTAATCAATATCACGATGGGAACAAAGTGTTGATAGATCTTCATTTTATTTTCATCCATAATTATCTTACTTTTCTGTTAACCGACATAGCCCGAAGAATTGCCAAAGATATAAGTGGCTGTGGGCAGGGTACATTGCTCGCAGAACAGATAACCGAAAGGGTTCTCGAGTGGTGACCGTAGGGAACGACGAAGACGTAGCGTTGGAAAGCTCCCGACAAGATGGGCCGATGACCTTGTGAAGGCCACAAGAATCCGCTAGATGCGGGAAGCACAGAACCGGTCGAAGTGGCGGTGCTTGGGGGAGGCCTATGTCCAGGTGTGAACGTCTTTCGGCTGAAATAATGAATGATAATGATATCTTACTTTTTATACAACAGTTTTATGACTGTCCGTTATTGTGCTTGTAACTTGAAAAAAATCAAATTCTAACTACGTGATGTTACGTGTGTTATCGAGCCAGATATTCGTACGGATAAGCAAGAACAGCTGATAGCAAAGCTAGAATTATTTTATTGTCAGCTTTGTGACGTTCATAAAATATAATTAATAAGTACTATCGGATTAGTAACGGCTGTTTTATAAACACATAGGTATTATATTCCATTTACCCCTAACGAAGAACGATTTCAAAGTTGCACGATGCATTAAACTCCTTGAAGCGACTGTCAAATGCAATGACGCGTGTCCATAGAATACTCCCTGTTCGCAATTTAGGAGAGTAATCAGAGTAGAGACACAAAATAAATAAGTACAGAAGGTTGGCTTCATATAATGAGCCAAAACGCACGCACACATAGACACTTTTGACGTATAGCGAGCGCAAGCGCCCTCGCGACTGGCATTCGACCAAGATCGCCCGAGGATCGCTCGACCGAGGTCTGTTCCAAAAGTATCTACAGAAAGTGTAAACAAATCTTGTTCAGCTTAAATTTTTACGCAATCACTCACTAAATTTATATTTTTATTTTTAGGCTATTTATATTTTTAGTCACACATTTATCTGTATGTAGATTTCAACTTTATCTCACCAATTTTTTTCAACAATTATTGTTTGATATCATTAAATTGTAATTGAAAAATATAATTTTTCAATTACTTTCACAGTAACGTTTTCTGATCCATTTGTTTTTATTTTCAAAATATGGTTAAGGAGCAGACTATACTGTGATATGAGCAAGTGCCTATTTTTGTTCACAGTATGAAACCGACCTTCTGTACTTATATATTTTGTGTTCGAGAGGCGATCACGCGTCGTATATTGGTCCTACCCACGCAATTTGAAAATCACGGCGTTCGGGTGCGCTTTCAAACATTAGAACGCTACACTGGACACTGATTTAACACAGGGATGAAACAGATACATACGGTTTGTTGATTGATCTCTTTTACATTTAGGCGCGTATTGCATAGTAAATTGGTGCAGTAGCTTTTTATTCTGCTAAAGTGTAGCTATTGTGGAATTCAGACATTATAACATCACAGTGTTTTAAGTTAAACTTTGGTAAAGTTGCCCTAACTTTCAAGTACAGACAAGTAAAGGTTCACTAAATATTTTTATGATGAGTCTTTTAAATTATTTCACAAGCCTTTTTTTACTGGTAAGCACGCGGTGGGTTCCTGATATACCTAAAGCTTTTCAATTATTTTTCTAGAAACAAGTTTTCCATCCTTTCCACATAAATGACTATAATTATCATATTATATAACCCAATGTATCATAAATAATACCAGCCTTTTAAAGCACTTTTCCTTGACAGCGATGCGGACGAATTTTATCCCTCTTTTTTATATCACGTACATAATTATTATTATTATTTGAGGACTGTTAACTTATTTATTATTTTGTTTGAAAATAAAATAAAATAAATATTTGAAATTGATTTACAAGCAACGCAAATTATATTATTTCTCCTAGTCATTCTGACAATCCGTAATGTTCAGGCATACAGCCATATTGATTTTACAGTCCAAATTGAATTTTGATTAATCGTTTGTCCATTCTTCAACTAATTGCCCTCTGCCCTTTACACCACATGTAGGGCAAGATTCAAACGTTGGCCTAAACTAAAGGTACAAATTAAACAAACTTCATACAACATTAACTTTGTGATTCTAAATTCAACTTGAATATCCTTCGACCAGCTAGTTGTCATTTTGTTTCCAACATTGCTCTGAAACTTTACATGATCTAGTTTCAGTTTTATTGTATTTCAAAAGAAAGGTTCTGCGAATATTAAGTAATGAGGGTTCTTTTTAACGGACTTCTTCAAAAAGGAGGAGGTTCTCAATTCGTCTGTATGTTTCTTTTTGTGTATGTTACGCGATTACTCCGCCAATTATGAATCGATTTTGATGATTCTTTTTTTGTATGGTAGGTCATGCTTCTGAGGTGGTCCCATATTAAATTGATTAACTTTGCTTGCGTAGTTTTTGAGTGAGCTTCAATATTACGTATTTTAACCACTAAGTTTATCTAGACGATGTATTCATTTACTCCTTCACTGTTATTTATATCAGCTAGTGGTATTCGAATTTGTGTGGGGTAAGTACCACAACTAAAAAGTGCAAAATAAAAACTTTTTACAAAAAAATTCGAAATTAAAGTTATTTTTCAGATTTGAGTGTTTTTTTTGGAAGTCGGTGTTTTTTTTTGTAAAAAGTTTTTATTATTTAACGAAATTCGGATATTCTGTTATATCATAACATAACATCACGCCTGCATTCCCCGAAGGGTCAGTCAGAGGTGTAGAATAGAATAGAAAAGAATACTCTTTATTATGTAAGTACATAAATGTAGAAATTTTTACATAGGGTGACCTTTTACAGACAACCTTTGGATGGATTAAAGTAAAGGTGTAGGTAGGTAAGTACGTATAGTACACCCACATTTCACCAGTTATGTATAAGTCCCATGTAACAGTGGGCGAGCCTTTTGCCATTAACCACACACACAAATCTAGACTCCGGGCGGCTGAGAAAAAAAAATCTGTTATATAATTATTATTTTTTCTTGTGTCGAAATTTTGTATTCCAAAAGAAAAATGGCGGAAAATATCATGAAAAAAAAAGGCTTTAATACTCCGCCCACTGAATATCGAACACAAAAAAATGATCAATGAAACCCACACAATGCCATTTGGTTCGTTTTGTATTCCAAATGAAAACATTGGCTAAAATCTGCAATAGCTTCTTACAATATGATGGAAAAATCACAACTGCCATTTTCCTGAATGAAAAAGGACAAAATTTTAATCGAAATGAAAGCTTTAGGTACTTATTTACAAATCTCACGAAGTCGTCAAGCTTCTTTCTTACATCCGGCCATTGACATCGGGTATTTTCTACTTACAGATTCACCAGCAATTTCAGTTTTTCAAAAAGTTTCATATATTTTTATATACTGGTCTATTTGATTGACTTTTTTTTTCACAATCAGTTATGGAAGGTACAACTTATTCATAACTTTAAGTTGGTTATTGAAAGCACTCAAACACCTATAGTAATGTAATAAATTTGTTTGTGTATTTATTGCCAAACCCTGTTAGTTTATAAAACCCTTTTGAGAAAGAATTGAAAACGATCAGCGGGGCAATTCTCTTATTTTTAAGAACATTCGCATCTCATTCGCAACCTGTCAAAAAAAAACATTAATTTACCTACATTTTTGACAGATTGCGTCTTGAATGTGAACGTTTTATAATTAAGAGAATTGGCCCTCAGATTTTTAATCGTTCAATCCACAGACAAAAACTTAATCGGAGCTTAAAAGCTCATTTGCGGGGTCTTTTTGTATCAGAGCAAAACATCAATTTTAAATGTTCCAAAATGACAAATTTAAATCCAGCTCTACGGGCACGAAGGACCAAAAACCATCAGCGACCAATAAAAGCCTCTTTATTACAAATTTCTCGCTGGCCGGATATCGAACATTGCATGACATACTGCTTGGTGTTTGTAAATCAAAACAGCGAGGGTGGGAAGTGCGGGGCCATGCCGTCTAGTCTGCCGACCGACTCCGGCCGACGCGCACGGCGCGACTCCGGCACGCGAAGTTATCGTACGACATGAAAGTGTGACGTGTGTTTTGTTTCGAACTCGGATTAAGGTAGAGTGGAGAGTTTTGTACGTACGTTATTATATTATTTATTTATTTATTTGTTTTTTGGGTGTTGTTGGTCTTTTTGGGGTAAAAGTGTAGGTTTTTAAAATTAAGGTAGTTTTTTTAATTAAGGTTTTTCAGATCATAGTTTTCTACGGAAATTAGAGAAACTGTAAAAAGGAAAAGTTCTCTTGTAATAAGTTAGTAAAAAAAAAATACTTAATGTATTTTAAATTTACTCTTGCATTTTGCTATACCTAGCTGAAACCTTAATTAGACCTTTAAGTTTTAATATTACCAACTTCATTAATATTTTCATAAAAGCGACCATAATTTTCCCTAAAATAGAACAAAATATGAAAACCGGCCCACCTAGACGCATTTTAATACCGCTGATTAATCCCAGCAATACGAAACGAGTAATATATTAATACTAAATGATATGAAATGAATATTCATCGCCAGAATTTCGCACCTCTAAAAGTAGGCTCTTTATCTGGAAACGTGACAATAATTCTATTTGGTGCGATAAATAGTTGCGGGTTCTTAATATTCTGAGCAGTCGGCAACTAATAAATTCTCGAGTCGGGAATTATTACTGCCTACGCGAGTATGCGAGCTTTTATGACGTAGATTTACTTAAGTTGTTATTTAAGTGATAAAGTTTCGGTGTTAAAGTAGGCATTATTGGAAAGCTGACTGACTTCGGAGATTCCTTCATAATCTCCAATGAATTCAGGTGTAGAATGTTGTCGATGTCACACCTATAGGTATTTTTTTGAGGAAAATACAATGTTGAATTAAATCATTTTTTTCCTGTTTGTTTTAATCATGGTCTGGCAGTTTGAATAATTTATGCGGCCTACCCAAATGTCCTTTCTTTGGTATTGTTAGTCGAATCGTTGAGCTCCTTAATTTCTGAGTTGAGCTGCACGATTACTGACAAATGCGTGCACTGACTGGAAATGTCCACTCTATGTGGTTCTTTCCTTAAAATACCATTTCTGACACTAATCTACATGGTCTTGACATGATCTGAAGATTATGTCTGAACTTTAAAAGAGACTGTGATCTATGAGTTTGTTTCGGCCTTTCTTCTCGAAGTAGTCAGTTAGGAAACGCCGACCTCATCTAGTTTTTAAATTATGATTGACGTGTAAAACTGTTTGTACAAACCTACTTACAGAAATAATTTCATCATTTGAGGAATTTTATTAAAAAAGTCGTTTTCTTTTTATTAAAAACTTGCGACACGCGCTGCTGCTTCGTACGGTTTTTACGACTCAGCAAAACATCGATATTTTTAGTTATATGTAACTTTAATATTACATATTATACACATAAACCTTTCGGAATAAATTCTCTAAATGATGGTGAAAACCTCATCAAAATCTGATGCGTGGTTTAGAAGAAAAACGCGGACAAACGAAAAGTGACTTTAATTTATAATATGAATAGATACAGTTACTGTCCGGCTGGACTTCCGCAAGCGAGTTAATATAACCTTTCGAAACCGTACTATGGGCGGATTCATATTTGTCCTTTAGTATCTACTACGTGGGTAATAAGGTATTTTCTTGCCCTCCCCTAACAGATATCGAATACCAGGCCATCAATCATTTATCCTTCCTACATAAACTCAATGTAAATACACAATTTAATTTGTCTTCCACATTTCCCAACCAATATGTTCATACACAAAGCGTAAAAAATAAAAACTCAAATAAGTTTTAACGAAAATGTATGCAGTTCAATATTAATTGGCATTTAACTCGATACCTATTATAATTAACGGGAGTGGGAGAACTGTGAATGAGAATGAATGAAATGAATGGCAATTCTCTCCTGCGCGGAACAGGATGCTGTGAACATTTTAATTGCACATTTATCTGTCATCCGTGTGTTGGCAGCATTTCGAGACAGCGGCAGGGACGTTATTCGCAATCCTTCATGTCTGCTGACTTGACGTCGCCTTTGCTAATGAAACCTAGTTCAAGTATCTGTATTCCTAGTTAGGTAAATATGATCTATTTTACAAACATATGAGACTGATTATTATTGTTGGTGATGTACTATTGTAAAAGCCAATCGTTTTTAAAAGAGTAACCGAGGAGTTTCTTGCCGACTCTTTTCCATAGAACACGACCAATTGGAACCGTGCACCTAGCTTCTGACGTTTCATAAGTGCCCATGTAGGTTTATGTGAAATAAAATATCTTGATTTAGATTTTGATTTTGGTGGTGGGTGATCTAAATCAAAATACATGGGAAGATGGTGTGAGTTTATAAATAATGTATGTATGTATTAGAGTCAAATGTGCTTCGTTACATTATTATCGTAATACTTACATTTGAAAGTCTTCATTTCCTGTCGTCGAGCAATTTCAGGGCTCATAATGTTCTCACTTACAAATTCCTTCCGCGGCTTAAGCACTGAAAATTGCGTAGGTATAAGGCGGAAAATGAAAAAGTAAATACGTACCGGAAGGTAAAATATATATATATATTTTTATTATTATGACATGTAGGCATCATGCTCGTGGCTAAATAATAACAGCCGCATGGGTCGATTGAAGGTTAAGCTACGCTTGCCGAGGTCGGTCCGTGGATGGGTGGCCATCCATTACATATTGAGAACCCTCCGTGCCTCGGAAAGCACTTTAAATCGGTGGTCCAGGCTGTCATTTGTAGATCTTTGAGAGTCGTCGTTACAGGTAGTCAGAAGCTCGAAATTCTGACATGGGGCACCTACTTATCGTGTTACCTAGTAACTTGGTTGTGGAGGACAGATATACAGTCGCTCCAAGTAAAATACTCGTATTCAGCTGCATCCTGTTAGACTGGAAGGCGACCGCAACCTAATTGGGGAAAGGGTAGGCAGATGATGACATATAGCCAGGCATCGAGTCACATAAAAGGTAGGTAGGTCTTGATAAAAACTTATTACAAAAAAAAAAAACACTACAAACGTGAAAAATAACTTTAATTTCGGAAGTCGGTGTCTTTGCTTTTCAATTTTCGTTTTTTGCCACCGACTTCCGAAATTAAAGTTATTTTTCACGTTTTTTGAAGAAGTCGGTTAAAAATATAGTATCTATACAGGTTAACTTGTAATTCGACATAAATCCGTCAGGAGCTTATATGGGAACGAATGCAACAAATTGAACCCCCTATAAGTATGGCCGAAATTCAATAGTTTTCGAGATATTTGAATTTTATTATATTTTGTATATTTGAATTGTATTCCGATATTTACGTAACCAAAATTTGACATTTAATTCCAAATAAAAAAAAAACTACATAGAGAATGGGTAGGTACCTACCATTAAAAATGATATCGTAGTTGGCAATTCAATTAAGTAATGAACATAATAAAAAGTAAGTAAGATTTAAGTATAATATCTAACCAATATTTATATTACGTTTCAAAAATTTCATACCACCGTCAAATAACGACAGAACAGTTGTGATTTGTATACATATAAGTGCGGACAATAATACTTTAAGTTGTAGTCAATTTGCTTATTCTGCAATCAAATTAGTCAAACAGCAAGCTCTATCGAATTCTCCAGTAACAATTTAATAATAAATAGACTTCGAAATATGCCAGCAACTATCATCCAAACTCGACACTACTGCATATTCAAACACTACTTATGCATTAAACTTCCAATCATCTAAATTGAATATGAAATACCGATACCAAGACCGTTGATGCAAATTATGGTATCGGTTTGACGTCAGATGTTAATAGGGCATCAGGGCCTACCCAACCTATGAAAGACCTCGACATTATAATAAGGATAATAGCCGGGGTTAGTTCAGTATAACCACTGACGAAATAGCTTATGCCCGAGGGATATAATGTAAAGGTGACGAAATTAGAAATAGTTGTGCATATGAAAGTGGTACAGGCTGGGTTCGCTCGAGTTTTCAATGAAGAGGGTTGTTGAGTGGTGTGAAGGTGTGTTGAATGTTAAGTAAATATGAAGATTTACGGTACAATTCCGTAGCAGACTGCAGGCAGCAGCAGCACGCGATATGTCATCGCGACACTACTGGTTTCTATGTGAATTGGAATTGGAATTGTTAACCTTAAGCCTTAAATTATTTTGAACTTCATGTTCTACTTAGTTAATCTGGTTCAATTGTTAGTAAATATAGTTTTAATTAAGTTAAAATTATTACCAATTATAATAAAATTGTAACGAAGTCAATACAGTGCATTAAATATTTTGAAAAAAATTAATTACCTATACCTACTACGAGGTGTGGAGCAAGTTTGATGTCGAAAATATAGTTTTTTTTAGATTGTTTTTCCAATACACAATTGGAAAAACAATCTAAAAAAAACTATATTTTGTGTGTGTCATCTCAGGATGTATGTTCCGGATTGGCGCAAAAACGGCTGTACGGATTTCGATGAAATTTGCCACGCAGATAGTTTATAACCTGGATGAACACATAGGGTTCATTTAATTCCGGTAGGAAGTTCCCATGTGTTATTTTTCGAAAACCATGTGGGCGAAACCTTGGTCAAAAGCTGGCTATGTGGATTTTATAGTTCTCATCGAATGTGATTTGGGTAGCAAAGATATGTATATTGATGATGAAACCTTGGGACCATAGTTCTTGGTGTATTGTGACTTTGTTATTTTAGAACTTCAACATTCAGAATGTTTTAATACTCAAGCCTGTATTCCAAACCGATGTTCAAGGATTAATTTAGATTAAAGTATAGATATGTACCTATGTAACTGTCACTGCCATGCTGATTATGAATCGAGATTTTACATTGATACTTGAGCATTGTTCTAAAAAGCTTACTAGTTACAATATTATTATAATAGTTATTTGATTCAGATGTGACTTTGCGGAAATGCATTATAAAATACATTAGACCTATTCCTCTTAACTATTCTTCAAGAGTCATAAAAAACCCTGTAGAAAACACCACGTGTTTCACCTCTCACGTCCACTCCAGTTTCTGCGTCCAGCGCTCGGCGTGGCAACACGTTCTGTTCAGGTTCGCGACTGGTCAATCGTCTTCCTGAGGATGCCTCGTTGATAGATGAAACACGTCTCGATTTCTTACAGGGTTTTTTTGAACTCTTGGGGAATAGTTAAGCGGAATAAGTTATTAAATGTATCTGCGTCTATTGTATATTATTATAATATTTTCTCAGTTAAGACGTCTACCTAAGACTGTAGCCGCTGAGTTGTATGACTCCACAAACCCTATTACTCGCAGACTCGTTAATGTGCACATTAACAACTTCGCACTTTAACTATTGCGTATGAGAATAATTTTCTATGTCAAGGTTATAAATACGAGCTCACATCTACAAAGCAAGGTTCTCAGGCGATGTTAGATGGGAACTATTAAAAGGGATCTATTAACTATAAAACCGTTATAAAATTGTATATCAGCAATTTAAAAATAATGTTTCACACTTTAAAATGTTTAGCTTTAAAATTAATAAAATTCTAATTTTCTCGTCATTCAATTAATTTTAAAGCTAAACATTTTAAAGTGTGAAATTATTATTTTTAAAGTACGTATATAATATTCTCCCTATTAAAACCAAAGCGCTTTTAAAGACAACAAAGAAATGAAAAAATTGTAAACTGTCTAAGGCTTCACTTTTAAAACTACATCCGTTGGTAGTATTTTTTGTTATTTTAAGGTTGCCATCTATCACATCAGGTACCTGCTAAGCTAAACTGAGCGTTGTATGCATTATCTCAGCATATCCTTCTGGGAATCACATGCGGTGATAACGCTATTTTGCCGTCGTACGTCGAAAGCCCTTCATTTATCTAGGTTATTGGTTATACAACATTATTTTTTCTTTACGCTAAACCCGAAAAGGGGTTATTGTACTCATCATTTTGAACAACTTTTTCTATGTGACCAACCTTGAAATCGCGAAAAAAATATCAGCTGTTCCATAAATTTGTCATCACTGAAATCGACAAAATGTATGGAACAGCAGAATTTTTATTTGCGATTTCAGAGTTGGTCCCATAGAAAAAGCTTTTCAAAATGATGAGTACAATGACCCCTTTTCGGGTTTAGCATAAAGAAAAAATAATGTTGTATATGTCGGCAATCCATTAAGGGGATGTAGGAGAGGTAATTTACAATGAAATGAACCCTTTTTACTCCTATGCAAATGTCAAAAAATGTCGAGTCATTTAATATTGTTGCTGCATGTTTTTTTTCATACATTTTAAAATATAATATGTCAAATTACTCGAAAATTGTTCACAATGGCATAGGGGTCATCAGGGGTCATTTGGTTGTAAATTTCCTCTTAACGTCCCTCGTAACGTCTTAACATCCCCTTAACGGTCTGCCGACATAGGTATATAGATATAACCTGTATATTGGTGCCATTTTAGATGTTTATCGACGAAACTAAATGAAGAGTACCTACCTAGTACCTACTGCTATCGTTCACTAATAATCATTTTAATTACCTAGGTACTGTAAAGGTTTTGTCTGGATGGCATTGCCAACCGACCTCAGTGAATGTACAAATGTATGAGATGATAATAATATGTTGTAGATGAGAGAAACTATATATAAAATGTTTCTCATGTATTTGTCATGTCAATGTCACAAATTTTTCAAATGTTTCAATGTCACTAATTTTTCTCATGTTTCAATGTCACAAATTTTTCTCATGTTTAAATGTCACAAATTTTTCTCAAGTTTCAATGTCACATCTTAACATGAAAGTTTTATTTCAACCTAATTTGACGGCTCTAATTCACTCCACCTCTTTCTTGTTTTATATGCGAGAAAGAGAAATTAACAGTTAAAGTGGAGTTTAGTTGAAGCACAAAACCTTTCCTTTATAATAAACATTCCGCCTGCCTCATAATGTTTTTCTTCGTAGTGTACCTAGTAATTTTGACTTTTTTATTAGGCGTTAGTAGCACAAAGCGATGTCAGACAGCTTTCAACGCGCCGTCCTAAGCGCTCGTAGTCTGCATCACAAAGAATTCCTTTCGTTCTGGTTTTGTGCAACGAGACACTGATATAATGTAGGCAAACTTAACGCAAACTTTTGCGTTTATTGTATTGTGTCTAATAATGAGAGAATGTAAACCTAGAGATAGTTTTAGGTACAATATCTAAGTAAATGAGTACGGTACATATGTGCTAATAGACCGCCACATAATGTAAGTATTATTATAAGCGGAAGACACTTGATCCCACCACCCCTTGTATGTTGGCTTGTGTTTGCAATTGGCTGAACAGTGTAACAATAGATAGACCAAAAAATAAATAAATAGCCTTACTATACTCGCGACAATCTAAGAATTCCGTTTTGACGTTTCGTTCTCGTACTTGTAATAAAACGTTGTGCCTTGAGAATCAGTTTTAACCAAAGTAGTTAAGTCGTCGATTACAAACTCTCTAAGTATGTTTAATCTATATGTCTCGAGAAGCAGTATATAAGAAACCATTTTTTTTTTAAATCGGTATACAAACGAGTTTTTGTAGCTGTCAAAACGGACCTCTTAGATTGTCGCGAGTCTAAATCAATAATTTTAATTAATTTGCAGACTATTTCATTGTTCATGGGCCTACTAGCTGTTGCCTGCGACTTGGTCTACGATTCAGAATTTTAAAATAGCCTATATGCTTCTCCAGTTCATGGTCTACCCATGTGCCAAATTTCATCTAAATCCGTTAAGCCGTTTTAGCCTTATACGTAACAAACAAACTCACTTTCACATTTTTAATGTTAATTAGGATAGCACATTTTCAACACTTGGTAATATTATTATAAAAGGGGTCGTGTCATTAAACTGAAAACGTAACGTAGATTCATCCCTGTTTACCTCCATCGTACCTCACAGACGATAAGGTCCACAATTTGTAAGTACATTTTTGATTTCAGAATTTGTAAAATTAATTACATACATGAAAGGGCAGTAAATCCCTCGGAACCATGTGTCCAGTAAAATATTCGAAATATTTTATGCATATAAAATTGTTCAAATACTTTATGCGTTCCTCCTCCGACCTATGACCCGAAGCTCTGAACCCAAGCACCAAAAATTATTCATTACTAGATTTGGCCGCGGCTTCGCCCGTGAATGCCGTATGGACGTTGGAAATTATCTCACGGGAATGTACTACCGAGATAAAAAGTATCCTAACACTCCTACAAACCCAGGTCATGGTCTACCGGTGTGCCAAATTTCATCGAAATCCGTTCAGCCATTAAAGCATGAAAGGTAACAGACAGATACACAGACTGACAGATAGATAGAAAGCGTTACTTTCGCATTTATAATATTACTAGCTACGCCCCGCGGTTTCACCCGCGCAAGTCTCGATCCCGTGGGAATATCGGGATAAAAAGTATCCCATGTCCTGTCCTTCCAGGTCATGGTCTACCCATGTACCTTCCATCTAAATCCGTTCAGTTGTTTTAGTGTGAAAGCGTAACAAACAAACAAACTCACTTTCGCATTTATAATATTAGTTAGGATATCTTTTAGAATGTGAAGAAGCGTTTTTATTGTGAAATACATTCTTTTTATGAGGTTAGTACAAACGAATTCGCCTACATCTTTTTTGATTTCCATAACCATAGAGAACCTAGGCAGCTAGCCATGATAATGCATGATGATTACAGATTGAAGCCTCATGAACTGAAACTGCCAATTATGAAGTTAATCCGCTTCGGCTTTCAACCTACATATTGATGCAAACGTCGATATGAGACTCCATTTTGCAATATTAGCCTGTGCGTATATCGTATCTACTCTCTACCACACTATTCGGGATTTTGCTTGTGTAGCAAGCATAAAAACAAAAAAAAATCTGCATAAAGCATAGCATAATGATCAGCCAATATTGTTCCCACTGCTGGGACACAGGACTCCTCTCTTCAAGAGGGAGTGGGCTGTAATCTACCACACAGGCCCAGTGTGGATTAGTTGATGTCACATGTCCTTTTTAGGGTTCCGTAGTCAACAAGGAACCCTTATAGTTTCGCCATGTCCGTCTGTCCGTTTTTGGATTCAGGGATCCGTTTGCGGAATATTAAGCTTTAAAGTGCTAATTCCCCCCCCCCCCCCTGCCAGCTAAATGGTTGGGTTTGGATATGTGAAAAATTCACGGCAGTAGTATATTATAACGAAATTAAAAGGAAAACGATCACCGCTACGTAGGCTCCACAAGTTACCGAGTAATAATCGACCAACTTAAATTTGCAGTTATAAAAACATGTTCTCCTATACATTCTGTATGGGAGAACAAGTTTTTTCAACTACAATGTTAAGTTTGTTTTATAAATTCATCCCAACTACGGAACCCTTCGTTGTGCATGGTTCGACATGCACTTGGCCGGTTTTTTGGTTCTAGGACTAGCCGGATTCCTCACAATGTTTTCCTTCACTGTTTGAGAACAGAGGCCCTACTATGAGTTTCTGTTAACCATCTTGACTTTACGCATCGACCGCGTTCGGCGCTCCGATTGGCCCTTCACTGGCCTTCAGTGGTGAAGGTCCAATCGGAGCGCCGAACGCGACCGATGAGTAAAGTTGAGATAGTTGAAATAAAGTAATAAATACTAAAATCCAACTACGACTAAAAAGGTATAAACAAGACACCATAGACAGACAAATTAAAAATCCGGAGTCACACGTGTTAGGGCATAAATCGAACAGATTACGTGTGTCTTGTTTATACCTTTTTAGTCGTAGTTGGATTTTAGTTTTTTAAACAATATTTTTTTTTAGTTCCTGACTTTATGGCCTCTAGAGGGCGTCTTTAATTTAATGTGACTTCACACAGCCTATAACCAGCGGACGATCAAGACGCTTCCAACGATACCTCATTTGTCAAATTGTGATGAGGAGTTTAGATGATAGGAGGGAACAGATGAACATACATACATACATACATTCAAATCCTAACCCTCCTTTTTACTTCGTAGTTGGGTAAAAAGAAAGTCACACTAATAATTGTTTTAAAGGGGTCATCCATATGTTACGTCACACGAATTTCATGATTTTTGAACCCCGTCCGCGTCCCTGTCACAAGTGGTAATTTTTGTGTGACGTCACATATTTTGCAAATTAAATCTGAGGGCTAGACAAATGCCAATCGCTACTAAAGCGTTTCGTATTTCTACATACAACGACTTTCAACAGAATTGGCATAAGCTTTTCGATAGCTTAAGTCAGTCCTATACATTCTTGCCTTTTCCATCATCGTTATCGCTGATAGAATGTCACTTTGTCTAGGGCCTCTGATAATAATATTGATAGAGTTAAAGTTTGACGTTACAGTTGAAGTTCAGAGTTTAAATACTTTAGATTTATACATGTCACGTCACGAAGCTTAAGACACTTCCGCCTATTGTCACGCGATGTCACACTTTGTTGACCCCCTCCTACGTGTAACGTAACTATTTTCTAACTAATGGGTTGAATTAGAACAAATGAAAAACTTTCTAAGTTAAACTTATCATCATCATCTGCCTAGCCTTTTCCCAACAGTATTGGGATCGGCTTCCAGTCTAACCGCTTGCAGCTGAATACCAGTATTTTTCATGAAGCGACTGCCTATCTGACCTCCACAACCCGGTAACTGGATAATACGATACCCCTTGGTAATACTGGTTGTCAGACTTTCGGGCTTTGACGACCCGTAACGACTGTCAAAGATCTACAAATGACAGCCGGGACCAACGGATTAACGTGCTTTCCGAAGCACGGAGGAGTCTCGGTATGGAAAGATGGTCACCCATCCACGGACCAACCCCGGCAAGCGTAGCTTAACCTGATGGATCAACCCGTGCGGCTGTTATTATTTAGCTACGAGCTCCTCTAAGTTAAACTTATTATTAAACATTATTACGATATATACTATCTAACGATCGTATTATATTCTTAATGTTAATACAGCAGCTCCCCATAGAATATAAAGGTATCGTGACTGAAGTGGGTTCATTATAATAGTTCGGGGGGGCCGAATGCGAACTCCCTTAGATCCCCAGGGGGCATTTATCGCTTATTGCCGTTTAAGCATTATTATATCGATATTTATAATAATTACTAGGTGGCATTCGCTCTTTGCAAAATTGCAAAATATGGTTGAATAACATAAAAAAGGGGCAAATGGGTAAAAAAAAATTGCATCTGTATTTTAGTTTTTTGACATATACTTCCGAAATTAAAGTTATTTTTCACTTCGTACTGTTTTTTTTGGAACTCGGTTGTTTTTTTTGTCATTTTAATTTTTTCTTATTGGTTATGGTATCTACCCACACCAATTCATATACCACTACTTGCTATGTAAACGACAGTGATAGGAAGTATTATAACGTCAAGTTATACAAAGTGGATTAAATACGTATTATCGAAGATAACCCAAAAACTACCCCAGCAAAGTTAATAACATTTATATGGGACCACCGCGCAAATATCGTTTATCAAAAAAAAAAAAAAAGCGGTCCACAACTGACGAACAACAACGATATCGATAAACATAAATTAAAAAATTTAGGAATTAGGAATTAGGTATATACTATAGTAAATATGTATGTAAGTATTTATGTATCATAAGTTGATTGCGTATTTATGTACTGTAAAAACTGTTTTATCTATAATGCATTATGATATATATATTTTTCCGTATTTTTTATTTTTTTCTCTTTGTTCCTCTCAATCAGAGCACCCGCCATCTAATCTCTTCACCACCCTTGGTTGACTGGTAGTTGAGACTGGTAGAGAAGTCAGCCTTTCTACCTTTTTTGTGTGCGAAAAGTTTAAATAAATAAAAAATTACCTATACTTACTGACGAACATAATTATAATATCCTCCTTTTTTGAAATCGATTAAAAATTCGTTTACTGCTAGAAATAGTTCCCAAAAGATTTCTACAATGCAATGTTATGTTTTACGTGAACCCTATTATAAGTACCTATTATAAGTACCTACCTTTAGCACAGAGTAAAGATAAATTTATTCCCGTAATATGAACCACTAACGTCATATATATAACAAAATTGTCTCATTAAATTAGACATACTCGTGTACACAGTGTAACAAAATACTTGACAACGGCAATAAATATGTTTCCCGTAAGACAATACAGTACATGTGTTTATTTACTCTGTAATTCAATGTTAATTGTAAAACGTATTTAATCCGATGTGATTGTAATTTAGAACCAATATTTACTTAATTAAGAAGCAATTGTTAGTTAACTCTTGTTTACTTTACAAACTATCTAATTTTGGGGTTCTATGTAAATATTTGTCCTATAATTACGAATGAATAGAGTATTTGATTACATACGAAATAATAGAACCCTTTTTAGTGGTCACGTTCGTTGATTTTGGGCAAAGTTCAAGATAAACTTAGTTTTAAATTCGACGAACAAACAAAAATGATGACCTTTCTATTCTTCTCAAATATAAAAAAAAATCACTTTATTTAGGTCTGTAAATGCAGTGAATATTATTATTCACAATCAATTATGCAGCCCTGTCAGTCCTGTGACAAACAGACGGACACTGAGATAGACAGACGCGAGAAGGTTTAGTAACAGGGTCCCATTTGCACCCTTTTAGGTCATCATCTGCCTAGCCTTTTCCCAACAGTGTTAGGGTCGGCTTCCAGTCTAACCGGATACAGCTGAATACCTGTATTCTACATGGAGCGACTGCCTATCTGACCTCCACAACCCAGTAACTGGGTATTACGATACCCCTTGGTAAGACTGGTTGTCAGACTTTCGGACTTCCGACGACCCGTAACGACTGTCAAAGATCCTCGAATGACAGCCGGGACCAACGGCTTAACGTGCTTTCTGAGGCACGGAGGAGTCTCGGTATGTAAAGATGGTCACCCATCCACGGGCCAACCCCGGCAAGCGTAGCTTAACCTGATGCATCGACCATTGCGGCTGTTATTACTTAGCTACGAGCTCCACGAGGGGGGGATTTGCATCCTTATAGGTACGGAAGCCTAAAAATAGAATACTGTGCTATCATTATATGTTCGCAAAAACTTAGGACTTTTCAAAATAAGATGCGATTTCCATAATATAAATACACGTAGTAAACATGAAATTGTGATACCCAAATTTAGGTTAACTAAAACTAGTAAGTCGTTTCTTATAAACAGTATCCGCTTTTATAATAAGTTGCCAAAGTTGGTTACAGAACTTAGCGATGGTAAGTTCAAAACCCTCATCAAACGTGTCCTTATCAAAAAAGCATACTATAACATTAAAGACTACGTTGAAGACAGGGAAGTTTGGCAATAATTCCTTCTGCACATGTGGCCTCCCTGGTACCTCATTAACGGCATAATTATGTAAGAGTCTATTAACTGCTCCCAAATTACCATGTTTATTTTTTACATTCATCCCTGACAGACATAATCAGAAATTAAATTGTATGTATATAATATCAAGTAATATTGACATTATATACATACAATTTATTTGTATGTTTATAATGTCAAATAATATTGACATTATATACATACAATTTAATTTCAACTCTTTATTAGTGGCTTTTGTGGACATGATAATTAATCAGATTTGTTACAGTTGTAATGGCAAATAATGTCATTTGGTTTAAATAGGTTTTTTTTATCTTTAGTATCTTATTTATCTTTTATATAGATTCTTTTCTACCTTAGGCTTAGCCTAACCTACCTGAAACTTTTTGAAAAGCCTACACTGTCCTCCCATAACTATTAACACTGTAAATCGAAAATATTGTAAAAGTCAATTATTATTTTCTTTTAAAAGAGTAACCGTGAGATTTCTTGCCGGCTCTTCTCCATAGGAGACCAATTGGAACCGTGCACCTAGCTTCTGACGTTTCATAAGTGCCCATGTAGGCTTGTGAAATAAAATATTTTGATTTTGATTATACCGTCTTTATTATGACAGCGTCATACCTAACCCGATTACAGACGCGTACGTCACAAATCTTCCGCCTACAGTCTTAATTAGTGCTAAGGCAATTACAGGCACTCAAAGATGAATATTCGTATGTGGGTTAATTGAATGTAAGCCTTATATTATTAACCCTGAACATCGCGTGATTGATCGCCATACAATGAGGATGGATTTCAGGAAGCAAGTGGAGTCAAGTGATTTTCTTTTAGCGCTGAAAATAGGTACGCATGGTTTTTTGTGTGGTACATATTATATATAGATAGTTCGTCACGCGATGGTAAGGTAAGGGGCTAGACAAGTGACAATCGCTTCGAAAGCGTTTCGTATTTCTACAACGACTTTCGGATTGACATAAGTTTTTTGATAGCAGTCAGTCCTATACATTTTTGCCTTTTCCATCATCGTTATTGCTGATAGAATGTCACTTTTTCTAGGGCCTCTGGAGCCTTCGCTTCGAAAGCATTTCGTATTTCTACAACGACTTTCGGATTGACATAAGTTTTTCGATAGCAGTCAGTCCTATACATTTTTGTCTTTTCCATCATCGTTATTGCTGATAGAATATCACTTTTTCTAGGGCCTCTGGAGCCTTCGCTTCGAAAGCATTTCGTATTTCTACAACGACTTTCGGATTGACATAAGTTTTTCGATAGCAGTCAGCCCTATACATTTTTGCCTTTTCCATCATCGTTATTGCTGATAGAATGTCACTTTTTCTAGGGCCTCTGGAGCCATATTATCACGACTATATTACACGAAAGGATAGGTTGAGTTATGTTTCGTTATTTTTTTGTGTTTCATAGATAATATTGTCTCGCTGTGTCTAGTTTTCTTTTATTGTTTTTAATTATTTATTTTTTTGTTTGTTGGCACTTTGTAGCTATTTAATCATGTATAGTTATTATTTAACCGTGCTTTTGTATGCACCAAATAAAAGTTTTATCTTTCTATCTATCTATCTATTATTACACTCACATTTCGCCAGTCAAGCCTATCACCATTCAGTCATGAACCTTAAATGGACTGGATGGACTTTAAAAGATCATGGATCATGGGATCATGGACTTTAAAAGAGACTGTGACCTCTGAGTTTGTTTCGGCCTTTCTTCTCAGAGTAGTCAGATAGGAAACACCGACCTCACCTAGCTTATTTTTAATATTTTTTAATATAACGTGTAAAAGTGATTCCAATATCCTATTTACAGAATAAACAATTTCATTTAATTTCATTTAATTTCATTTAATTTCATTTAATTTCATTTAATTTCATTTAATTTCATTTAATTTAATTTAATTTCATTTAATTTAATTTAATTTCATTTAATTTCATTTAATTTCATTTAATTTCATTTAATTTCATTTAATTTCATTTAATTTCATTTAATTTCATTTAATTTCATTTAATTTCATTTAATTTCATTTAATTTCATTTAATTTCATTTCATTTCATTTCATTTCATTAACCAGTCCGACTTCACCCACTGCTGACTCTCCACGCTCCTGTACCAGCCTCATCACTGCGCCTTGCCAGGTGTTCTGCCCAAATAAATGTAAGAAAAAGAAAAGAAGAAAATACGTTTATTTGCGAAATATGACGCAAATAACACAAAAAAGGAGGGGAAAATATGCGTCACATCCACGCAAAACGGCCATCGCTCAGCATAATGCTGCGACCCTATGCGAGACCGTGTGCCAGCGCTGGTTTTCAGCGACAGCCGGCGATATTTGAGTTCCATAACTCGTTTTTTACTACCATTAACCGAGCACAAATCTAAACTGCTAGAGAGAATTTCCACGTACCTAAAAATCTACGCTCAAATCAGAAATCTATATGTAATTTAGTGTACTTTATTAGAGGCTTTTGTGGACATGATAATTATTCAGATTTGTTACAGTTGTAATGGCAATCATGTCATTTGGTTTAAATAGGTTTTCATTTTTATTATCTGTCTAGCTGCACCCCGCGGTTTCACCCGCGTAAGTCTCGATCGTGGGAATATCCGGATAAAAAGTATCCTATATCCTATTCTCGGTCATGGTCTACCTCTGTGCCAAATTTCATCCAAATCCGTTCAGCCGTCTTAGCGTAAAAGCGTAACAAACAAATAAACAAAATCACTTTCGCAATTATAATTATTAGTTAGGATTTATCATGTAAATAGATTCTTTGATTTTGAGATAGAGACCTCATGGGAGAGATCCAGTTACTGAGTTATACATTGAAACCCCCTCGGTCACCTTTAACATCAAATGCGTAGGAGTTTGAGATTAATGAGATCTTGTGCAAAGCATACGTTTCCCAATTAAAACGTCTAAACGAAGAGGGTTATAAGCCCAAGATATCTGTCTAATTGGGCAGATTAAATACCAAGTTAATGACCGCAACATTGTCTGACTACCACAGCGCCGCAATATCCTATCCATACTAATATTATAAATTCGAATGTAACTCTAACTGTCTGTCTGTATGTTACCTTTTCACGCCTAAACCGCTGAACGAATTTCGATAACATTTGGCATGGAGATAGATGGCACCCTGGGGAAGGAAATATGCTACTTTTTATTTACATAACACGCGGGTGAAGCCCCTTGCGGAAGCTAGTAATATTATAAATTCGAAAGTAACTCTGTCTGTCCGTATGTTACCTTTTCACGCCTAAACCACTGAACGAATTTCGATAAGATTTGGCAAGGAGATAGATGGCATCTCGGGGAAGGACATAGGCTACTTTTTATTTTTATGTTATTAAATAAATGTTATTATTCCGTATCGGATTTTCTAGCTCATAAATTTTAGTTGTGTATCAATGTTTGTAAGTTCGATGATGAACTGCACCAATGTTTGCATGCCAAAATGGTAGAATATACAAGGATTCTTTATATTGTAACAGCCTTATTGTAAATACCTACATTCTGAGCAAATAAATATTCTATTCTATTCTATCGACATGACACGCGGGCGAAGCCGCATGCGGAAGCTAGTAAATAACTAAAATAACGAAGCATAGAGGTTAAAAGGTCTTCATTCCCAGAACATTTGTAACAGGAATCACGTACGAGATCTACAGATCTCTATAGATAGCAATTCCATTTGTAAGGTCGTAAAACTAAGGAGAACGGATAGTGCACTCCAAGTTTGCTGTTAATGTTTAAAACGTTTTTGAGCGGACATGTCGGTGTCAGACCAAGTGGTGAAACATTTTCAGGAACGTGACATGTTCGTTGTTAAAATAGCCTGGACTAGAGAGTTATTTTTCGTAATATAGAGATCGAACTAAACAAGCGAGCAGGTCAAACTTTTGTATCAAGCCATATACAGGGTGTAAGGGTAAACACCGTTGTCACTCAAACCATGTGTAGTTGACTTAAATATAAAAATAAATGACCGAGTAATAACTCAACAACTTTTAACAAATTTTTTTTTTTTTTTTTCATTAACAGATTTTGAAAAGTTTCTATCCAACACCGTGCTCGCCAAGCGAAAACGCTGACTGACTGACTGAGGGAGGTGTCGCGCTCGCGGCCGGTCAGGTCACGTCCCGCGCTAGCCACCCGTGTTGAGACACAAGTTCGTTGCCCTAGCGCCCTGGGGTTGAAATGTTGTAAGTTTAAGTTGTTATTAAAGTTTACTCTTGTGGTAAAATGTAGATATTCTTTAAAAAAAAAAGTTGTCATTTTCACATTGATTTTACGTTCTATAAATGAAACCAAACCACTGGTTTCAAGGATAACGGTGTTTGCCCTAACACCCTGTATAGTATGTACGACAAGAGCGTGACCGGCATAATTTTAAGTTTAACTATTACATCGAAAAAAAAACTTATTGTAAACTTGTTGTATTAAAGGGACTCTTTTACTGGTCTAGTCTGGAAGCTTGATTGACCACAAAGCAGTTAATTATGAATCCTGAAACACTAGTATTATAATTTTCTAACAACTCAGGCAATTTTTTGTCGTAGGTCGTGGGTTCGAACCCAGAGATGCGCTTTACTTTGTGTAAATAATTTCATCACCTTCCTTCACCAGAGCACTGCTCTCAAAACGGTGAAGGAAAACGTCGTGATGATACCGGTATGTCCTAGAACCCAAAACTCGAAGACTACCAACCTGCACTGCGTAAATTCTTTAAATATATTTTTCCGGACACGCTCTTTTCGTTTGAAGCTGTTTAAAATAAAATAGGTAAATCTATACAGGGTGTAAGGTTAACACCGTTGTCAATCAAACCATGGGTAGTTAACTTAAATTTAAAAATAAATGACCGAGTAACAATAAAAAAAAAACGTTATTTTCATTAAAATATTTTTTAAAGTTTCTATCCGACACCGTGCTCGCTAGGAAAACGGCTAACTGAGTGAGGGAGGGTTCGCGCTCGCGGCCGGTCAGGTCACGTCCCGCGCCACCCACCGTGTTGAGACGCAAGTTCGTTGCCCTAGCACCCTAGGGTGAAAGGGTGAAATACTCTCGAGGTAAAATGTAGATTTTCTTTTTTTTTTAAGTTTCATTTTTCATTGATTTTACGCTCTATAAATGAAAGTAAACCACTGGTTTCAAGGATAACGGTGTTAACCCTCACACCCTGTATACGGTTTTGGAAATCAAAAACTAAAATAATCTCGTACTCGTAGTAATCCTCGTAGTTAATAAAAAGTTTTGAAGGCGGTAATGTGTGGCTGGTGTTGGCTACTCCTGCAGAGTGTAGAAATAAAAAACCTACTTCATTATTAAGAAGTAAAAGTACCTATTGTCTACGTTGTTTACGTAGCCTGTTTGTTTCCTTATTAAATAAATGTGAGATCAGGAAATATCCGTTTCCGGAGTAAACACTCCGATCGTGCTTCATCGCACAAAAAACTTTTTATTTTCGTTTTCGATGTACGAACATTGCGTATAGGCATCAGATAGACAGAGGAAGCAACGGAATAGTTCGGAAAAGTGATTGTTGGAGCATTCGATAGGAAACGAGAAAAACCAAAATCCCTTAATCCTGATTTTAGGGTTCCGTACCCAAAGGATGCCAATTACGGAACTCTATTACTAAGGCTCCGCTATCTATGCGTCCGCCACTATATCAACAAATAATAAAAAGTTATAAATTAAAGGGGCACTTTTTAATGTATAACTTTACTAGCTGCGCCCCGTGGTTTCACCCGCGTAAGTCTCGATCCCGTGGGAACATCGGGTTAAAAATTATCCTATGTCCTATTCCAGGTCATGCTCTACTCATGTGCCAAATTTCATCTGAATCCGTTCAGCCGTTTTAGCGTACAAGCGTAACAAACAAACTCACATTCGCATTTATAACAAGAAAAAGTTAGGATAGGATTTTATTTACATACAAGAATCGTGTTTTTTATTAACAAAAGTATTTCAAAAAAAAAATATGGTGTTCTAAATACTGTGCGGTGGTACCTTCCTACGGAACCCTTTTGTGTCCGACTCGCACTTTATTCACGAGTGAGTTTCAAAACTATTGGGTAGTATTTAATTTGATTCCTATTGTTGCCCTCACCAACAGAAACTTCGTCTGTTCTGTAAATTAAACAACAGATATTTTCCACTAAGCTGAAATCGTTTAGCGATCAGTGACGTAAAAAACTGTTCAAAGATGAATGAACAATAGAATGAAATCCATGATTGAAATACCGACTGTTTTATTCATTCATTCAACATGTATGATTGAAATACCGACTGTTTTATTCATTCATTCAACATGTATTTTTCTGTAATCCACCCGTTTTACTTATTAATATTTATGTTAAATCGCTTTGGGAGTAGTGGTGGCCCAGTGGTAACGGCCGCGGCTTTCGAGTTGTTGTGGGTTCGAACCGGAGCAGCCATTTTACTTTGTGTAAAATTAATTCATCACCAGTGCTCTCAAAACGGTGAAGGAAAACATCGTGAAGAAACCGGAATGTTCTAGAACAAAAGGTGGAGGCCTGTGTGCCTGTGGCCAGCAGTGGGAATATTATAGGATGATTATTATCGCTTGGTACCGTTCATGTTACATTTTAACAAAGTATATTTTGCAAATTCACACAATTCTAATTCACATGCAGTGCAGAACCATTTGGACTACAGAAGAACCATTTCAATGGTTCATAAGACAGGCCAATTTCAAAAGCACAGTTCCTTTAAAAAAAAACACTGAGCAATCTGCGGCGTTTCATGGTCTTTCATAGTTGTTACCCACGTGATGTTGGCAAAGCGTCTCTTCCATAAAAGTCATTAATGAAGAGTTGAAGTTGATTAAATGAAAATTAATTTTCTTCGGAATGAATGAAAGCGGCAACTAATAACGTTTCAGTTTACCGTCTACGAGCCATATTTACATCGTGCCGCTACAATGGTTACATTAATTTAACACACGGGTAGGGCTAGTGGCCAGTAATCATAAAAAAAAATCGTAAATAGAAAAATAATAATTCAAATAAACTAAATAATAAAAACATAACCAAAATTGAGATCATTGTGTAAAAGATTCATTCATGAAGCTACTTACCAGCTGGCTTACGTTCTATCGGTTCGATCCTT
This sequence comes from Lithophane ornitopus, assembly GCA_948473465.1. Lineage (NCBI taxonomy): Eukaryota > Metazoa > Arthropoda > Insecta > Lepidoptera > Noctuidae > Lithophane > Lithophane ornitopus. The sequence goes on along the minus strand of OX419613.1, from coordinate 6,397,227 downwards.
TGACGACATAATTTCTAAGAATTCGCGGCATTCTTTCAATTCGCCTACATAAGATCCATGACCCCGGCAAATGTCCTCTTCGCTACAGTTATTCAAGTACAGGTTGCTCCAAGATGCTAATTTAGAAAATTGTAAAGAAATCAATAAATGTTGTAAAGAAATTGTAAACGTTTAATGAAATTCAAATATTTTCATAAAACGAATACGCGAAATCGTATACGTGTGTTAAATTAAAGCGGCATGCTGAATACCTATTATACAAAAAAAAATGTGTTCTAGTTGTCTTGTACCTATAATATTTTTAGAAACCTCGGAAAATATTTATCATAGAGAAATGAGTAGCATTTTTAATCTGACATAACTTAGCCTGCCCACAGGACCCAGGCCGGCGCGGGCATAGAGCAAAGTTCATGGTTATTATTTGCTTCGTCTTTTTAATAATATACGTATCTATAGTTGTTAACTTTTTGTTAGAGATCATAATTAGACCTTACAAGAACGCAATAACATAGTAGGTAATTAAATTAGTTTCTTAATATATTTTTTCAATCAAAATTAGCAAAAACCGATAAAAGAGATTAAATTTTTCTACAGATCACAATGTTGACTACCTACTAAGTTATTAAAATTAATTTAGACAGTTTATTTATTTTATACCAGCTTCATTCGCGTGGAAGTCTATACTACGTTTGTAGTTTTGGTCTCAGCAGCCAAAATATACAGTCATTTAAAAGGTTAAATAATAAAATAAATAAAAATAAATTAATTAATTAAATCTAACTATCTGCAATGTGCTAACCGATTGGCTCGTCTTGTGAAACTATACAGGAATACAAACATAATGCAATATTGCTCATCCCACATAGCAAATAGCGTGATAATTTATGGTTTACTAATGCTAAGCATAAAATAGATTGTCATAATTAACATTGGCATATCGAAATTCAGCATAATGATCATTGCGCATAATATTATTAGGCATAAATGTTTTGCCATAATGTTAATTGCTATAAATACTGTTGGCATAATAATAATGCAGCATAATGTTATAAACGCATAATGATATTTACACATAATGTTATTTGGAATAAATATAATAAATCCAAATATAACTCACTCTTTTGGTTTTGTATTTTTGGGATAAGCCACCAAGTTTCGAAATTTAATTTATTTTACACTATGTAGTGTTTTTATTTCTCGCTTTTTAGTGGGTCAGTTTGTAATATAAAAAAAATATTTTTTTAATAAAATAAATAAATAATTTATCTAAGTTACAATAGCCTAATGTCAACTGCTCACCACCATTACAAAATATTACTTTTTCCAATGCAGGGACGTTAATCGTTGAGGAGTTCTCCCAGTACTTCACCATCAGCTCCACTTCACCATATCCATTGTGACGAGCATAAATTACTTGGCAACCAAGTAATCGAATCGCAACCCGTGAAATACTTATTATTGAGTAGTTCCGGTGGCAATCTGTGGTCTTCATCATCAGTTCCACTTCACCAAATGGTGGTTTTTGAGAGTAACTGCACGAGTTATTATAAAAAATAGAATTTTGCAAATCCGTTTATATACGACGTATGCCCGAACAAACATAAAAAAACCTCCGAATTGATAACCTCCTTCTTTTAGAAGTTGGTTAAAAAACAAACATGTTCGCGGCTCAGGGGTGGCCCAAGGGCCACTCCCGCCGCACCTTAATCTAATCCAATATTATAATTAATTATAATAAATAATGTTTATATTTATGGCTTACGATTAATAGACAAATAAATAAATTATGCCTTAAAAAATTATAGCTACTCCAAATTATGCTAAAACAAATATATATAATAATACCTTAGCATTATGCCAAGGTATTATTATGCTACAGTATTATTATGCTAAAAAAAGTTATGAGAAAACGTTATGCTAAATAATATTATAGGAAATATCTATGCAAAATTTTAACAAAATCTATCCGGTAGTATTTGCGTGATGCTGGAACATACATTCAGACAAACAGACAAAAAATCTATAAACTATATTTTCGGCATTAGAATCGATAAGAAAGAAAATACATTTATTCAGCACAGACTAAAAGGCACACAATATACATAATATACAGCAGATAACAAAATAAAAATAAAGAAACAAATTGAGAAGGTAAAGAAGGACATTATCAGGGGAGTGTGCCTCACGGCTGCGCCAAAAAGGCCCAGTTCAGCAAAAATGCCAGACAACTAGTGCCTGACGCTGGTTTTCAACCGGACCCGAAAGTGTGAAGTTACGGATGCAAATCAGTTTTATATTGTGATGTGTGTATGCATACCTACTTAAATAAAATAAAACAAAATAAGTGTCACATAATAATAATAACGAAGTACACATTTATATTTATATATATATATACCTACATAATTAGTGTGATTGTGTATAAATTGTATTGCAGACCAAATAAAAATGAAATAAATTAGAAGGCTGATAAATAAATAAATGAGACGGACGCATGCTAGACCATTGTTGTTGTTGATTGATTGTTTATAGGAGATATGTAAATAAAATAAATAAATCCTTCGCAACGAGTCAGAACCAAAAAAACAAAAAAACCTGTTTTAGCCGATGCCAGACTTCCACGTTCCAAACACATAGTCATAATAATTAATTTGTTTTTCCGTGCACTATATATATAGATAACAGTATAGTTCGTTTTAATTATTATTAGTTAGGTTTTAAATAGTTAATTAATAGTTAGAAGTTGTATAATATATTGTCCAATATTGAATCAATTCAAATACGTTCAACACACAAATGGTTCTATTTATTTTCCGGTACTATAATATTCCTTCATTCTGTACTTTTCTTAAGACCGCATCACATGGTCCCATCACCTCCTGGTACCGTACAGTCAGTAAAACACGGTAGAAACGCCTACATATTAGTATATACCTTTTTATTACACGTTGCTTTAGCGTTGGAAAAAGTTCGTGAGTAATAAACTTTATGCACTGGGTGTTTTCATTCCAATTGGAATTCGAAACCGAAATAAATTTACCGTTTTGTTATACCGATAAGATGGGTGTTTTGTACGGTATCCTTAATAAAAGAGATTTTATTTGCGAACACCTACGTAAGCCTATTTTTGTAACAATGAATACGTTTACTGGTAAATTGCCATGTACTCTCAGACGGAGAATAATTTGACTGTTTATTTTTATGTGAAGCGATAACGAGTTTTCGTCTGGTGGATAAGGATTACGTTTGTATTTAATTGTCTTTTAAATTGAATAAAGTTAAAACATGTCTATTAATTAATGGAACTCTCACTTTCAGAAGATTAATTAATTTGACAATGTACAATGTCTCCTGCTTAATTCTTTTTCGAGTCAGCAGAGGTTATACCAACGAGATAGATAAAAAAAAACTCTGTTGGTGATTAATTAATTAATAACAAAAATAATAGCAGGTAGACAAAGTGATTAAAAGTTTCTAATACACCGAGAAAATTCTACAGTTACAAATTGATTCCGAAAACTTGTATCCAGTAAATAATTATTCAATACCTACCTATGTTAAAGTTCAACGCTACTACCAAGTTTTCAAACCCACTTAATTACATTCGAGGAAGTAAAGACCCCTTCTCACACAACACTAATACCCGCGTACCGTACAATACGCTATATTCTACCCTCCATTTAATACTACATCATTACTAAAGTGCAAGTCATTGCGGAACCCCATTCGCTACTGTCACTCATAGACACTATCGTATCAGGACAAAGCCTTCCATTTTGTATATTAAAGTGAGTTTCCATAGATGTCGAGTATTGTAAGTTGGGTAGGTAGGTATTTGTTTAATTTTCTCGACCTCGAAGTTGAAGCATCATTTATTATAGGTTTGGTAATTGACATGTTTGTACGTACCTTAACATCATCATCTGCCTAGCCTTTTCCTAACTATATTGGGGTCGGCTTCCAGTCTAACCAGATGCAGCTGAATACCAGTATTTTACATGGAGCGACTGCCTATCTGACCTCCACAACCCAGTAACTGTAAGACTAGTTGTCAGACTTTCGGGCTTCTGACGACCATTAACGGCTGTCAAAGATCCACGAATGACAGCCGGGACCAACGGTTTAACGTGCTTTCTGAGGCACGGAGGAGTCTCGGTATGTAAAGATGGTCACCCATCCATGGACTAACCCCGGCAACCGTAGCTTAACCTGACGGATCGACCCGTGCGACTGTTATTACTTAGCCACGAGCTCCTACGAGATGTTTGTACGTACCGTGGCTGCTTATTTATGAAAATAGGACAAAGATATTTAAGGCTTAAGAATACTTCAACAAAATAATGGAGTCGATAACTTTTAGTTCTAAGTATGAGCGTTAGCATAAATTGCTAACGACTACTTTTGTTGTTCAAGTGACAGTCCTAGAATTTAGGTACTTACTTATTAAACTCGCTTCACTCTGGCTCCTTGAAAGAGACACAAAGACATTATAAGCCACGTATTCTATTCACAACGTAATGTAAATAACAACACCCCATAGATTTTTCTGTCATAGGCATACATAACGGGTGTAAAAAGATGCTTAGCGAAGCCGACAGTCACTTGTTATTCTCGTCATTGTGATCATTTTTTTGTTCTGGACTATACCTGGGAAACTTCTGGTTACGGAAATATTGAAGGTCAAAGTTCCAACGTTTTCAGACGTTTTCAGACATTTTCTAAAGAAAGCAAGCTTAAATGTTGTAACTTAATTTTAAACACAGTGTTTTGCGTGCGTTTCGTTGCATACTACCTTATATAGCGATTTTTCACACCAGAATTTCAACTGTTTCAACTGCACTCCAACTGCAAATTTGCAGTTTGAATGTTGAATGTTGAAGTTACCAGTACATTACCAGTATTGCAGTCGTACTAAACTGCATTCAAACTGCAAGAATACAGTCAGTCTGATGGCAGCCTCAAAGTCGTTTCGTAGCAATTATTTTGTGAAATATTACTGAGTTTGATGTACAGAAATCGTAGTTCACGGCTATGTGATGGGTCTTTTTACACCCTGTATACATCTTTATGTCTTAGCTATCTACGCTTCCACTTTCGCAGGTTTGAAGACCATTTTTATATTGTATTTACTCACCATGAGAAGTGATTTATGAAGACTATTTAAGACTGATGGTTTGTCATGGAAAAGCTGCTGGGATGACCCCCAAAACCATTCTTAAGATTACCTACATCATCCATAAACCTCACAAACTCATCCCTAGTTACTAGATTATTTCTGTCAGTTGTGACGGGTACGTCATTCCTCAAGTTTGACCCTTCGTAGATACTGAGTAATATAACATAAGTACAGGCTAAATCTAAACTCCGTTAATAACAATTTTGGGGCAGGTATCGCATCATAGTTCACGCTAACTATTTCTAAGTCCGGATTAGGTGCGAGCCTAAATTTTAATAAGCAACTAGGTACTGCAACCCGAAAGTTATGCTAAATTGATACGGGGTATTGTGTGTTGACGTTTAAAGCCTGGTGCTCACTGGCGGCATGGCAACCAACTTTAAAAATATAATAAACATGATAGTGATCCGCTGGATGCGGGAAGTACAGAACCGGTCGAAATGGCGGTGCTTGGCCTATGTCCCGCAGTGGACGTCTTTCGGCTAAAATGATGATGATGAATGATAGGTAAAACAATGTTCCTAGCTCCACAGACAAATTTAGAGCATGTCGTCTTTGCAACTAAGATTTCATAATAATAAGTTACTAGGCGATAATATTTTTGGCAACCAGTCATTATGATTTAACGCGCGCTAAAAATCCCTTGCCGTGCCGTACCGCCAGTGTATACCGGGCCTAAACCGCTTTACCCACGTCTGCTATAGCTCAAAGTGTATACAAATTGTAGTTAATGACTAGGCCGATCGCTCAGTCGAGTGAGAGACCATTTATCACAATATGGGAACCACCCAAACCCCCTGAGTCGGCAGAATTCTATGATATATTCAGAGGAAAAATTGCACGTCGATATTTTGTAATACGATTAGATCGAGTGGACTATGATTCGTAGGCACGAGTTTGGATATACATATTACCCGTTGCTATGATTTCCCGGGAGGCTTTTACTTTTCCGTGTATTACGTGACCCCAGTACACGCTCCTACAAGAAATATAATCGCGATATGATAAAACAGGAAAATCGGATATAAATCAGCTAAATAAAAAAATGTTAAATATTGTTAAATAAAAAATCTTAGTTTATTTTAATTTGATTTTGAAGGTCCGTTTAGAATGACATTAAATATTTCACGCAAGTTAATTGGTAGACACATAAAACATAACATCACGCCTCATTTCCCAGTAAGATTAGGCAGAGGTATAGTGTACCTAAAATGTACAACCACATTTCGCAAGTACTATTGTAAACTAGCTGTGCGCCCCGCGGTTTCACCCGCGTAAGTCTCGATCCCGTGGGAATATCGGGATATAAATTATCCTATGTCCTGTTCCAGGTCATGTGTCTACATGCAAAATTTCATCTGAATCCGTTCAGCCGTTTTAACGTGAAAGCGTAACAAACAAACAAACTCACTTTCGCATTAGTTAGGATTAGGATTGGTAGACTCAAATATAATACCCAAAATAAACCATAAAATCAATTTTGTTTTGAAGACCACGAAACGTTCATAGAATGAATACACGTGCTACGCCGTAGCAAGGCGCGTAGCGCTACGACATAATTTTAAGTGCACGCAGCACCGCACACTGAACTTAATTGACACAATTTGAAGTTAGAATATTTTATTGTTTGTTTTTATTTTCTAACTAGCTGCGCCCCGCGGTTTCACCCGCGTAAGTCTCGATCCCGTGGAAATATCGGGATAAAAAGTATCCTATGTCCTCTTCCAGTTCATGGTCTACCCCTGTGCAAAGTTTCATCCAAATCCGTTCAGCTGTTTTAGCGTGAAAGCGTAACAAACAAATAAACAAACAAACTCACTTTCGCATTTATAATATTACTTAGGATGTGCACAGTTATTTAGCCTTGATTTTCCCACTGTAACTTCCTACGACTTCTCTCTCTAGGTATATTCATGTTAGTTCGTTTATTAATCAAGTTTGAGTATATAATATTCTGTAAATGTATATTACATTTCAAAATATTATTATAACGAACTTACAATCTAATTAAATCGGCCTATATTATAAATTAGATAACTAAAACGGTAATAATCTCGTAGTCTTCAAAAACAATAGACCGTCGCTCCGTAACATACACCAACAATATTATGAACAATTTATAACACACAAGGTGTGCAAAATCTCGATATTAGAGGCGGCCCATTTTACATAAACGATAATCGATATGATGACTAGTTTCATTTTGGATCATTAGGTCGAAAACTTATGGCAAGTTATTTTTGCTACATTACTCACAAGCTCGGGGTGTATGAAACGGAATTTGTAATAACATCATTGAGGGAGAAAATGATGAGGAGACTTTAAAATGTTCTCTGAATATGCTTCCTTATTCAAAAGACGTGGATTGGAGGAATATTTAGGTTTTTATCAGGTCGATTGAAGGTTAAGCTACACTTTCTTAGGACCTACCTAAGAAAGTGTAGCTTAACCGTGGATGGGTGATCCATTACATATTACGTGCCTCAGAGTACGTTAAGCCGTTGGTCCCGGCTGTCATTTGTAGATCTTTGATAGTCGTTACGGGTCGTCACCGTCAGAAGCCTGTAAGTCTAAGATCCAGCCAAAGGGTATCGTATTACCCAGTAACTGGGTTGTGGAGATCAGATAGGCAGTCGCTCCATGTAAAATACTGGTATTCAGCTGCATCTGGTTAGACTGGAAGCCGACCCTAACATAGTTAGGAAAAGGCTAGGCAGATGATGATGATGGTCAATTCGCCCACAATCTGTCTGTTAATAATATTATGTTGAAAGTAGTAGATTTATTTCACTTTTCAGAAAATACTGAACAATTTTATTATAACTATTCCTTGATACGGTACATACGGCCGACGACAGACCATGGCACTACTCGACCTCACCACGGAACGCAAACTAATTATTTGTTCATAAACGATTCTCTGTACCCGACTGATTGACACGCCGCAGAATCAGAGCTGTATTGTTTCAGTTTCAGGACGAATCAGACTAAACATAATTATCATATCATATCAGTATGTAACTCTAAACAGTATACAGTGTGATTCTTTATAATTTGCACATATGGAAATGCGGGATTTTTTTTGGAAAAAAACTGCCCTCAATTATAAATAAATATGTTTTTTTAGCAAAAAACGTATTTTTTTTCATATTTTTTTACAATTATCGTAAAATTTCTCAATAAGACATTACCTACCTATTTTATGACTTTTTTTTTAGTACCATATCAAATATTAAAAAATATTTAGAACTCAAACTCAAACTCAAAGCATTTATTGCAATTAAACCATTTAAAGGCACTTTTGAATTGTCAAGGAGTCAGTCAGTCAGAAATATGAAGCTAGTTGCCCATTGCCCAAAGCGTAGTAGGTACCTATGGAGAATAACGGGCAAGAAACTCCATGGACACTCTTTTAAATCAAAATATTGTTACAAATATTGTTACAAAACAATATAAGATTTTTTAAGATGTCATCAATAAAATTAAGCATAGATGGGTTCCGATATGTGCACATTATAAAGAATCACACCGTATTCAAACCTTATCGCAAGAATGCAGTGAATTCGTTTCCAACTTGGTGACACTAACCATTTTATGTTTCCTCTACCCGCACTGTAATACCAATACAGATAAACCTTGAGAGGTTTTCGTTGTGAGGCTAAAACCAAAATGTAGCAGGTTAAGGTTTATAGAAATAAAAGAAAAAAAAATTAAAGAAAATATATTTTGTATTGTCCTCACGTAAGTTACGATTTTCTTAAATGGAGTAAAGCTCTTTAAACCGAAAACAAAGTCACTTTTCGTGTCCGTTTGTCACTATGATGCCGTATTCATCATTTTAGAGAATTTATTACGGAAGGTTTAAGTATATCACTAAGGGATCTCGCGCACTAGATAGCTACGACCACGACCGTGACCCTATAAAAACTGATACGAACCGCGCAAATGGTCGAAAAGGCCAACTAGCCGGCCACCATACAACACCGCTATACGGCCACGACTCCGGCCAGTCGTGGCCGTCTAGCGCACGAGATCCCTTAGATAATTATTGCACAGAAATCTCAATGATTTTACAACATATCGCCATATCAGTAGATCGCACCCGTGCGAAGCAAGGGTGGGACCCTAGTCTATGCACAGAAGAGATAAGACGAGACACGAAACAAAATAGTATATAGCCTGGAATATTGTTTCGCCATTGATACATTTTGAATAGACATTGAAACAGTTGCATCGACGACGTGTAGGCGTATTTCGAACTAAGCCGTCTGTTATGTTTGCAATTGAATGGGAAAGGCAAGTTATAAATACGTTTCGATAACGTAACGTACATAGTTTTGTAATATTTGTGTAGTAGATGCCGGTAGTAAATTTTGAGCTGCAACTACCTAGCGGAGTTTAAATTGTTGAATTGCTTTCCAAGTTACTAAGCTTCTTATTGGTTAGCTTTCTCAGTGAACCAGGTACGCACTGTAATTTAGAACTTTCCGTTGAAAATATTCATTCGATTAGTCGCCGAATGGCTGCATTAGACTGTATGGGGTTCTGATTACGTTATTACTGCAACCAGTAAAAATATAAACCTCTATTAGCTCGTGACTAAGTAAAAACAGCCGCACGGGTCGATCCATCAGGTTAAGCTACGCTTGTCGGGATTCGTCCATGGATGGGTGACCATCTTTACATAACGAGACTCCTCCATGCCTCGGTAAGGACGTTAATCCGTTGGTCCCGGCTGTCATTCGTAAATCTTTGACAGTCGTGACGGGTCGTCAGAAGCCCGAAAGTCTGACAAGCAGTTTTACCAAGGAGTATCGTATTACCCACTTACTGGGTTGTGGAGGTCAGATAGGCAGTAGCTCCATGTAAAATACTGGTATTCAGCTGCATCCAGTTAGACTAGAAGCCGACCCCAACATAAAAAACACTAGGCAGATTGATTAATTAGCTTGCTGCAAAACATACGTCCGAGACATTCAGTGTGATCGCAGCCTAAAAAGGTTTTATGTCCATACAGTGTACAGAAACTTTTTTAATCTGATTTAAACATATCACAGGTGACGTAAAACAAAAACAGCGCGTTCGAAGAATGTAATACAGAAATTGTTTGGAGACAAAACATATGTGATAGGATGGGATTACAATCAGACACGACGTTGAGGAGGGGAAACTTCCCCCACCCCCTTTGACCCCCCTTTTACTGAGTGACGTAAAGCTGATGTGTGACAGGCCTGTCAAGATCCCAACGCCATAGCATAAGTACCAGCTTGCGGGAAATTTGCTTACGAATTGTGCGATTTCGATTTCCGAGAGGTTAAGGCCCGAAGGTGAAATCTGTTCGGGTTTGACGCGGAGTTTTTTAAGTTCAGTGACCTCCAAGTGAGTTAGAGAAAGTCAGAAAAATCAACCGACTTCCAAAAAAAACACTAAAAAAGTGTAAAATAACTTTAATTTCGGAAGTCGGTGTCTTTGCTTTTCAATTTCCGTTTTTTGCCACCGACTTCCGAAGTTAAAGTTATTTTTCACTTTTTTAGTGTTTTTTTTGGAAGTCGGTTGTTTTTTTTTTTGTAAAAGGTTTTTATTTTTCACTTTTTAGTTGTGGTACCTACCCCTCACAAATCCGAATACCACTACCTGCTATGTAAATAACAGTGAAAGAGTCAAACAGGATATCGTCTAGATAAACTAAGTGGGAAAAATACGTAATATTGAATCTAACTCAAAAATTACGCAAGTCAATTTAATAAAATTTATATGGGACTAACTCGGAAGCATGACCTACCATACAAAAAAAGAATCATCAAAATCGATTCATAATTGGCGGAGTAATCGCGTAACAAAAATACAAAAAAAAAAAAAAAACTTACAGACGAATTGAGAACCTCCTCCTTTTTTAATAAGTCGGGTAAAAAATGGAAATTATTACAGCAGTAACACACACAAACTCACTTATAGGTACATTTATATTATTTAGGATCGAAATATACATATTAGTAAGGTATCGCATTATACATTATTATTTAGGATCATACTAAATAAAATACTATAAAAGATCTACTTAGAATACTCTTTGATCGGATGATCTCAATGGCCACCTATTGGTGGATACGTGGCAGAACAAACGGCTCATTACCACGAACCGGAGAGAGTACTTAGTCTGATGAGGATCGCTCGCTATAGCACCTCGTATAGCCAATAGCCAAGTGTGAATTAGGTAACTAGTTTACCAGTTGGTTCACTGATACCCAGTCAATCAGTTCAGTAAAAGTGAAATGATTTGTTTAGCAATGGCGGGTATTTCGAATGCCACACTGATCCTTGAAAAGATTCTAGTAGTGAATTATTTTATGGGATCTTTTGATGATACCCTTTAATGCCGGTGAAGTAACATAACATTACGGCTTGTTTCCCCGAAGGGACAGGCAGAGTGTACCTAAAGTACACCAGTTATGTTTTTAAGTCCCATGTAATAGGAGGCGAGCATAGTGCCACCATCGAGCACAAATTCCAGACTCCGAGCTGCTACTGGGAAATTCCAGATGGGTACACCCAATAACACTTTGCCCGACCTGGGAATTGAACCCGGAGCTCATGCTGTGCCAGTGTTTTTAATAACCATAATTTTAAGGCGAAATGGTTCCAAAGCAGATAATTTCACGCGTTTCGACTTCATCACGCAAAATCAATGTTTCTCTCAAATTAACAACGTATTTGCGTTTTTTTTTTATGATTACGAGAACTGAAGAGTGTTTTTAGTGAAGTATGAGGCCCGAAACACAATTGACATAACTTTCCTCGATACAAAAAAACCACAATTTCCTTAAAATCTGCTTTTTTAAAGAGAAAAACCTATTTCATTCGATTGCTTTGATAACAATCGAATGAAATAGGTTTTTCTCTTTAATAAAATTTTGTCTACATGTCCACTATTAAATACTTGAGGGATCAGGGACTTATTTTTCTATTTAAACACAAATAAAATAAAATTAAATATTTGTAAACATAGTGGGTTGTGGAGGTCAGATAGGCAGTCGCTCCATGTAAAATACTGGTATTCAGCTGCATCTGGTTAGACTGGAAGCCGACCCCAACATAGTTGGGAAAAGGATAGGCAGATTGATTGATTTGTAAACATAGTGCAATAGAATTTCGCGCGGGAGGGGTCATACCGCCCCCCTCGGCTCCCGTCAGTCCCATTTCGCCTTAAAATATAAACACTATAAGTGCAATGCTTTCTTAAGATAATAACGAACATATTTTATGTTTGATAACAGATATATCGATTGTTAAAATTATATTTAATTCAGGATCTTGCATGATACCAAATTATATTTGATTTAAAAGTACGCATCTAAAAGAGTTGTAGTTATTTTTCTTTAAAACTAAAGTACTTTATCTTAAAGAGGCTAAAAGTGCGTTAGTAACCCGTAGTTACGACTCCTAGGAGTGTTTACCTTTCTCTCACGTCCACAAATCTGGGTCTGGATCTAGTCCTTCAATGCCTTTAAATCCCGTAAATCCTGATTTACGTAGTTTGTCCAACAATATATTTGAAGAGTTCTTTTTCTCAATACTTTGGAAAGAGCGCGTAATTCACGTAACTTGAGGATTAGATACTTGACGTTACTTTAATTAAATATATTTTTTACAATAAGATTGAGATAAGGGAAAGAAAATGATGATGATCACATAACAGAACATCACCAATTCGCCCAAAGGCATGCCAAAGGAGTTAAGTTCACCCACATTTCGCCAGTTATGTTCCACTCTCATTTAAATAAAGATTTGCAGCCATTAACTGAATAAAAGGTTCACTTCTTAGTATAGACATTCGACTCTCGATTCATCGAGACACGACATGGTTCGTGGCTCGACGTGGTCAACAAAACGTAAGAGATATTGTGTTTTTGGGTTTCAACGCTTCCCAGAAACGCAGTTCGCACAATTTTCACCCTTCCTAAATCACCATCTGCCTAGCGTTTTCCCAACTATGTTGGAGTCTACTTCAATATAAGCGGATGCAAATGAATAGCAGTATTTTACATGGATACTGTCTATCTGAGCTACTTTGATGTAGTCATTTTATTCTAGATGCATCGTCTTCACTTATGCTTTTATTTAATATAGACAGAAATAATATAGTAAAACATTTTTCAAAGCGTAACTCTTCTTCAACAGTTTCTTGACCATTCTTCTCCATACGACTCTACCTCTTGGAAGGGGTGACTAGATTCAATCTTATTTTTAATTTTTGTAAATTTTGACGTTCAAAAGTGCCTTTTAAGAGTTTATTTGAAATAAATGATTTTACTTTGACTTTCACTCGTCGACCAGATACTGGCTAATACGAAACCTCTTGGTAAGAGTCCCCTCGTCCTTCCTTTTACGTTTCCTGGGGCCTACCACCACCGTTTACAGCAGTATTATTTTAATCATAATTCGTGGGGGAAAGAGATGGAACTATTAATACGTCCTGTATAGCTTCATCTCTTTCCTACACTGAAGTAATATTAAAATAATACTGCTGTTAGCGGTGGTGGTAGGCCCCTACAACATAAAACCAAAACGATCTTCGCCTTTAATTATTTTATTACAGCTTAAAATTAAATTGCCGGATCGAAACCGACAAAAGCTCTTGACCGCTACATTTTCTTACGGTTAACTTAGTTCACAGCCGCAAACCCTTATAATTCGGGCCTTCCACCTGTTTAATGTTTTAGCCAGTAACTTCGTTATGGCCCTTAGAAGGGATAATACGTAAATCGCTGTACTCTTACGCTTATGAACTTTAGAATTATCGAGCTTAAACGATTTAGTGGTGAGAATATTACAATGCTATTATACACTCATTACAGGAAAAGTTAATGAGTAATTGAGTATTCAAATAAAGCATAAAACATAATCAGCCTGTAATGTTCCCACTGCTGGGACACAGGCCTGAGGCCCTAGACAAAGTGACATTCTATCAGCGATAACGATGATGGACAAGGCAAAAATGTATACTGTTGAAAGTCGTAGAAATACGAAACGCTTTCGAAGCGATTGTCACTTGTCTAGGCCCTCAGCTCTCTGTGAGAGGGAGTGGGCCATAATCCACCACGCCGGGCCCAGTGCGGGTTGGTGGATGTCACATGTTCAAATAGCCACTAAATATCATAGTGCAACATGGCTAATAGCATCAATGGGAGATCGTACTTTGGAACCTTTCCCATCTTATTAAAAAACGACTTGTTGCTCCCAAGTTTTTTGCCAGTTTTTGTATTTTGAACTTAATTTCCCTTGAGGCAAAGTTTTAAATACAAAATTGACAACTTAGACTCTGAATAGAGATCGATATTTAAAAATGGAAATGTAAATGTGAAATCGTGGCTAAAATGTTAAATTGGAGTCCAAAGACAAATCTGGTTTTGAAATACAACCGTTCGATTGTGGGAGGGAGGGGATAATATAAATACACGTAGTGGGTATTGTCATACCCAAATTTAGATTACCTAAAACAAGCAAGTCATTTCTTATAAACAGTATCGGCTTTTATAACAAGTTGCTAAAGTCGGTTACAGAACTTAGCGATGGAAAATTTAAAAATTATAAGATTAAAGACTACGTTGATGACAAGGAAGTTTGGCAATAATTCCTTCTGCACATGTGGCTTCCCTGGTACCTTATAAACGGCATAATTATGTAAGAGTCTATTAACTGCTCCCAAATTACCATGTTTATTTTCTTTACATTCATCCTTAACATAATCATTGTATTTGACATTATTCCTATTATTATAGATACCTCCAATTTAATTTCAACTCCTAGTGGCTTTTGTGGACATGATAATTATTCAATTTGTTACAGTTGTAATAGCAATCACGTCATTTGGCTGAAATAGGTTTATTTTTATTTTTATAGTTTGTCTTTTATATAGATTATTTTCTATTTTGTGAATGTGAAAACTTTGTAGGCTTATTGGACTGTAGATTTGCTGAACATCTATTTTGTTAAGTACCTGGTACTTACTTGTTGAAAGGCCTACATTGTCCTCCCATGCCTACTAACACTGTAATTTAAAAATATTGTAAAAGCCAATTATTTTTAAAAGAGTAACCGTGGAGTTTCTTGCCGGCTCTTCTCCATAGGAAACGACCAATTGGAACCGTGGGTTTATGTGAAATAAAATATTTTGATTTTGATTTTGGAGCTTTCGATTCTGGCACGCAAGTGAAGTTCCTTTCAAAATGGAACACCAGTAAGGCTTGGTAGGTTGGACCCATTGTGTGTGTGTTTTCATATATACATAACCGAGATTTCAACGAAAGATGGCTATAAACCGGAAATCAACCCCTACATTGTTGAAACGAGCTGATAATAATGACCATATGAAACCAGTGGCTTGGTTATTTAGCAAGAAAGAGGACAATGATAGATAGTCTCTTTGCTAGGAATTGGGTGCGTAGGCGTTTCTATTTTCATTCTAGTATTACGTCTTTTTTTTCCTTTTTGCTACTATGAACAATAGAAAAGAGCTTTTCTTTCAGGCAAGATGGCGAATGTGTAATGTAGATGTGATTTGGGTTTTTTGTTATTTTCCGAGCCATTTGCCTGTTTTCAATATAATTGGATTGTGTAAAGTACTATACTATTTTAATAGAATCGAGTTTTCAATATTACATATTGGATTGTGTGAATAGTATCAAGTACATTTGAAATTGAAAATAATGAATTTTTTTTGGCCTTTTTTCTATCTTTATAAATATCTCCCTTCAATTAGGGATTCATATTTTTAAGTTGCAGTTTTTAAACAATACCTATAATAATGAAGAAACTATAGTTTCTTACATTTTTTTTTTTTTAAATCAAACAACTATTAATTAGGCAGTACTATACGATAATAGCAAGTACATCTCAAAATATCAAGAGTCAACATCATCTGCCGAGCCTTTTCCCAACTATGTTGGGGTCGGCTTCCAGTCTAACCGGATGCAGCTGAATACCAGTATTTTACATGGAGCGACTGCCTATCTGACCTCCATAACCCAGTAACTGGGTAATACGATACCCCGTGGCAAGACTGGTTGTCAGACTTTCGGGCTTTTGACGACTCGTAACGACTGTCAAAGATCCACGAATGACAGCCGGGACCAACGGCTTAACGTGCTTTTCGAGGCACGATAACAAGAGTCAACGAGGATCTAAAATGTGACGAAGGTCCAAAAACGCAATGGCCATTTCTCGTCATCAACAAGTCTCCAGGGTCACATATAAATTAGCTTATGCTCTAGGCCAGTAAAGAGATTTACCAAACCCACAAATTAAATTGTCATTGTCGAACCATAGATCCAACGCTTAAATCAACAAGATTTCTGAATTATATAAATCAAATTTAATATCCCAGAAACTCCTAAGATGGCGGGTATAAAAGTACGACCGAGTTCCAAGACCATTGCTTTAGTCAAACGATTTTAGCGGATATTAGTCGAGCGGAGAATCGGACCCAAGGAATGTTACTGACGAATTTCATAGATTGCTTCGGCCGCTTTAAAAATAATGAGGTTCTTGAGTATTTGTTTAAACCTTTTATATTTTAATTAAAACACATAAATGTTGGATGGGACTAACAGCAGAATGGACTTGTTATTTCGCTCAATAATTACGTACCTTTCAAAATGAAGACTAACAGCCGATAACGAGATGAAGAATGTTTGGGAAACAGAAACTACTGTCATTTAAGGCGCCCTCAACACCTGCTAGCCACTCTAGGAGCCGGATGCGCCACCCCCGGCAAAATAGGCATAATATTTTTTGCTTAAATATAATTAACTTAATCGATACCCAATTTTTTCCTACACTGTAAAACCATACTACATTTGTAAACCATATACTATAAAAGATGCTAAAAACCTCGAGCCCAACACGTGTAAAAATTAAAAGAACGCGACTCTAGGAATTTCGCGCGGGACTCTAGGGAATTCTGCTATAGGACCCTAAAGGAATGATTTACTAAATTAATTTGGTCAATTGATTACTTATTCTACTAAATGGCCTATACTGAAAACAAAAGTTTGTTATACACAATACGGGAGGGGCAGGTAGAAAAATGATACAGATAGAAGTTTCAGAACTCTGTTTTATAGACTTTTGGCACCCTTCGGGTACGGAACCCTAATAATGATGGAAGTGATAGGTACAGTCGAACAAGCTATTTGGAAAGAAAGAAAGAAAAATGCGTTTATTGGCAATGTAACAGAAAAATACACCTTAAAACTATAAAGACAGAAAACAATCATTAGAATGCCAAAAGGGCATCAGCTCACCATGATGACAGATGGCAACACCACCTGACGCTAATTTTCAGCTGCACACCACGAGTGTCTTACGCTAGAATAATAATAAAATAAAATAAAAACTGATGTATAAGATATAAGAAATACAATAAATAAAATACCTAACCTAGGTTAGGTATTTTATTTATTACTAGCTGTGCCCCGCGGTTTCACCCGCGTAGATGTCCATCCCGTGGGAATATAGGGATAAAACGTACCCCTATGTCCTATTCCAGGTCATGTCTACCCGTGTGCTCATCCTCTCCTCTCTAAAGTAGGGAACTTCGCGGAGGCGCCGCGACGCGCCGCGCCAGGCGTCGAACGGTTCGCGTATTTTTATATCGTAATATCTTCGAAATTAAATGTCCGATTCGAATGAATTAAAAAGTATTTTACTGCTACATAAATACCCTTGATGTTAAAACTATTTATTTGAATAAGAATTAATATTATGCCGATAAAACTCCTTCGCAAATAATGCATTAACTTCGCAAAAATTTGATTACCATAAGAAAGGTTATAGTGAGTCAATCTTAAAAGATAGACATATGCTGTCGCGGACCTTTTTTTAGAACTTTTAAAGAGAAATAATTCCATCATACATGATATTTGCGTAACTTAAACCGTTTACGCAGCGCACGCAACGGAAGCTCTCAAAAAGGAATATTTTTTGCCGTTTTTGCAACATTTTTCATTTATGCGCCGCTCCTACTGGTCGTAGCGTGATGTTATATAGCCTATAGCCTTTCTCGATAAATGGACAATCCAACACAAAAAGAATTTTTCAATTCCAACCAGTAGTTCCTGAGATTAGCGCGTTCAAACAAACAAACAAACTCTTCAGCTTTATAATATTAGTATAGATTAGTATAGATATGGTATGGTTAAGCTACCTATTTGGTATACAGGCAGATAACTTATACAAGTACTTTAAACAATTTTGTGAGTGTTTTCAGTAGTCGACAATCCTTTTACGTCACTCTCCTAAGCTATAAGCTCAAAAAGTTAAATTACACACACAATCAAAACGAATTTCGAACTGTATACGCAGACGACGTCACGGTACACTTCGGTAGTTAGAAATAAGCCTCTTACGTCACTACCCTTTCAGTTTTTGAACTAAGTTTGGGATCGGCTTCTAAAAATAGCTCGACTAGTGTATACACGTAAAGAAACTACATAGATAGACCTTTAAGAATATAACAAAGAATTTTCTCAGAACATCGAAAAAAAAATATTGTTCTCGAGAAAGTTCGCGCCCTTTATGTATATAAAATTGATATCTTGTGCAAAAGACAAAACATTTTCCCTTTTCCCTTCGGCTACGCAAATGTACGAAACTTCCGCGAACTTTTTACAAGTAAACAATGATAAAGGATAGACGTTTTGACGTATTTTTATGTCGACAACACTTTTTTTATTCTCTTTAAAGAGGAATATTGAGATAAATATGTGATTTTGAATGAAAATGAGAGCGGAAAATGTAAAAATGTGTAATTGCTTCGTTCGTACTGATGACCTCTGATATTCATTAAACCGATCAAGTTCGAGTCGAACTTGCACACGAAGGGTTATAAATACCACCGTACAATTTTAGAGCAACTAAAGAACGCTTCTATACATAATTATTATAAATTAAAGTCGCTTTTCGGTAACGGCCGCGACTTACGAGTTGTAGGTCGTAGGTTCGAACCCTGACAGGTGCTTTACTTTGTGTAAATTATTTCATCATCACTGCTCTCGAAAACGGTGAAGGAAAACATCGTGAGGAAACCGGCATGTCCTAGAACCAAAAATTCGAAGACATGTCACACCTACCAACCTGCACTGGGCCCGCGTGGTAGATTTCGGCCCGCTCCCTCTCACAGAGAGGAGGCCTGTGTCCCAGCAGTGGGAACATTATAGGCTGATTATGCACGTAAAAAGAACGTTGAGCGACAGTGCGCAGGCAAACCGCCAGCGTTCTTTTTACGTGACGGGTCTTATACGGAACCCTAAAAAGTAGTCTAAAATTGTCATGTGATTTTGAAACAGTTTTCTTTATTTAGAGAAATCTGTTTTATAGACTGAAATTAAAGTAGAAAAAAAAAAAAAAAAATACAATATTAAAAAGAAATTATCTTTTCGTTGGTCTAGTGGTCGCACGCGCTACTGCTGAGCATGAGTTCCCACGTTCGATTCCCAAGCCCGGAGTCTGGATTTGTGCTCGGTTGATGGCAATAGGCTCGCCCACTATTACATGGGACTGATACATAACTGGCGAAAGGGGTATCGTATTACCCAGTTACTGGGTTGTGGAGGTCAGATAGGCAGTCGCTCCATGTAAAATACTGGTATTCAGCTGCATCCGGTTAGACTGGAAGCCGACCCCAACTTGGTTGGGAAAAGGTTAGGCAGATTGATTTTTTTGATACATAACTGGCGAAATGTGGGTGTATTTTAGGTATACCTCTGTGTAACCCTTAGGGGATTACAGGCGTGATGTATTGTTATGTTAAAAAGAAATTGATGTTCAGGTAGAGGTCACTAAACTACTTTCATAATGTTTTCCCACGAGCCTACCAATAAATTCCACAAAATATTTCATATCGACACGAGGCGCGGTACGAACCGTTTCAGTAACAAAACATATAAGATACTGTCAATGAAAGGTTCCGTACATAAATCCCAAAGTTACGGCTATTACGTGAACAAAGAGAATGAATCTACTCCACCCAATTTATTCTTTCCGTTTACATGCAAATGTGAAACAGAAATAAATATTTATTTGCGTACTTAGGCTGGTAATCGTAAAGGCACTCGATTAAAATGTATGCTTTTTAAAACGAAGAGCTTTGCGGCTCCGGAAAGTGAGATCCGTATTAAAATCCGTATCAAAGGTAGCAGCTAATTCTTTTTGTAACGTTTTAAAGCCAGATTAAACTGTGCGTGAAAACAATGTAATGGGACCGCACGAGAATTTTCCGAACGGAAAACTCAGTGTTTCACGGATCATTTTTCTCAGTAAGACTTGGAAAAAGAATATTATGGGATTGGGAAAAGGATATTTATTTGTTAATTTGTCTGGTTTTACATTCGTTTGTATTGCCTAGCCGAAGTATTTACCCAAAAACTTTTCTAAGAATGCGTATACTGTTATTGGTTACGATGCTTTTTACCCGACTGCCCCAGAAGGAGGGTAATGTTTTTCGAGAGTATGTATGTATGTTTGTATGTTTGTTTGTATGTTTGTTTGTATGTTTGTATGTATGTTTGTATAAATGTCTATTTGGTTGGCACGCTCTGTAGCCTAAACGGCTTGATGGATTTTAACATACGAGGTGTCGTTAGGTTCAGAGGAGCTGGTGGCTACGTAATAACAACCGCACGGGTCGATCCATCAGGTTAAGCTACACTTGCCGGGGTTGGTCCGTGGATGGGTGACCATCTTTACATACCGAGACTCCTCCGTGCCTCGGAAAGCACGTTAAGCCGTTGGTCCCGGCTGTCATTTGTGGATCTTTGACAGTCGTTACGGGTCGTCAGCAGCCCGAAAGTCTGACAACCAGTCTTACCAAGGGGTATCGTATTACCCAGTTACTGGGTTTTGGAGGTCAGATAGGCAGTCGCTCCATGTAAAATACTGGTATTCAGCTGCATCCGGTTAGACTGGAAGCCGATATAGTTGGGAAAAGGCTAGGCAGATGATGATGACGTGGCGTTAGGTTCGTCTTAATTGTGGGAGTGACATAGGCTATATTTTTTTATATATTTCATCTGCAAATACTAAAAAAACGGAGGGGCAGGTTTTTTTTTAAATAAATTATAACAATATTGGTATCGAATAAAAGCCAGAAATGAGTTAATTCCAAATACCTACCAAACTTATTAATATAAAAATTAAATACAAAACCAATAACCTGACATATGGTGTAACTTTTGTTTCCCTGCAATACCTTACAAAAAACAAAGTTCAATGCTTGTTTTTCTCTTTTCGGTTATAGGTTTTAGCAGTCGTGTTTTTTGTTTTTTAAATATATTTTTTTATTTATCGAATTTGGAAGTAAAGATATTTTAAGTCAATGAACGTGTAACCCGTGCCTGAAGTACCGTATCTTCGACAATTGACAGATAATCTATAAAAAGTCTAATACTTTGATTTTGACGATCATTGAACCCAATATGAAGAATAAAAGACACCCCGATTCGACAGAGAATTCGCTGAAAATCGGAACAGACATTGATGAATTGCAAAGTCGATTGACATCGAGAAGTTTAGTCAACCTATTCCAGTCGCTTTTCAACAAGTTGTTTTAAATATTTTTGTGTATTTACCGAATGCTCTAAAACGAGGGTTTATATCCCTTGGGAGGCCATGGGATATCGTGTTACCCTTTTTCTATTCCGTGTATTACTCAGTAACTGAACTTCATGTAAAACACTGGTATTCACCTGCATCCGGTTAGATTGAAAGTCAACCCTAACGTTGTTGAGAAAAGGCTAGATCAGATGCTTCACAATGTGATTTTCGAATGTGTCTTTAATACTACGTTTCCTTTGTTCCAGATATCAAAACACAAGAATGCAATAAGATGAGCATAGCAGTGCCTCTCTGTTTATCGCGCGCAGAATGTGAGGGGAGTTAGCCAGTGTCATGCAACTTGTAATGCTGAACTTTCTAATCATGTTCGATGTGGTGTTCATATTCTTCCTGTTCCTGATCGCTGTCACGTGTGTCATGAACTACATGCCGGGTCGGAGCAAGCGCTCGGAGGTGACGGAGGATGAAGTGGATGATGACGTAATCCCCCCGCCCCCACTGTTCGCGGGGGATGACGATGAGGTTCCTACTACCAGTCGAGACACGTACGTGGTGATCGCGCCGCCGCTTGACAACGTTAGAGCTAAGGGCAGCTGTCCTGTTCATGTGGTGTAGTTTAAGCACTGATATAATATGTGAGTATCTTTCGTCAGTTTATTAGCTTCGCCTTTACATTTTGAATGTGTTATTAAAATTAGTTTCTCCATGGTACAAAAACATCTGGGGGCCTAAACCGGCCACATTAGCAATTCCTCTAAGAGCAGTTCATTTCCGGAATCCCAGCTGTCATTAGCAATTCCTCTAATTTGACTTAAAAGCAATTCATAATATGTGGACCATTTTACGAATCTCTATAGAAAACTGTCAAACAGATGAATTATTTCGTAATAAGAATTACACGCAGATCATATATGAATTGTCAGTTTGTGACATTTTACGATGATTCAAAATATTGTCATATTATGATTCTGCTAAAGTGACCGTTTTAAGCCCCCAGTTCACCCTTGAAAACATTGAACCCTTCCACAAAAAATCAGAGACTGCATTAAAATTTTACGTACCTAACTTTTAAAATATTCTTCGTTCCAAGAGTTAGCGATTACTCCATCTTTAGATGTAACTCAATGAACATTTCTCTTGTTTCAGATCAACGTAGGAGTTTATTACGAAGAAGCCTTATGAGAATGTAGGTGTCGAAATGTAGACATTTTTTACCAATTAGTCGAGTTTTTAATAAATTCTTGTTATAAAGACTAAAATGGTGGAACACGGGAATCAAGTGGATGTAAATGAGTTGGTCTGTATCATGGGTACTAATATCAGAATTAACCTCTTTCGATTGCACTTTACGAAGAAATAGATATATACATAGAGCTGTAATGCAAACTATATAATAATAAATGTATAGGGGCCGTGTCTGTATATTGAAATATAATAAAAAATAGTGGCAGTGTTAGGAACGAGTAGTGAGAACTATTTTTTGATATTTCATTTAAATGTTCGCTACCGCATCGCGCAAACTATGTTGAATCAATTATGTTGGGGATTTCAATAGTGTTATCCTCACAGTGACGGATTTAGGGGCCATATTCCGGAGCCTGACAACAGGGGACTACGCTGCGAATATGTAGGTAACAAAATACATAAAAAGTAGGGAAACTGAACAGAGGTAATACAAAATAAAAAAGGTTTTATCCGTATCAATGGTACACGCGGCATAGATACGCTCAATCGAATGCCACTACCACACTTAAGGAATACTAGGAATATCCGTTAGATATGGAAACAGGACAATTTGTTTTGTATAATTTTATCGACTAATTTAGACAATTTCTAAAGGCCTGATAAGATAGTTCCGTTGTTATTACTATAAAAACCATTATCGTAATTCTTGGTTACGCCTCACAGAGTCTATGTAATCGCGTGAGTAAATAATTTGTTATGTAAAGTGTTCAATTTTCAGAGCAAATATATGCAAGTGCTTGTTTAAGATGAATGTGACTGAATTATAGGTAAATGGTTAATAATATTAGAGTATTACTTAGTCATACGTTTCGCTTGCTACAATATTTTGTATGAAATAGTTAATTACAACTTGATAATGCTAATATTTATTTTATAGTTTTAGTCTTTGCTACTATATTGGGGATTATTATAAAGGTGTGTCTAAACATTTAGCGGCAATCATGCGCGGCTGCCGCGCGCGTCGTTCTGCGCTGTGTTTGGACAACTGCCGCGCGCGAACGCTTCTGTCTGCCTGTCGCGCACAAAAATTTCCAGCAAACATTCGTTAGTAATTGTGTTTGGACGAATTATAAGCAGAGCTACAATACACGCAACCGCTTTCATGCCAACTAAAGTGCGCGGCGTGTCTCGGATATGCCGCGCAGTACTGCCGCGCAAACATTCGTCGGTTTAGTCCTAACTAGAGCGCGGCAAAAATGTGTCCTGCAAACGCCGCGTGTTGCTGCCGCGCTCTTGCCGCGCAATGTTTGGACACACCTTAATGATTGATATGAATGCCTAATGTTTCGAGTATTTAGTTATTCTGAATGTTCTGAATAGGTATGTAAAACGCTGTTTGCTGTATCAAAATTTAATATTATAATCGTTGGGTGTATCGACAACTCTATAAAATCTTGCTTCTCAAATTCCGCAATAATAAAAATGTGCGATTCCAATTCAAGTGTCGACCATAACTAAATTCCTTTACGCTTTTCCTGCCCCATTTCATGCACATTCATACATTCTTAGCTATATTTACCAAACGCTGAAATATGTTATGAAACCTTATCTAAATCCTCATTGGCAGAATGTGTTGCGTCAGACCCTGTGTGACTTATCCTTTAAGCTGGACTATTTCCGGACTGGAGGGGCGTGTTTAGACATCACCTAGCAGTGGCAAACTTAATGGCTGGTAAACGTGTTCGTATTTCATTACTAATACTCTGTTATATTTTTGAAAGCTGTTGGTCTCTTATAGATCCTCTAAAGCAGATACAGCTAGTCTATCAAGAAAACTATATGTACCTAAACCTACGCAATGTTTAACTTTTCCTTCGTTCGGAACAAGGATTCAATACGAGCACTCGAATTATTATAAGATCATCGCGTTATCGAGTTTTCCTGAACTAGTGACGTCATAACACGCTCATAAGATCCTCTATCCATCTCTTTCTAACATGAATTGTGACTTACGATAACCACATCTCCCCCTCCCCTATCTATTTGCGAAAGCCTCTAACACACAAAGCTTCACTTGTCGAGTACATTCAATTATTCGTAATTAAGGATACATTTTGAATAATTGTTTATTCAAAATAATTGAATAATTGTTTATTCAAAATAATTGAATAATTATTTATTCAAAAAAATACAAATATCAATAGACTAACACAAAACATTTAGTAATAGTTTATACATTAGTGTTAAGAAGTTATTATAATAATAAAACGACAATACATGTTACGAATGTTTTCTCATATCATTCTGTTTAAGTGGAGTTTATTGTTCAGGTGATTAGTGTTTTTGTAAAATTATATTTTTTCTTAGTAAGTGTCCACTACCCATTTAGTATGTA
Organism: Lithophane ornitopus; assembly: GCA_948473465.1. NCBI lineage: Eukaryota > Metazoa > Arthropoda > Insecta > Lepidoptera > Noctuidae > Lithophane > Lithophane ornitopus. The sequence continues at coordinate 6,371,860 of OX419613.1, read as the reverse complement.
AAATCAGTTTAATTTGTAAACGTAATTTTCAAAACCGTTGGGTTTTTAAAATGTAATTTCATTCAACGCTAAAACACAATAGCTCAGTGGTTTTAAAAATTAGCTGGAATTGTTCGTGTTTAACATTAGGGTGTCTTTATAATATACCTCTGTCGAAACCAGTTTACGGGTAAAAAGGTAAACTAAAGTGGGTGCGGCTCGCGTTTCAGAAAGTCAGTGAACTCTCAAAAATACCCTGCTCCCTTTTAGAAGTCGGTTAATAATTCTGCATTGTCACGAAGCTAAATTATTCTGTAGTATGAACTACAAAAAATATAATTAACAGATTTTCTTATAAAAAATAAATGAAATGCGGTCCTCAACCACTTTTCAAAAGATTGTCGCTAACCTGGTTCTTTTGAAGCCTCGACATTCCTAATTAAAACATGAATGTAGCAAGTTTAATTACCAGCATAGTACATATATCTTTCGACTTCTGTAGAGGCCTAATTGTTAATGAATCCGTTTGGAATTCTCAAACTTCGACAGCGTTCATTAAATATTTGGTATCCTTTAAATCATTTTAAGTCTTTGAAATGTTAAGCACTGTAGAAATGTGAAAACTTGAGGAAAACTTACCATTTTCATACTTTTTTAGATTTTATTTTCCCTTATTTCAGTCATATAGATCGTAGGTACCTGAAACAAATTATGTAACACAAAAATATAACTAATGAGGTAAAAAAATAAAATAAAATTATCCAAAAATTCGAATAGTAATGAGTATAAAATCAAAAACATACACTATGTGATATAAATATACACAATTTTTAAAATGTAGTTGTATAGAGAATTAAAGCATTGTTTTGAATTTATTGTTATATTTGCGTTGTCTGACGCAAAATAATGATGTAATTAATAAAATGCACTAAGGCAGTGTCGTCATAACATGGGTCTGTTGTTTTATTGATATGTATTTTACTAGTCTAGTTAATTGATTCAGGCGTGACTTAGCGGAAATCCATTATAAAATACAATAGACGTAGATATATTTAGTAACCTAATCCGCTTGACTATTCTTCAAGAGTCATAAAAAAACCCTGTAAGAAATCGACACGTGTTTCACCTCTCAACGAGGCATCCTCAGGATGACGATTGACCAATTGCAAACCAGAAACGCGACGTGTTACCACACCGAGTGCTGGACGTCCGGAAAAATGGTAAAATGTTAGGCAGATGATCAACAAACTGAGTTAATGTAATATGGGTTCAACAAAGAGTAATGGGCGGGATCCGCCCACCTTAGCCGTTGCAATTTGGCCGCTTGATGAAGAAAGTAACTTTACACGATCATTGTCAGTCAAAAAGTTATATTTTTTTGCTAATAAATCAAATAGTTTATGTGATACATGGGTTACATTCAGGTGTTAATTACATAATTATATACTAATAATGTTCATTCCATGTTATTTAATAATTTGTATGCCCAAGTGGCTGATTAAACAACATAATGAAAATATGAGTCTAAAATTCTAATTCCATTTCAGATTAAATACAATAGTTATTTGTGCAACAAGAGAGCAATACACTCGTGATTCTAGGTTAGAATCCTGAGCACAGCGAGGTATTCAAAGGCACGAGATGCAAATAACTTTGGTCTCGTGTAACACATACAACTTTTCACCTCAGCAGCGAGAACATATGAGATATTAGAACATATTAGGGGAACATATTGGGGGTTTAAATATGAATTTGGCGTTTTGTACTGAAGAACGGAAACCATTTTTTTTCTGAGGTAAAATATATTTATATCAAAGTATTTTCCCCATTGTCTACACATTTCTGCCATTTCCTGGGAAGGTCATTTATGCCTTTGCGGTTAATGAATGCAAATTATCACATTTATGCTACATCTAAGTTGTGTCGTACTGTAGTTATCTTTACTGTTAAAAGCTAAATGCAAAAACAAAAATCTTGTGAAAAAAGCTTCACTCTGGTATCTCACACCGTGATGCAAGTTTAATTTTAATTCAAAGTGGCCAGTACGTTTAAACGGCAATTTCATATTTAAACCCATATTATTGCCTAAAGGTAAAAAATACAACATGGTAAACGTAAACCACATGGTACACAAACCACATGTATATTTGTAAAACGAACAATATAAAAAAAATAAAGTTAAATTACTTATTACATTTAAAACCTGTATGTGCATCCGAACGTTTTATTTTTTGTTTCTTTTTTGGGCCTACTAGATATCGAAATTAAAATCGAACTTCGAATCTCTCGCTTTTTTCGTATCGAAGTAAAAGTGACACAACAAAGTGAAATTCAAATATTTCGAATTTTGTGAGTAGACCCATGACATGTTCTCGGAATTTAGAAAAAATATAATTAAAAAGTTACTTTGTCTCACGCTCGCACCAAAATTAAATTTTGCACACTGTCTGTAGACAGCAAAACCTGCTAGTTTGAGGTGCTGAGGTGAAAATTATAATATTACTATTTATACTCCATTTGAAATAAGATTAGAAATTTAAACAAACCTTTTTACAGTACGCTCAACCGATTTTGCCTTCTATACCGTAGCCATAAGGATAGCATTAAGCAGAGGTTGTACCTATAGTACACCCACATTTCACCAGTTATGTTTAAGTCCCATGTATAGAGGAGCTCGTGGCTAAGTAATAACAGCTGCTCGGGTCGATCCATCAGGTTAAGCTACGCTTGCCGGGGTTGGTCCGTGGATGGGTGACCATTTTCACATATCGAGACTCCTCCGTGCCTCGGAAAGCACGTTAAGCCGTTGGTCCCGGCTGTCATTTGTGGATCTTTGACAGTGGTTCGAGTCGTCAGAAGCACGAAAGTCTGACAACCAGTCTAACCAAGGGGTATCATATTACCCAGTTACTGGGTTGTGGAGGTCAGATAGGCAGTCGCTCCATGTAAAATACTGGTATTCAGCTGCATCCGGTTAGACTGGAAGCCGACCCCAACATAGTTGGGAAAAGGCTAGGCAGATTGATTGATGTTTAAGTCCCATGTAATGGCGGGCGAGCCTATTGCCTTCAACTGGGCACAAATCCAGACACCGTGCTACTACTGAGAAATTCCAGATAGAAAAACTTATATCACTTAGCTGGGCCAGAACGATGTTAGAGAACCAACAAAAAAATAAAAATAAAACTATTGTTGACCAACTTCAGGAGTTGTGACGAAAAAATATTCATCCAAGTAATCACAATAAGTTTGCGGATCTTTTGTCAGTTTCTTCTGTTGTTATGAACATAATTTTTCAGAATAAAATAGATGCTAGCGAAACTTGCAAAGAAACAAGGTAAGTTTTTCTATTTTTCAAACGAGCTAGGCATAGTGTAAAAGGATATAGTGGAGGATACAATTCGGTTTTATATTTAACACAAAAAGGAGAGTTCCTTATTATTTCTCAGAAGATAGCCCCTTATGTTGTACAAAGATCTTGCATCTTTCAGATGCAAGATTTTGATCTTGCATCTGAAAGTCTTTGAGCTTGAAAGAAATGTTTCCACACCACGCTCGTTAGGCACACGGATTGGTCGTCATTACTATGGCCTACAAAAATTATGGACCTAATTGTTATAACATAATCCTCTAGTTGGATTTTACGTGATTTTGGTGAACGCACTATCCGAGCCGAACGCGTTGAAGGAATCGAAGTCAACGAGAACGCTACGAACGGTCTTCCAGATTCGGAGGATTCGACGTGGGCAGGTGTAGAATTTCATATAAAGAATTTTAAAATTCGTTTCGTTTTGTTAATTCGACGCGTACGTCTCGGATAAGTGAGCGTTAAAATTAAGAATCCGTTTAGTGGATATCGACATAAAACAGATATAGAATAGAATAAACTTTATTTCCTAACAATATTTACTCAAATGATAGGTTAATACCAGCATAATATGAATAACAATAATACCAGCCTATTTTGTGTGTGGGCTCCGCTCGCCCCTTGGATCTTTGTCCCACTCATAGATATAAGAAAGGTATTATATATTTCTATGGTCCCACTGCAGGCAAACACTCTTCCTCCTCTTCTCAAAGAGTGCAGGCACGAGCAACGGGTGAATCAACATAGCTACGGGGTAATTCCCTTATTTTTAAGAACGTTCACATTCGCATCTCATTCGTAATCTGTCAAAAGTTTGACAGATTGCGACTTGAATGTGAACGTTTATGCAGTAAGACAATTGGCCCTCTAAACTCAAATAAATTTTTACTTAGTTTCTTTTTTACCACCTATTTCAAACTATCACGTGATATTCGCTAACTACATTCTACACTGACAGGTTGGCGTACGTCCGTCCGTTCCCCGGTGTATTTTTTAACAAACATTGAATTCAGAATAAAGAGAGGCCAGAATAAAGAGAGGCTCTTCCTTTGTTTTCTGATTTTTTGAGGAAAAAATACCGTTGAAAAATGTGGTGAAATATGTGTTGGGAAACTAGACGACTATTAGTCACTGTTAAGAGGGGTATGTACCAAAATTGTGTAAAAGCGAATTTAGGTACATCCTCTACAAAAAAAAAAGAACCTTGATAAGTGGTAACGTAGGTAGGTACCTACGTATAGTAGGTGTAGGTAGGTTCTTTTTAGGGTTCCGTACCCAAAGGGTAAAACGCGACCCTATTACTAAGGCTCCGCTGTCTGTCTGTCCGTCTGTCACCAGGCTGTATCTCATGAACCGTGATATTTAGACAGTGTTGACGTATTCACAGATGATATGATGATGGTATTTCTGTTGCCGCTATAACAAAAAATACTAAAAAACAAAATAAAATTAATATTTAAGGGGGCTCCCATACAACAAACGTGACGTTTTTTGCAGTTTTTATAGATAATGGCACGGAACGCTTCGTGCGCGAGTCCGACTCGCACTTGGCCGTTTTTTTGTTGATATATGTACCAACCTTACTGCCTACGAAACAGCGTATTTGTTACTACCCATTGTATTTTTTTTGTTTGTTATTATGGTTTACATACTTCGATCAATAATAGTTACATAACTTATCATCACTCCTTCTTTCCCCAAATGGTTAGGCAGAAGTGTACTTACCTATAGTACACCCACATTTCGCCAGTCATGTTAAAGTCCCATGTAATAGGGGGCGAGCCTATTGCCATCAACCGAGCACAAATCCAGATTCCGGGCTGCTGCTGAAAAATTCAAGACTGAAAAACCCAATAACACTTTGCCCGACGGGAATCGAACCCAGGACGTCACGGTCAGCAGTGACCGTGAGACCATAAAATTTACACGTTATCAGTCGCAGGCTGAAGTTTACGTCATTAAAAATATCAACAGCATACTTTATGAGATTAATAAGATACAAAATATAATAAACTAGCTATTGCCCATGACTTCGTCTGTGATCTAGGATGAAAAGTAGCCTATGTCCTTTTCCAGGTCAAGTTTTACCCCTGTGCGAAATTTCACCCAAATCCGTTCAGCCGTTTTAGCGTGAAAGCGTAACCTCGTCCTTCCCCAGGATGCCATCTATCTCCTTACCAAATTTTACCGAAATCCGTTCAATGGTTTAGGCGTGAAAAGGTAACATACAGACAGACAGACAGATTTACTTTCGAATTTATAATAATAGTATGGATAAAGTTAGGATAAGGACTAGCTGCGCCCCACGGATTCAACCGGACAAATTTCGATCCCCTAATTTCATCTAAATCCGTTAAGCCGTTTTAGCGTGAAAGCGTAATAAACAAACTCACTTTCACATTTATAATATTATTTAGGATTTCATGTTCATTGTGATGACAACAATTTTAAGGAATATATCTTTGTTTTTCACTGAAAGAGATTATTCTTCGAAGATATTTAAAAATAATGAATATTAAACAACTTCCGCATTGCTTAATGAGGCGTGTATACCAGAACAAACTTTTCCTTTGTTTAATTTATTAACAAAGCTTAAAGGAGTTAACGTACTCATTGTTTATTTAAAACAATTTTCTAGCTCCAGGAAACAAAAGTTGGCAAAACAAGGAAAAACATAAATGTGCAATAATTTACTATGTAGGGACCATTGCCATTTTTTAATGACTCTTGAAGAATAGTCAAGCGGAATAGGTTACTAAATATATCTACGTCTATTGTATTTTCTATGGCATGATGTCAACATCTGTACATTTAAATAAAAAAATAAAAAAACTTTTTACAAAAAAAAAACCGACTTCCAAAAAAAAACACTCAAAACTGAAAAATAACTTTAATTTCGGAAGTCGGTGTCTTTTGCCACTGACTTCCGAAAATAACGTTATTTTTTAGTTTTGAGTGTTTTTTTTTGGAAGTCGGTTTTTTTTTTGTAAAAAGTTTTTATTTTTCACTTTTTAGTTGTGGTACCTACCCCACACAAATTCGAATACCACAAGCTGATGTAAATAACAGTCAAGGAGTAAATGAAAACATCGTCTAGATAAACTAAGTGGAAAAAATACGTAATATTGAAGCTAACTCTAAAACTACGCAAGCAAAGTTAATAAAATTTATATGGGACCACCTCGGAAGCATGACCTACCATACAAAAAAGAATCATCGAAATCGATTCATAATCATCATATTTAATTCATTGGCGGATAAATCGGGTAAAAACATACAAAAAAAAAAAAAAAACAATTGAATTAAAAACCACCTCCGTTTTGAAGAAGTTGGTTAAAAACTATAGTAAACGATATCAATTTGCTACACCAGCCCAGCCACACGCCGCCGCGCCGCCGCCGCGCCGTGCCGCCACCACGCTGCCGCCGCTCGGACGCCGCGTCGTTCCGCGGCGCGATCGTGTGGCCGGGCACAAATTGTGTAACACACTTTCAATCACAATCCGAGAAATTTGAAGGATATTGCTAATCCATTCATAGATTTGAAAAATTAGTCTGCTCAACAACGTGAATAACGCATTGAACGTGACAGTACTGTCAAAATGAAAGCCATTGCGATCAAGTGTCAATTTATGTGTGTTATGTACAAACCATATCGTAAATCATTTCCTCATTATGTTGCTACTGGAACTACATACAGAACAAGCAACCTTAATGTCTTTCAGTTTAGTAGGTAATAACATTTGAAGCAAACATAAACATGGCAACATTGGATTCAAAACACCGGCCTATTGCATGAGCTAATAAATAAGCCGTGTGCATAGAGATTTATAGACATGTACTTTGCATGCAATGGTCGACCCAAATTCCGGATATAAATCACCATTTAAAATTGTACGTGAAACTCTTTGGTCAATAGGAAATTAAAATCAAAATATTTTATTTCACATAAATCTACATGGGCACTTATGAAACATCAGAAGCTAGCACAGTTCCAATTGGTTGTTTCATATGGAAAAAAATGAATCTACGTTTCTACTGTTTTTTGGGGAATTTTAATGGGATTTTAGCTGTCGTTTAATGGGGGTCCACAAGTCATAACTTATAACCTCTGTAGAAAATTTGCTAATCCATACTATTATTATAAATTCTAAAGTAACTCTGTCTGTCTGTCTTTTTGTCTGTCTGTCTGTATTGTTACCTTTTCACGCCTAAAGCACTGAACGGATTTCGAAAAAAATTGGCAAGGAGATAGATGGTATCCCGGGGAAGGACATAGGCTACTTTTTATCGACATATCACGCGGGTGAAGCCGTGGGCGGAGTTAGTTTATAATGAAATTGGAGTAATTTCGGTACCTACTAAAAACGAGAATTTCAAATTGTAGTAACTTTTTTATTTTCAATAGGTTTTTTATTATTATTTTCTGGTAATGTTATTACAGTACCTTTGTCCCCCATTCGGATGGGGTGGACAGGGTTTTTTTTACATTTATTGTATAGTAATAGTACTCAAAATGACCCGGGGGGGGATAAACCTTTCTCTAGAAATAGGTATCTACATAACTACGTACTTATTAAGTTATAAAACCCAACTACGACTAAAAAGGTATAAACAAGACTAGAAGTGTTAGGGCATAAATCGAACAGATTACGTGTGACTCCGGATTTTTTATTTGTCTGTCTGTGGTGTCTTGTTTATACCTTTTTAGTCGTAGTTGGGTTTTAGTTTTTATTACTTTAATTTTTTTTTTTTCTTTTGGGGTTATAATATATATATTTTTGAAATGTGCTCATTAAGCCCTTTCATTTGATACCCAACATTGAACGACTAAACAAATTTTTTTTTTTAGCTCCTGACTTTATGTCCTCTAGAGTTAATGTGACGTCACATAGCCTATAACCAGCGGACAATCAAGACGCTTCCAACGATACCTCATTTGTTAAATTGTGATGAGTCGTTTAGAAGATATGAGGGAACAGATGAACATAAATATATATATACATACATACATACATACATACCGGTCAAAATCATAACCCTCCTTTTTTCTTCGCCGTAGTCGGGTAAAAAGTAACCACAACTAAACAATATCAAAGTAGAGAGTAATAAAAATAAACCTAACAGTTTCCCACAACTCTATCGGGAAAAGGAATATCCAGCAAGAAAGATTAAAAAGCGAAAAAATATATTTATGGAAAAATGTTTTCAAAAGTCCAAAGAGTAGAGCGAGCACAACGGACCCCTCTTTGCTAAGTTCCATTGCATAAATTTCTTTAGAAATGCGCTATCAAACTTGCTGGGTAATGGAAAATATGCTCAAGACATTTTAATTAACAGAATCGAGGACCGTGCCAATAAAATGTCAAGATAATTTTAGGTGTTCACGGGCGCACCTGCGGCACGAGTTTGACGGTAAATCGATGGCAAAACAAAATGTACCGAGCATCGATAGAGTTGCGATGTTGAATAGACATCCTGACTAGTATTATAAATGCGAATAAAGAAAGAAAAAGAAAGAAAATACGTTTATTTGCGGTAAAAATGACGCAAAAAAAAAAAACACAAAGAAAAGGTTGAATGTGAATTTGCTTGTTTTTTGCTTGTTTGTTACGCTTTCATGTCTTCACTACTCAACCGATCAATTTGCATACACGTTTTAAGGGGGCCAAGTCTACTAATTTACGAACGTGTCAGTGGCCTCACAATGATGAGTTTTTGATTTGCCATACAAAATCTGTCAAAAACTCATCATTGTGAGACCACTGACACGTTTGTAAATTAGTAGACTTGGCCTCAAGGGGTGCAGAAGAGGACATAGGGTACCTTTCATTCTGAAAAACAGAATGGGGGATTGTGATTAGGTAGGGTTCACATTTACGTCATGAGGTTTTCACGCAGGGTTTTCGATCTCTGTTTATCCTGTGAGGTATTATGAGCGTGATATTAAGGTGGAAGTATTTGTGGCCAAGTCTACTAATATACAAACGTGTCAGTGGCCTCACAATGATGAGTTTTTGATTTGCCATACAAAACCTGTCAAAAACTCATCATTGTGAGACCACTGACACGTTTGTAAATTAATAGACTTGGCCCCCAGGGGTGCAGAAGAGGACATAGGGTACCTTTCATTTTGAAAAACAGAACTGTTCCTGAGGGATAGACACGGAACGCACGCGAAGTCCCGAGCAAAAGCTAGTACAAAATAAAAGGTGCCGGGTCCATTCTGTAACAAACTCACCGTGAAAAAAAAACTTAGGTGAGGTGACGTTGAAGTGAGCTGTCATTCCGCCTAACGACTGACACTATTCACAGCTCACTTCACCTTAATTTTAAAGTAAGTTTTTACAGAATAGACTGCTGATCACTAGATGATGCACACTGCTTTGGAGATACATAAAATAACCAAGGACACACGCGTAATACCAATCACGATGTATCAACTAAAAAGCGAGCAACATACAGGGTGTAAGGGACAGCCCTCCGCAAATTAACAGGAATTTTTCTCAGGAAAGTTTTGATTATTTTATCGTTTTTTCAGTTACTATTCCTTTATTTCAATGTAAAGTTACATTCTCTGTACGCAGCACTCCATTTACGTAAATAAAACAGCTAAAAAAAAAAAAACCAGCAATGGATGTTGAAATTAATACTCGAACGCGCCCCCGCCTCGGGGAGTGCAGCTACGTGGGTTTTGCCACGGTAACGATACATTGCGCGTGAGGTAATAATACAAATCAGGTTTATTGGATTCCCATAACGTTCCTGGAATAATTTCATGTACCGGTCGTCTTAGTGTGATATGCTGAATTCATCCCATCAGTTGGCAGAGGGCTGTCCCTTACACCCTGTATTGTAGTGATTAGCACCTAAATTACGTACCACACTTTGAATCACAATCCGAGGGTCTTGAAGGGTCCAAATACATTGCTTCATATGTTTGAAAAATCGCAATGTAAAAAACGCTATGAACTGTCAAAATATAATCGATTTCCATTTTATGTATGTTTCGAAATTATCCCGCAGGTGCACATCAGCCTTAATAACTTTTCCGTCACGATACGTCAAATGGTGATCGAAAGACGACATTGTTTGGTTTATTTCGAGGAGTATGCTCAGGAATTTTCTTTATACTACTGTGTGTATAAAGAAAATGTAATGTTTCAGCTGCTTGTCAGCCCGGGTGTCGTAAAAGTCAGCTGGGGGATTGTGATTAGGTAGGGTTCACATTTACGTCATGAGGTTTTCACGCAGGGTTTTGGATCTCTGTTTATCCTGTGAGGTATTATGAGCGTGATATTAAGGTGGAAGTATTTGTACCTTGGTTTTACTTGATACTTAAATTATTTCCGTATCTTACTTCCAGTAAAAATGAACAGCAGCGAAATGACAAATATCAATCAGAATTTTATGACAAGACTAGCTGCGCCCCGCGGTTTCACCCGCATAAGTCTCGATGCCGTGGGAATATCGGGATAAAAAGTATCCTATGTGTTAATCCAGGCTATAAACTATCTGTGTGCCAAATTTCATCCAAATCCGTTCAGTAGTTTTTGCGTGAAAGAGTAACAAACATCCATCCATCCATACTAACAAACTTTCGCGTTTATAATATTACCAGATTAGATTTCCTATAATTCCTGTTTTTTTTTTCTTGCCAATATTGACTATAAAAATACTACAGTGATAAGTTAAGGAACTTACAACTTTTTTATGTGGAAACAAACTTACTTGCATCCCAAACTCAAACTCAAAACTTTACATTTATTGCATTCTTTGTATTTATTTCAATTAAACCATGTACAGGCACGTTTGAATTGTCAAAAAGTCAGAAAGTTGAAGCTAGTTGCCCATGCTCTATTCTATCTATATTTGAAACGCGTCAGATAGAAAACGCTGACCTCATCTAGTTTTAAAAATATGATTGACGTGTAAAAGTGTTTGTACAAACCTATTTACAGAAATAAAATTATTTATCATTTAACATAAACATGAAATTAGATAATTTGGGGCAAATAAGAGCAATTATTTTATCTCATTTAACCTATCAGAACATATACTTATTTCCCTTTTACTTACTAAAATCCCCACTTTTTACTAAAATAAATCTTTCGCATTGTTTTAACATTGACGGATGGATTTTAGCTTGACTGAGTCAAAAAAAAAACTTCGTACGCGTAAAATCAATTCGGTTGAGCCTCCGGCATCTGCCTCCACATTAATGAAAATACCAATATTCAGCTAGCGAAGGAAATAATTTATATAAGATAAATGTGAATATTTTTATGAGACGCTTTAGTATATTAATTTGTAGATTTCGGTTCTGGGAATTATTGTGGGTTTATAAATAAAATATGATATTGTGCCATTCTTTCATTGTGGTGATAATGTTAATATCCACGTTCTTAACGAATCCCACAATGTGGGATCGGGTCGGAACAAAATATTCATTTTATCCACGTTCCTAACGGAAAACGTGTCCAATTATATAATGTATCTTTAACTTAACTTTCATAACCTCATCCAAACGACTAAATAATACAATAGGCAAGGGTGGATCCAGGATTTATTTCTGGGACGGGGCACATGGGCCAGACCGACAGATAAAAAGTGTCTCCCATATCTTGTACTAGCTAAGCCACGCGGTTTCACCCGCGTAAGTCGCGATCCTGTGGGAATATCGGAATAAAAAGTATCCTATGTGTTAATCCAGGATATAAACTATCTGTTTGCCAAATTTCATCCAAATCCATTCAGCCGTTTTTGCGTGATTGAGTAACAAACACACAAACTTTCACATTTATAATATTAGTAGGATTGCATTATACTGTTTTTGGGATTCATTCTTGTTCAATGAAGATAATATAGTAGCCCAGTTCTGCTGTCTTGATAGATATGGCATTCAGACGATTCGCTTTTATTTTACTTAAACCGTCCAACCGACCGACCATCTTTGTCCTGTTTTCAAAACTATCCACGACAAAATCCAATACAAAATATTAAATTCTATGCTCAATCCGCTATTCATTTCAATACATTGGGCTGTAAATGTGAGCAGTGAATTATATGGCTGGACACACACGTCACTAACACTGACTCGTGGAGGTTTCATTGTGCGGTACGTCTCGACCGTATTCGGAATTATTAACGAGGATTTTATGTGGAACTACAGGGTGAAATTTTATACGTTTTAAACGTCTTAAGCGGTCATTGTACTTATCATTATGAACAAGTTTCACTATGGGACCAACCCTGAAATCGCGAAAAAACATCAGCAGTTCCCTACATTTTGACGAGCTATGCGAACATGAATATAGGGAATAGGCTGATATTTTTTTAGCGATTTCAGGGTTGGTCCCATGCGTCGTGTTCCACGCGCGCCTCAAAGAGATGTCAGCACACCTGACGGGGTCCGTTAGGACAAATACCTGCCCGGGTTGCGGAATAGTCCGAAAGGGATACCGGGACCCTGGCAACAGGCAACAGACAAACATTGAAATCGCGAAAAAAAAATCAGCTGTTCCATACTTTAGGTCGATTTAAGTGAACACAAATGTAGGGAACAGCTGATTTCTTTTTCGCGATTTCAATGTTGGTCCCATAGAAAAAGTTGTTCAAAATGATGAGTACAATGACCCCTTTTCGGGTTTAGCATAAAGAAAAAATTATGTTGTATATATATTCATGGAACTTTACGACCTTCGTTGCATTAGAAGCAGGTAAAACATAAACTTTTAATAATGTATTCAATTTCTATTACTCCCAGTCCAGCAAGAAATTATATTTTATTCTACTACTAAGCCTGAATAGAAATTAAATGAAATAACTTTAATATACAAGTTAATGAACAATAACTTACGAATACTTGAACAGAAAGTTAAGCTAAGTAATCTAAGCACGTTTCGGTACCATTTTAATTTAAATCAGGGGTGATATCGTTCGCTAATGAAGCGATAAATCTGGGAAAGAATTTCTCTACCAATCAGGGCTCGTAGGGAGATTTTGCTCTCTTGAGAAAATACGAAATAATCGGCCATTCATCATTCTATATTAATTTTAAATAGTTCTAGACTGTATTTACTCCTGAAAAATAGAGCTTTCCAACGCGGTACTATTGAAATATTGGAATGGGATTTAAAGCTCGTAGTACAGTCACGGACTTTAATTGATGAGCCACCTGGCACTGTTCGTATTTTAGCCGTGTAATGCAAATCGGGTTTATTCAGTTCCCGACGGAAAGTCATAATGTCTTCGTATTAGTAGAAGAAAATTATATTGAATAACTTTACCGGTTGGCTAACCTGAGAGCCAGAACTACAAACTTGACAGCAGAGTGACTACCCAGGTCAACCAATTGCAGGTCTAGCAACACTAACCTAGCAACGATTGTTTAAGCGTAGCGATAGTAACGTTAGCATACGGAGAAATATTAATAGTCATTTCGACAACTTCGAAATTAACGTCTCTGACATCGACATTTCAACTGTTACTGTTTTCAGATAAGTTTTCAGAATAATTGAGTTAATGAGCTCTGATTCCTAGGAGGTCAGTATCAAATAGATTGGATAAACTTAATGCGACATTTTATTTATTTTTATCTTTGATGACTTATTAGTCAACCTCTATGGATAAGACTATTTCCTATTATAAGTAATTTATTTGTCATCTTGTTTACGAGCGTACGGTTTGATTTCGTGTTTAATCGTGTAATCTCGTGAATGTATGAAACTGTAAAATTGAAAAGTTTGAAGGTGGCTTATCAATTAAAGGCCGTGGCTGTACTTAAAACTAAAGAAATAGATGTAAAAAGATACTGTAAAAAAAAAAACTTAGATAATGTCTAATTAAATTAGTACGTACCTTTTGTTGTCCGAATAAACCTTGAAGAGGCTCCCGGGCCTTCCTACATTATTTATTGATTTATTTTGTTGAATTCACCAAAATACTAACTGCTAATCCTCCTTCCGAGTTCCGAGGGCAACATAAATAAGCAAGATGTCTCACACGCCCTAAAAATCAATTCGTTGACGCTATCCGACACCGATTACTCGACGTGCTCTCTGAAGCGTGGAGGGGATCTGTTCGATCCTAAACAGAATCCCGTTTACTGAGATGAACTTTAGTTAACCAACGCTATGTCTATGTAAACGGATGTAATTATAAACTTGTAATTAGGTGTATGTTCTTTTAGAAAGAATTAGTATTAAAGGCCTGCCTTATTTTTATATTTTCATGGAAATTCTCAAAATTGAAAGCAATTATAAGTGTTTAAGAATTAGTATTAAAGGCCTGCCTTATTTTTATATTTTCATGGAAATTCTCAAAATTGAAAGCAATTATAAGTGTTTTGGCTTTGCTCTTGTGCTAAAGCAAAAATAATTATTTTTAACAACGAAGGAACGACACTGGTTTTTTTTCTATAATTTTATTCACGATTTACTCATTTTAATAGGACCCGACTGGTTTTCGTAGAAATTCACAAAATTGGAATCAGTATGTAGTTTGCTTTGCTCTTGTGCTTAAGAAAAATAATTATTTTTGAACAACGAAGGAACGACACTGGATTTTTTTTTTCATCATCAGCGATATTCAACATTTTAACGTTGCTACGTCAAAATTATGTCAGACATGCTATTAGAAACATTAATTCATACACAAATGTGAAATGGCTAAATATTTTTAGATAAATACTACTTGACTCATGTTTACCGTACATCGTTTTTGGGTGACCGCTGAAAATCAGCGCTGTGCTGATGTGCTGCACAGCATCATGATGAGTGGACACTTTCTTGTCACACGTGCAGCTTTTTTTTTTTTTTTTAAGTATGGTAAATCGTCAAATAACTTCTCCCGCTCTGGGCGGAGCGGAAGGTCGTGTCAGACTTTTACTGACTAAAACCCACCTGTGTTCCTTCAGTTGCCTGTTGCCAAGGTCCCGGTATCCCATTCGGACTTTCCCGCAACCCTGGCAGGGCACGACGTGCAGCTACCGACTACTATTATTTCCTGTTTGCTGTTTAATTAATTAAAATTATATACCTATTCTTTTTTGTTTTTACTAAGTATTCGAAGTAACTTATCTTTTAATGTGTTTCTAAGACAATCGATCCGTCCAGCCTTTTTCCAACTATGTTGGGGTCGGCTTCCAGTCTAAGCGGATGCAACTGAATACTAGTATTTTACATGGAGCGACTGCTTATCTGACCTCCACAACCAAGTAACTGGGTAATACGATACCCCTTGGTAAGACTGGTTGTCAGACTTTCGGGCTTCCGACGACCCGTAACGACTGTCAAAGATCTACAAATGACAGCCGGGACCAACGGGCTTAAAGTGCTTTCTGAGACACGCAGGAGTCTCGGTATGTAAAGATGGTTACCCATCCACGGACCAACACCGGCAAGCTTAGCTGAACCTGATGGATCGACCCGTGCGGCTGTTATTACTTGGCCACGAGCTCCTCTATCAACATCCTAGTGTTTTGTATAAAAGTAACAAATAAATAACAAAAAAAAACACTAAAGAAAGTTAAATAACCTTATCCCTACTCATTATTAGCGTACACAGAGATAAAATACGCGCGAACAATTGAAAAGGTTAGCACACACAAACGGGGTTCACGATACGGACATAAAACGCAAAAATGGCTTCGAAACGTTAAAGTGACTGTGTTCGTCGCAGAAGACGTCAATAATACTAAAGTGGCCATTAATAGCGCACTTAATGTACCTACTGGTGTTACGACGGAGATTGTAAATCGACTCCCATAAAACTGTGTCATAGAATCTGTCTATCTATACATGTAATAAAATTCTAAGGGCAAGTGTCGCAGAACAGTAGACAAATGGAGTAAGTGGGTTAGTACTTCAAGACGTAATGAAACGAAAATAAATTCAGTCTGTCAGTCTTGTGCGTGGGAGAGACAAAATAATCTGGAATAATAATGAAGAATAATCTGGATGATTGCGTAACCATTTTATGGCGAAGCGGTAGGTATCGTTTTCCACAGACGCTAGAAGTGTAAAGAAACGTCTTTCTGAACACTTACCCTCTTATTCATAAACGTTTTATAAAGTTAAAGAGACGTATAAACGTCGAAAATGTATGGTTAAACATTTGCTAATTCATAACTTAACTTTATGCAGCGTTTATGAATAAGGCGGTGAATGTTTTGTAATAATATATTATTTACTCGGTGAACATCATCATCTGCCTAGCCTTTTCCCAACTATGTTGGGGTCGGCTTTCAGTCTAACCGGATGCACCTGAATACCTGTATTATAAATGTAGCGACTTAGTATCTGACCTGCACAACCCAGTAACTGGGTAATACGATACCTCTTGGTAAGACTGGTTGTCAGACTTTCGGGCTTCTGACGACCCGTAACGACTGTCAAAGATCCACAAATGACAGCCGGGATCAACGGCTTACCGTGCGCTCCGAGGCACAGAGAAGTCTCGGTATATAAAGATGGTCACCCATTCACGGACCAACCCCGGCAAGCGTAGCTTAACCTGATGGATCGACCCATGCTGTTATTACGTAACCACGAGCTCCTCCGTGAATGGCGAAAATCACGCGCTAAACGTTAGAGTAAAAACCGCTAATATTTTTGGAACAAAGTTAAGAAGGGTAGCGCTGTCTGTCGCGCCCGCGATATCGCGCCAGTTTGCACGAGCCTTAACGCGGCTTGTGGTAGGAGTTGACTGGTAGAAATCGTCACGGAAGGAAAAAGCGTTATGCCCCCTCCACACGACTTTCTCTCTCTCTCTCTCTCTTTCAATTATATACGATTGTGTGTTTTCGTGCAAGTATCGGAGTACAGTAGTGTCGAACTTAAGGTATTTCGAAATAAAGACGTGTCTCAAGTTTGGTAGTCTATAGGCACCTCACGCAAGGCGCGCACGCAGCAATCCTGGCTTTAGCTAGCCGTGTAGATAAAAGACAGTTAGGCAATACGGATTTTTGGTAATGTGAACCCACCCTTACAGATTTCTTCCTAAAGGTTATGAGGATAAAAGTGAAATAAAATATCCGTCCTTATTTTCCCTGATCAAGATGGCTCAGATAATTAATAGGTCGTCAAACATCGGGTGGGTTTCGATTTCCAAGTGAACACAAAGATGGAGGGCTTTTAGATGGCTTTTTGCCATCCATAATTTATGAGAAACTAATTGCTTTGAATGGCCAGAAGAAATAAGGTTTACAAGTTCACTACAGTTAGGTACTTTGCAAAATAATAAAATGTTATAACTTAATTTTTATAAACACGAAAGTTTTAATACCAAAAGGTCTGCGTAGACACGCCTCCACGTTTTATTTCATAATCTGCTAAAATTCTTTCCGTGTTCTCAAACGGACATTAAACCGATAAAAAAGCTGAATCTTTAATAAGCTGGGGTGAGAATTTTTGTTGTCTCAACCGATATTGGGCTGACCTCATTCCCATAACCGTTGCTTCCCGTTACAAGGGCAGCACGCCAAGAATTAATGACTAATAAACGTCACTAACTAACGTTGGTTTAGACCTCTGAACTAGCTGTTTGTTGTCTCGACATATTAGGCAATAACTTGTGTCAATTATGTTGAGTTTAAGTGGTTACGTATTACTGACTGAAGATTGATTGCAAAACACATTAGTCTGACAACCAGTAGGTCGTTTTATGTTCACTGCGTTTAGTTCTGCGACTTCTAAAGACAGAGCCTGTGATTCTTCAGTTTTTAAAGCACCAAATAGTCTTTAGGTGTGTCCAAACATAAAGCTATATCCGTGCGCGGCATTGTGCGCGTTGATTGGACGACTGCTGCGCGCGAACGCTTCTGCCTACCTGCCGCGCACAAACATTTTTACCTAACTAGAGCACGGCAGAAATGTGTCCTGGAAACGCCGCGTGTTGCCGCCGCGCTCTTGCAGCTCAGTGATTGAACACACCTTTAGAATCGTCTTAAGATCTTTCTTACTAGTTTGGTTGAGAATATTCACATAAAGAATCCTACCCTCATCTCGCACCATTAAAGTCTTACACACAATAAGGACCACCACAATTACGTCATTATTAATACGTCAACCCCTAAAAGTCTTTACATAATAACCCGATAAAGGCCCAGTTACGTCATCAAAGGGATGAGCAACATAAAAACGGATATTTTCGTCCCACTTTATCGCGCCGGATTCCGGATCAAATGGTCCGTTTTTAGCGGTATTCTCGCGGTAGGCCGCGACAAGACGCGGTAAGCCGCCTAGATGACCGAGACCGCAAGCCGTCTGTTTATTAATACGAGATCAGTGGACACAAACAGGTACTACAGATTATTTTAAATATATACGACATTGTATGGTTTTATAATATATTATTTGATTTTGCTGTGGCTATATATTTATTCATTTAGGATCTCCAACAAAGGATACACATACACAATATAAGTTACAATAACAAAAACGATTCTTTCACGTATGCTCCTTCAGTTATATTTAGTAGTTATATTTATTTATTTATTTATTTAGTCAGATAGAATTCTTGCACTTTTGTTACAGACGTGTCAAACATTTATTAGAATAAATAAATAATTACTTGCTGATTCGTGACCTGGTTTTTAACGAAGAGCCGGTAGTAAAGCAAACTGGGTCACACGTAAGAATAACATGAGTAATTCGTTTCTGTGAAAATGTGTATTAGTGATTAACAAGTAAATAACTTGTATCACAATGGCATCCAGTCCCTTTAGCAGGGGTGGCAGATGTGCTCGGAGCCCACCTCCTACACTGTGCCTGCACCCGCACCTGCACCCGCTCCTACTCCCGAGGCCGCACCTGCACCGCACCCTCAACCACCCAACCAAAAAGAAGATGTCATGATGGAAGTGATACCTACGCCGGAAATTCAGAACTGGATGTCGTCCATTGAGCTGTGCCTGAATGAAGTGTGCTCTATTATATCAGAGGGCAAACATGGAGCAAAAACTGCGAATAAGTGCCCTATGCCGAAAAGTTAGTCACGGCACATCGCAAATGGCCGTTCAGTACCAGTCCCTTAAGATGAGAGCTGTCCGGGCCCACTCCACCGTCCAAACACTGGAAGACCAAATTGATCTGTCGCAGCAACTACAAGACCTTAAGCTGTCAATCGGAGCTTCAATGAAACCGGTTACGGGAAATTCCTTTGCTGAGATGGTGAAGAAAGGTACCAACAATTTTATACAGCCGTCAAATCTAAGCTCAGTTGCCATATACCCTAACGACAAACTGAAGTCTAGTGAGGAGACAAAACACTTGTCCAAAAAATTATATGCCCCGAGCAAATGAAACTTCAGGTAAGAGGACTACGTAAGACGAAACATGGCGGCGTCATTATCAGCACTGAAACAAGAGACGATATTGAGAAGGTGAAGAAATCGATGCAGCTATCAAATTCAGGCCTTACAGTTGACGAACCCCCAAAAAGGAAGCCTAGAGTAGTAGTTATCGGAGTGCCCTCATCCATGCAAGAGAAGGAAGTTTTTACTTGTTTATTTCACCAGAATCTAGCAGAGACCCTTCAGGATTGCAACTTCGAGTCCTTTTTGACCTCCATTAAGTTAAGCCATAAGTCAGGTAAGAAGAACGCTGATACCTGTAATTATATAATAGAAGTGTCTGCAGACATACATTAATTAATTCAGTTGATTATGGAGGCGCCTAAGAGCGCCGTTCATTACGTATTTTTTAGCCCGTGTTATTGTTTGTTTTTTATACTAATATGATAAGTAATTTAATTAGTGATATAGATAATTTCTCTGTATCTGAATCCCACGTGTGTGACGTTGAACACTGTAAACAATATCTCTCCCGGCACACTAGTCCACTAACCATACTAACCCAAAATATTCGCAGTGTTTTTAAAAACTTCGAAAATTTTAACATTTTTCTACAACGTCTTGATATAAACTGTGACGTTATTGTATTAACCGAATGTTGGTTTTCCAAACAATATAACATACCACTAATTCCGGGATATAATATGTATAAAAGTAACATAAATTACAATCAAAATGATGGGGTGATTGTTTATGTCAGAAATTATTTGAATGTCTCCGTTGAAGAACCTAATATCGTCGACTCTAACAGTTTGTTAGTTAAAATTGGATCAGAATTTGTGATATTAGCAATATATCGGCCTCCCTTCTTTAAAAATATCACTAATTTTATCACCAATATCATCCTTCAAAAACACGATTTTAATTGGTGATATTAATATTAATATTCTTCCAGGAAGTGCTGATGCATCTGCTCAGGACTACCTCAACCTATGCGCCTTTCATGGCTTGCTCCCCGCACACAATTTTCCTACACATCAAAGTGGCTCCTGCTTGGACCATATCATGCTTAAATCGAATTTTCCTTCACTTGCACTTGTGGTTAACTCAACAATAACCGATCACAATGCTGCCCTATTAATCATAAATTGTAAATTACCTAAATACAACACTTGCACAATTTCTAAATTAAAAATAAATAAACTTGAAGAAGATTTGCGCGTCATTAACTTTGATCCAGTTTACAATTCTGCTGATCCGCAGTTTTGTATGTTGTATGTAATAGAAAACATACAACATGCAATTCAGAGAAATACAGTCATATCAAGATTGAGCCGCAAAAATTGTAACATAAAACCCTGGATCACGACAGGTCTCATTCGTTGTATGAAACATAGGGATAAACTGCACATGAAGGCTAAATCTCAGCCAGATAATCCAATACTGCAATTGTCGTACAAAAGGTATCGTAATTTCTGCAATGATCTCCTCAAAAAGGTTAAAAGCAACTACGATAAAACTGCACTGGAAAAGGCTGGAAAAAATAGTAAACAGATCTGGAAACATATTAAAAACATAACATATACCTCGAAAGAAAATGAGTCATCTTCAGGTTTATTAAAAGTGCATTCGACACCGCTTACATCTGCTAACTTTGCAAATAATTTCTTTGTTAACGTCGGAAAGAATCTGGCCGAAAGAAATCGGGTTCAATCACACAATCTAACAAGCACGCATTTTGCATGTAACCACACTTTAACATCCTTCGCCCTGCTAGACACTGACGAAACTGAGGTAGAAAGAATAATCATGACTTTGAAAGACGACTGTGCAGTTGGTTGGGATAATATATCGAATAAAATCATCAAACAATTCAAGAATATTTTAGTACCACCACTGACTTATATTTTCCGAATGTGCCTGTCTTTGGGTCTTTTTCCCGAGTGCCTCAAAAAAGCAGTTATTGTCCCTTTATACAAAACAGGCAGTAAACAGCAAGTAACAAATTATAGACCAATTTCTTTACTGCCTTCTATGTCAAAAATTTTGGAAAAAATCATAAATAAAAGATTGTTTAAATATCTGGAGGACAAATCAATTTTGTCGGAGCATCAATATGGATTTAGACCTAAAGTTTCAACTGCCGATGCCGTACATCATCTTACTGACTATCTAGCCCAGGAACTTGACAAGGGTAACCACACAGTAGGGGTTTTCCTGGACCTCGCCAAGGCTTTTGACACAGTCTCCATTCCTATTCTGTTGCGCAAGCTTGAGACAGTGGGCATAAGAGGTATTCAACTGAAACTTTTTAAAAGTTACTTAGAAGACCGAACCCAGTGCGTGAAGATTGGCAATGTTCTCAGTGCAGACGAAAAAAACACGTCCTTTGGTGTTCCCCAAGGAAGTATTTTAGGGCCTACTCTATTCTTGATATACATAAATGACCTTTGTAATCTAAACCTAGAGCACGGCACTATAATATCTTACGCTGACGACACTGCCCTCCTTTTTTCTGCTGAATCGGAACATGAAGTCTACAAGTTTGCGCAACATGGTTTTAATATTGTAAATAAGTGGCTTCAACATAATTCACTAACACTAAATGCGGCTAAGACAAATTATATTAAGTTTTCCATGCGTAAACCAACATCTGTTTTGCCCTCAACGCTGTATGCTCACTGTTGTATGTTCCCTTCAGATTGCTTGCTCACGTGCCCTAATATTAATATAACTAATAAAATAAAATATCTGTATTATAATAGATGAAACCCTATCTTTTAAACAGCATATAGAAGCTTTAAATAATAGAATGCGTAAGCTAATATTCGTTTTCAAAAAACTACGCTATATTGCAGACCCAAAATTAATTAGGCGAGTTTACTTTGCTCTCTGTCAGTCAATTTTGACTTACTGCATTACCTCTTGGGGTGGAGCAGGCAAAAGTTTGCTACTACCTATCGAGAGAGCTCAAAGAGCGATTCTCAAGGTGTCTACTTGCCGCCCTTTCCTTTTTCCCACTAACCTGCTCTATGAATCCTGTGAAGTACTAACAGCTCGACAGTTATTCATAATGAGCATTGTATTAAAACAACACGCAGCCCTCCCCTACAGCACTGAATTAACTAAAAAGAGACGGAAAGACATAGTTTGCCCTACAAAAAGTACAAAACATGCTTTCGCAGCCAAATTTTTGGTCTTCCTAGGACCATTACTTTATAACAGACTAAATGCGAGAGCCAAAATTTATTCACTTAATTATAATAATTGTAAAAGAACTCTCAAAGAAGCTCTTCAAAGTATGTCCTATGAAGATACAGAGGAATTATTAGTTGTACTCAAAAAAAATTGTATTTGTACTAATTAAGTTTAGCTAAGTTAGTTTATGTAAGTACTAAGACTTTAGCAAGTAGGATTTATTGTATATTTATTTTATTGTGTATTTACACCTTTTTACATACCTATTAGATGACTAGATTTTTATAGTTAAGTATGTGATTATTTAGAAATACTATGCCTTGCCTCGCCTGAAACACAGGATGACCTAGTTCAGGCACATAAAATAATTGAATTTTTCGTAGATTTAAGCTTTGTATTTAGTGTTTTACCTTTTTACCTCAATAAACTTTTATTATTATTATATTATATAGTTACAGGAGACCACAGCATGCACTTAAAACTAGGTGAAAACAGGATAAAAAAATAAAAATAGGGGAAACAAAATAATGATAAAATTGCAAAAAAGAAAAATTAACATGTCAAGATTAAGCATTCATATTACATATTACAATAACATTTTTCTGAATACCTAATAGTAATTAATATTTCACATTTGCTGAATAGATGTAGGTGTAGGAGGGATCAGAAACATAATTAATACATAAAATTTAGTTATTTTGCGGTGGTTACAATTTTTTTGTATTTTAAAATGGGATGGGATATGTCCAGGTTACAGATCTTTGACAATTCATTGTATTGCCTACAGAGTCTCGGGAGAACGGCGAAATATATATGATTGCTACTGAAGGTTTAATTTCCCTCGCCTGTTCCGGCAATTTCAAGCAGTATTTCATCTCTTAGTTCTTGCCAATAGTTCTGCTCTTCTTTCTCAAAATGTCTTGGCGGCAATAGCCCAAAAGCGGTCGGAGGCAAGCACAAGAAAAGTCGATCGACGAAGCGATGATAACACTCGATAGGGAAAGAAGCAGAGGCCCTAGACAAAGTGATATTCTATCAGCGATAACGATGATGGAAAAGGCAAAAATGTATAGGACTGACATATAGCTATCGAAAAGCTTATGTCAATCTTGTTGAAAGTCGTTGTAGAAATACGAAACGCTTTTGAAGCGATTGTCACTTGTCTAGGCCCTCTGAGGTATACCGGAATAGGCATGGTGGTAGCGGTATCATGATAAAGGTACATCAGGCATGGTAAGATACATCATAACGCCTGTATTCCCCGAATGGTTAGGCAGAGGTGTAAAGAAAGAAGAAAGAAAATACATTTATTCAACACAAACTAAAAGGCACACAATATACATAATGTACAGCAGATAACAAAATAAAATAAAAGGAACAAATAAATAGTGTAGGACATTATCAGTGGAGTGTACCTCACGGCTGCGCCAAAAACCTACCTACCTATAGTAGTTCTATCCGTTTGTACCTATAGTACACCCACATTTTGTCAGTTATTTTTAAGTTCCATGTAGTAGGAGGCGAGCCTATTGCCATCAATCGGGCACAAATCTCCGGGCTGCTATTGAGAAACTCCAGAACGAAAACCCCATAACACTTAGCCTTACTCGTGAATGGAACCCGGATCCTCATGCTCAGCAGTAGCACTTGCGACAACGAGGCAGACTATTGAAGGCATCTATGAATCACGCACCGAGTTTTAAATACTCTAAACTTCGTACCACCCCCAAACAAATTAAAAACAATTCCATCGCATGTCGTAATTAAAAGGATTTATGATGTAAATCTGACTGGAAGGAAACAAAGCGGTGGTGATGTCGGCCATTTTTTTCCACGCTTCGAACACCTGCACTTAACAGGCTGAACGTGGCCTGAATTACTGAAAATACGTCTAACCTTTTCATTTCAGGCTTGTATTTGAATATTTTTTACGACACGATGGTTGAATTGCGGGGATAAACTTGCCGTGAGTACTTAAATATTGTTTAGTACACAAGCGAGCTCGAAAAAAACAGATATATTTTCACGAATATTCAATAAGTAAAGAAAATTAGCTAAAAACTGGCCAAGTGCGGGTCGGACTCGCGCACGAAGGGTTCCGTACCATTAGCTATAAAAACGGCAAAAAAATCACGTTTGTTGTATGGGAGCCCCCTTAAATATTTATTTTATTCTGTTTTTTAGTATTTTTTGTTATAGCAGTAACAGAAATACATCATCTGTGAAAATTTCAACTGCATAACTATCACGGCCTATGAGATACAGCCTGGTGACAGACGGACAGACAGACAGACAGACGGATGGACAGCGGTGTCTTAGTAATAGGGTTCCGTTTTACCCTTTGGATACGGAATCCTAAAAATCAACATTTATAAAGAAATACATTTAGGTACCTGTAAATAAAAAAATCCGTATCCAAATTGCGAAATATAAAACAAACAATTGTAGCTAGGTAGATTCCATTTTGACAAACCTACACTATCCATTGCGTTGATTGAACTGTCGAGAAGACAATTTTCCGAACATACCGCACAATGTATACTGTCAATTTGTTTTGTGTATACTGTGAATTTAATGTATACTATGTTTTAATGTATACTGTGAATTTGTCAAAACACAAGTTGTATTATATTTTAGAGAATATGAAGCCGTCATAACCGTAGCGGTTTTTAAAGCAACGTTACTATTACTTACCTTTATGAATATTTACCCGTAGTACCTAATTAGTATTCTGTGTCAACGTAGAACGTTAATTAATATAACCGTATCGTAAAATAATAATTAAAATGATTTATGGTAGGTGCCGAGTATAATATTTTATTTCAATATTAACTTCACATTATTTATTAAATTCGTAACGAAATATGTTATGCTATAAGACGAGTACTTACCTATAATAATAAATTACAGTAGATATCTAACTATGAATATATTATGATACTAAAAAATTCTTTGAGAGATTAGTTCAGTAATTTTACTGAAACAACTGTATACTAAAAAGGACGGCCGAACTATACTTTATGAAGCTCCAAAACCCTCAAAATTAGTACAAAGAAATAGAGCCTTCCATTCTTTGCCTGGCAGTTGGCAATAAATCCTAGCTGAAGCACTGAGATAAAGCGCTGCATTCATTACTCGACGTGGCTGGTTGACCGCCGACACCGCGTGACATTGGCGCTGCAACCGCTGGCTTCACAAAGCCACCCAATTCGATAAGCTAAGAACTTTTTTGTTCATACTTTGTGAAGTCTGATTGTTTGATGGTTTCTATTTTCTTTGGGCTGTTTTTGATTCTTTGTGGTGAATGGTCACCAGTTTTTTGACGATATCAAGGATCTATACCCCATTTGAAATAAGATTAGACATTAACACAAACTCTTTTACAGTCCGTTCAACCGATTATGACTTCTATACCGTAGGCATAAAGATAGCATTAAAAGCAAAAAAAGTTACACAATACCAACTATCTACTGCGGCTGCCATTTGTCATGCCACCAACGCAATAGAATTCAAAATCGGTTGAACGGAATGTAAAAAAGGCTTATCTATACGTCTAATCTTATTTCAAATGGAGTATAGTCAATTTCTAGATTGATATTTGTCCATTTTTATGGGGACCATAATAATAGAGTAATAGTAGTGTAGAGTATTCCATCTATCTCTGTTTTTAGGGTTCCGTACCCAAAGGGTAAAACGGGACCCTATTACTAATACTCCGCTGTCCGTCCGTCTGTTTATGAGGCCTTTGCTCTGCAGTGGGTCATTAAATAGGCTGATATTATCGGTCACTTATTAATGGCCTTAAAATATTCGCATTTATAAGCGAAGAATTAATAACGCAGTAAATCTCGGAGCCTGACACACCTAGCTCTTCCTTTCAGCAAGAACAATACCTTTGGCGGGCATTATGCCAAATTGCGTCAAGCAAGAATTTACAAATGGCGGAATGCAATGCCCTGTTTGTGCGGACAATGCTCCGCCGAAAACTCATGCATTATACGAACGACAATGGAAATGGGGAAATATTATAATAAAATATCTACCCTCCGTTTTTATCCCGTTTTCTACATATTTTTACCTGCCTTGACCAATGACTGAACTCAAGTACGGGCGTGCTGAGTGGCTTATCGTTTTACCATCGCAGGCTTTTATTTTCATTAAAGTCATGGCTGTATGAGCGATGGAGATGAAAAAAACCTATCAGCTCTATAACCGCTTATGAACGCTGGCTGTACCTACAATAACTGAATCAGTGAGTACCTACATTGTTAAAACTACCGCAGCTGACAGATTACCCAGGTACTAAAAATACAATAGATATATTTAGTAACCTATTCCGCTTGACTATTCTTCAAGAGTCCTAAAAAACCCTGTTAGAAATCGACACGTGTTTCACCTCTCAACGAGGCATCCTCAGGATGACGATTGACCAATTGCAAACCAGAACGCGACGTGTTACCACACCGAGCGCTGGACGCAAAGTGATCTGGTTTGCAATTGGTCAATCGTCATCCTATAATTACAGTTTGGTAATTATTGACTGATATTTAAACACGTGACTTTAGTCATCATAATGTCTCGAAAATCGCGAAAAAAAAAATGCTGTTCCATACATTTTGACGACTTATGCAAACATAAATGTAGGGAACAGCAGATTTTTTTTTTTCGCGATTTCAATTTTGTCCCATAGTAAAAGTTGTTTATAATGATGAGTAAAGTCACGTTTTTAAATATCGGTCACTAATTACCCGTTACCCTATATTTATTATCAAAAGACAAGAGGATGCTAGTATCAATATTTCGTTCTGATACTCACATCGATGCTGCCACGTCTTCGCCAAAGGAAATCATTCATTTGGGCTAAATAATGAAATTGCCGGCCAAACAAAAATAAAGATATATTCCGTTAGAACATGCTATTCTCTTCACTTTTCACTATCAGACCAAATCTATAGGGCAATTCCCTGCGCTGTTATACGATTTTGAAAAATACTGTTTTCAGTATGTTTTAGTTAAAAATAATAAATAGTAATCTAATTAAAGTCATAGCTTGTAGTAATAAAAAATGAAGAGAAAAACGTACTAATAATTACTATACTAAAATAGTTTTTTTTTTGTTTGGCTTTCACAATTATAGCCCAAAAATGTATCGACGGTAAATGATCTCCTTTTTCCTAAAACCCTAGAACTCACGTTTACCGGAAAATTATTTGTGATAAATTACCTTTGATATTCATTAATAAATAAAATGGCCTCGACATTTAGGAACCAAGCATTGAATTTATTTTAAAAGAAAAGTGTAAGTACCAATTTCTAAAAGAAGGCAATTCTTTTATCGTCATTTGGTATTCATAGGCACCGTCTTGTTTCAAATCGACTCCCACGCCGTCCATTACTGTTTTCGTTTAATTTAATAACTTTTTAGTATAAAATATCGATCATGAATAACCAATATTTTTAGTTGAGGAGGCTAATGAAAACTTGAAAGTTATGCAATACATTTTCATTTTTATGTATGTACCTGTATCTGTATTTCAGCATATGTCTGTCATAATCAGTTTTATAGATAAACAATCAAAATTATACCAGACATAGAGAAAAAATCACTTTCCATTTATAATAATAATATCCTAACATAATATTATAAATATAAAAGTGAGTATGTTTGTTTTTTGTTACGCTTTCACGCTAAAACGGCTTAACGGATTTGGATGAAATTTGGCACCTGGGTAGACCAAGAACTGAATTACTTTTTATCCCGGTAGTACCATCCCGTGGGATAATTTTCGACCTCCACGCGGGCGAAGAAGCAGGCAAAAGCGAGTATACAATATTTTTGGACTGTACGAGTACCTACACTGGAATGCCCCAAATTCAGCAATGAATATTGGACAAAAACTGTTTCCACCAGCTTATCTAAAAGTATCTACCGCTAAGCCCTATTTTATATCCGAAGAAAATGACATAAGACTCAAACATCGAAAAAATATTTCCAAATAAATATCCAACGTTCCCGAAAGAATTTAATATTGCCTTGAGGATCGTAAGCTAAATATTTAGTGCGAGCATTTCTTACAATTTTTGTGCCTTTTTAGATATTTGCCCCTTTAGCTTTGCGTAGAGTCGGCGTGAGTAAATTGTGACGGTTTTTTTAGAACATTATTTGGCTAACAGTAAGTAAGAACAATTTATTTTTAGACATTCAGCAACATTTTAGTTTTCTCAAAAAATTATCTCTAATTTAATTAGAACATACTCAAGAAGCAGCTGAGCTGTGAAGTGAGCTGTCAGATGCTACGGATTGACACTACTGACATCTCACTTCACTTAAGTTTTTACTGTGAGATTTTTACTGAATAGATCGACAAGTCTCAATAAAAGCAAGTTTCTTTTTTTCGTTTTTGCTCTCATATGTTCTGATAGCAGCGTCTTGCGTTGAAATGCGATGCAGATGGATACGTTCTAAGATAAAATAAAGATTTCAACTAATTGTTTTTGCTCTCATAAATTATGTTCTGATAGCAGTGAGCGTCTTGCGTTGGACTGCGATGCAGATGGATACGTTCTAAAATAAAAAAAGATTTTGCTCTCATCCATAAAATCTTTATGGGTTTAACCTGAAAGATAAAAACGTAAGTAAAGTTTTAAAAGATCAAGGAAGATACGATTAAAATTCCCGGTACAGAGATCCGTAAAATTTAAGTCTTTGAGCAGCTTATTCAGAAATGCAATTATTTTTTAAGTAGGTCACGTTTTCCCATAACATGTTGAAAGGAAAATCGTCACGCAAAAATCCCATCTAATTAAAACTGAAAAACGATGGGGACTCTCAAAGAAACATTGAATGAAGACGACAGCGATGCGGAGGAATTTTTTGACGCCATATTTTAGTTAATTGTTTATTTGTATATTTAGTTTTAATCAGCCATTTAATTTAGTACCTCATGTAAATATTTAGTTGTGTTGTGTAAAATAAGAAATAATCAAATATGGGACGACCACAAAATGTAGATTTTTGTTACAAAATAAAGGTAAGATCCATTATCTTCACACTGAATACCATGTACTTAGAATATTTTTTACTTTGTATTTTTACCCTTTGCTTTCTTAATTATTATCTTTGTAAATGTTATGAATGTTTCGTAAATCGAGCCTTATTTTTACAATCCACGTTTCAAAATATCACAACTAAAAGTGTTACCGAAACGAATTACTTACTCGTAGGTACCAGGGCTTCATAAAATCACAACAACGTATTACGTCCATCCTTTTAACACAAACAATAACAACGCATCATCATGATCAAGACCTTAACAGGACTCCGTCGAAATTATAAAGCAATTTATCATTTTCACAGGGCATTTGGCGAAACGTCATTATTCATTCCGAATCGTGGAAAGCATACAATGTAGCCATTGTGCTTTTTATAACAGACCTCTTGAAAATCCGGACAAAATTTTCCGAGGCCAATTTTTGATTCCCTAAATACCATGTTGCGTGTTTTTTTTTTGTATTGGTATTCTTGATTTTATCGTGAAAAATGGTAGATTATATAATAATAATAATCATCATCATCATTTCAGCCGAAAGATGGCCACTGCTGGACATAGGCCTCTGAATATAGAAAGAAAGAAAGAAAAATTGTTTATTCTGCACAAACTAAACGCACAATACAAAATAATGAGTGGCATTCACTATATGTACAAACTAGCCAAAAGCCTCATATTTAATACAGAAAATTATACAAGTTTGACAATTGCTATTCTAGTAGTACCTACCTAGTCTATTGCTTGATGAGAGCAATAAATAGTTATCTGTGGATGAGAGGCCAAAGACAATTTACTTGCGTAATGTGTTGTGACATTACCAAATGAAAACAAACAAAACAATCACAAATTAAACGAAATGCCGATTACTGAGTGGAAAATTATCCATCTTTAAAACAACAATAAACAAGAACAATAAGCTGTGCGTCGCATCTGTGCAAGAATAGGTCATTGCTCAGCTTAATGCCGTGACTTCAGACGAACCTATCGTCAACAGCGCTGATTTTCAGCAACAACCTCGCGAATGACGTAATGACGTCCCCCCATGTGAAAATAATATGTAAGCAGAATAGCTTACGAAAATGAGTGTAACTGTATGTAATATAGATTATTTAATAATAATATCAGCCTATTATTATCCTACTGCAGGCCAAAGAGAGAAAGAAGGAAGAAAGTGCAGTGGGATAGTGAAGGCTAACACAAAAAAGAAACTATAAGTTCAGATTTTTTCCGTAAATGGCCATGGGCTAATAACGGGCTGATTAAAAGCCGCGCTTTCACATTTTTTGTAAAAATAACCGACGAAAATCATAGTAATCAAGCAAATTTTACCGCGAATTAATCAACGGTCACGTGTCATGTTGATATTTCCATTTTCACATTCATCAAAAGGATTTATCAATACGGAAACTTTTTGGTCGCTACTAGCGGAAGCAATTAAAATATTAACACAGCAGTAACTACAAAAAACAGAATCGTCATCATAACTTTATAAAAATAATAAAAAATATTCGAGCTATATTCGAGAAATAAAAACTGTTAAAAAATTTCGAGTATCAAAATACATACAATTTAAAAAAATACAAACAGATGAACGTCGTTAACTCTGAAACACGAGCACGCTTTACAAACACGAAATTATCGAGGAAAAATAATACCATCAATTTAATATTAAAATTAAAACTTTAGCCCGGTTACAGCAGCATTTAAACCGTCAAAAACCATAATTGGAGTAATAGTCCAGTTAAAATTCAATACCAGCCACGAACGACAGTTTTAACTAACTAGCAGTCGATCGTTGTCACAAAAATGGCGACAGAATTTGTGAGACCGCTCTCCATCGTCCATAACTTTAATATTTTCCTTTATCCGGTTCTACAAACTCAATCAAGTTGAGAGAAGTGTATAACAAGTGACGGTAGTGAACATCGATCCTGATTGCGAAGCGAACTTGTATTTTAACATTGTTGGTTGTTTATTTACTTTAACTTCTAGCCTTTCGCAGTTCATGTTCAGTTCATTTTTGTTTAATATTTAATCATTTGTTAACATAGGTACAATAAAATAGGTGTTACAAAAAAAAATACTAGCGCGCTATGTTATACCAGAAGGTGTACAAATATACGTGGAAGTCATTGGTGCTAAAAATGATTGATGTTAATTTTTTATTTATTAAAATTATTATTCTTTGTTTTTTAATTTTTTTAATTTAGTCTTTCGACTTAATTTGTACACCAGCCATGGTCAAATATGTTTAACCAAAAAAAAAACCTTATAACACCTATAATAAGCATCATCGCATGTATATTTGTTTGATCTCTGACTTGTTATTTGTTTTTGTATTATGTCAATCCTAACTAATATTATAAATGCGAAAGTGAGTTTGTTTGTTTATTTGTTTGTTACGCTTTCACGCTAAAACGGCTGAACGGATTTGGATGAAATTTGGCACAGGGGTAGACCATGACCCAGAATTTATAGGACAGGATACTTTTTATCCCGATATTCCCACGGGATCGAGACTTTCGCGGGTGAAACCGCGGGGCGCAGCTAGTTAAGAAATATGTTTAGTTTTATGCTTAGTTTTACCTGTTAATTACTGTCATTGGCGCAAGCCGTTGTAATTAATTATAAATAAATAAATGAATATTATCTACACCTGTTTTCGCAAATAAATGAATCTGAATCTGAATCATGAAGTAAGTACTTACAGTCTGGAAAAAATAATTATTTATCAATTTGACACATTACACACAATACAATGTGCCGTGTAATAGCCATTTCAAAAAAATACTGTCAAAGTATGACAGTTGTGACTCGAATATAATATGGACAATTAAGTTGGCAGTCAATTTGATGAATATTTCATTTCCCTGACTTTACATACCTATCATAACTAAGTCCAAAATCCAAAGAAGGAGTCTTATAATGATATAATCGCTAAACTTTGAAGGTAGGTTTAAAAAAGTGGTATTCTTCAAATTCTTATAGACATTATGCTAAAGGTGTAATAGTACAGTCGAACAAGCTATTTGGTATACAGGCAGATAATTTGCAAATACTTGAAAAAAATTGTGAGTGTTTTCAGTTTTCAGTCAACAATCCTTTGACGTCACTCTAGGAGAGTGACGTAAAAAAATCCATAACCTCAAAAAGTTAAATTACGCACACAATCAAACCGAATTTTGGCAATGTAACGGAAAATTAATATATTTTGCCTGTATACCAAATAGCTTGTTCGACTGTACCACCGACGTAATTTACTTTCGCTAAAAAGGTATTACATTACAATTCCCATTAAGGAAACAATAGAACATCGTTCCATAAATTATAGTTCCGTTCATTTCCCGTGATCACATTGATGTGACGTCACCATCATCTATCATGGCCGCCACGTTGATCAGTTCACCTCCCGTCAGTGGATACGTCAAGTGAAAAGTACACATGACGCCGATACTCTCGTTTTACTAGCTATCGGAATAGGGGAGTAAAAATAGTATTACAGAGGAACGATGATATGACCATAAGTGGATTTACATAATACGGCTAGTTTATAGATTTCCTATTAAACGACGATGAATTTTTGGTTTATAAACATGAACGAAATAATATGAAATTGACGGAGCAACTGGCGTCTATGCTTAGATAAACAAATAAGCATGAACGACAATATTATAGAAATAATTTATCGTAAAGTATGAAAACTTACGTGCTTGTCCTATGGGACCTGAGCCATCTCCTGTCGACGACTGAGTACAGAGTGTGTGCAGAAGCTCTCGGTACCGTGTCGGAAGTGTGTGTGTGTGTGTGTTTTATATGCTGATGCCACTCGTCTTCACGCACACATTCTTAGCGTGTTTGTACTCTTGGTTACCACAAGTAACGCGCGCATCGCTTCGCGAGATATAAATACTGTAGCAATAAACAACTGAGGTACGATACTTAGCTCGGCCGTCAAAGAAAAAATATTTGAGGGTAGACTCGAAAAAATAAAATTTTACTACTACCGGCGACCAATTTAATGTCATTTCCGAACACCTTCTTTAAAATACTTACCATTCCACAAATTCCAAGCAGCCGAATTCAAAAAATGCGGTGTTAGAATAATAAATAAAAGTTACTTCGCTCTTTCCACGTTGGCAGCCTCTTTTAATAGCTACTATTAACGTCAGTTCCAGGCGAATAAGTACATTTTCCTAATAGTTCCAGTGAAAAATTTCTAGATATTTCAAACTTATAGTTCGCCAAGAACTATAATTTGGCGTCCCAAGTTCTACTTGAAACTAATTTTATGGACCTCCAGAAGAGTTACTATTAATTACGGAAAAGTTTTCAATTAATAGTTGACTTTAAATTATAGGTAATTTTTGTTAATTTTCTTTTGTTTCATCAACTCAGATGAGTCTGGTTTTTAATGACAACTAAACTGTCTTCAGCTTGCTAGAAAAAATCTTGTAAAAAGGATGCTTTCATTATCAGAAATTTTTATCACGAATTATTGCCTATTAGTATATAGGTCTAGATAGACAGTCAAAGCAGTAAACTCGTCGAAAAAAATTGCAGCGCGAATAAATAATCAAAGTGTATAGGTTATGTTACTTTAGATTGTGGTCCGTAGAATAGAAAGGCAATATAAACTTTTTACAAAAAAAAACAACCGACTTCCAAAAAAAACACAAAAAAGTGAAAAATAACTTTAATTTCGGAAGTCGGTGGCAAAAATTGAAAACTGAAAAGCAAAGACACCGACTTCCGAAATTAAAGATATTTTTTCACTTTTTTGTTGTGGTACCCACACAAATTCGAACACCACTACCTGCTATGTAAATAACAGTGACGTAGACAAATAGAACATCGAAAATATTCAGCTGTTCTATACATTTTGTCGATTTAAGTGAACACAAATGTATGGAACAGCAAATTTTTTTTGGCGAGTTCTGTGTTGGTCCCATAGAAAAAGTTATTCAAAATAATGAGAACAATAACCCCTTTTCGGGTTTAGCATAAATAAAAACGAATGTTGTATAAACTAAGTGGGGAATAAATACGTAATATTGAAGCTAACTCAAAAACTACGCAAGTAAAGTAAATAGAATTGATATGAGACTACCTCTGAAGCATGACCTACCAAACAAAAAAAGAATCATCAAAATCGATTCATATTTGGGCGGAGTAATGGCGTAACATACATACAAAAAAAAAACATACAGTCGAATTGAGAACCTCCTCCTTTTTGAAGAAGTCGGTTAAAAAGTAAAGACCAATGTCGCCATTTCACAGTAACATTAAACTCGCTTCAACTAACACGAATACGCTGTATACAAGATCGTTGTCATAAAATATCAACGTTATTTCTAAATAAAAGACAATAAAACAATATCTGCATTTACAGTTCGTTAAGTGGTTTATGTTCAGATACTAAAACAAATTACTCTCTTCTCATTGAAACTTCTATCTCCTCGAAATAAATTATATTAAGTTGTGATTTTCAGAAGTGCTTAAGTGGTTATTGTCATAATTTATAAGTACATGAAATATCGTTCGAAATTTTTTATCTGCCACCCAATAGATTGAAAAATATGAGTAAACTATCTGCGCCCCGCGGTTTCACCCGCGTAAGTCTCGATCCCGTGGGAATATCGGGATAGAAAGTATCCTATGTGTTAATCCAGGTTATAAACTATCTGTTTGCCAAATTTCATCCAAATCCATTCAGCCATTTTTGCGTGATTGAGTAACAAACATCCAAACACACAAACACACATACTTTCACATTTCTAATATTAAATTAAAAATTAAATTAGTCTCAGCTTATCATTTTGACAACTGGATGTAGTTACTATGTTGGTATATCGGTATGATGGAAGCCTTGGTAGGCTGGAGATTAACGGGTTTTTAAAATACCAATACAATTTTATCAGTGCAATAAATTTATTTTATTTTCCTAAATTGATGTTTTGAATGCTCATTTTTTTCTGTATAAGCAAATGCTTTTATAGAGGACATTACAGTTTAGTATCAGTTATAGCAGGTGCTATTATGAATTTATACCTATCTGGTTTTATTTTCAGTGTCTACTTGATAGTCAATGTTAAAATGAATGACCGCACACGGTGGTCCACAGTGTTGACCACCAAGTGCAGTCAACACCTGTCAGCACCTCGTCCCTTCTCGCGTTAAAAATATAAAAAACTGAAAAGTAAAAAGCACTAGTGCGAAAAGTGGCACTTTCCGCACGATTTGGGATTACACATGCATTGTAAAAGTTCGGAATGATAAATTCCGGAAAATGGAAAATGATAGGTAATTTTGTCAATTTTGAAAATTGAGTACATTGCTCAGAAGACAGGCTACATTGAAACTATTCATTCATCAACAAAATTAAGAAGAACTATGTTTGAAATTCTACAAAAGATTTCTGTGTGTGTTTTACTAAAAAGGTTTACTTTCATTTGGGATTTTCATATTTTACTACCTACCAGTACTCTTTACTCGTACCTTTGAACAGGGAGGTGAAGTGTTTTCCAATAATTAAGTCAACTGAAGGTTCCATATTGTAAGATTACCTAAGTGTTTTTATGTCGGCCTTTTTTTTGTATAAAATACTTTAAAACCAATCAATATGCCTAGCCTTTACCCAATTATGTTGGCGTCGGCTGCTAGTCTAACCGGATGCAGCTGAATAACAGAATTTTACATGGAGCCACTGTTTATCTGAACTCCACAACCCAGTTATTGGATAACACGATACCCCTTGAAAAGACTATACTCCCTTTGAAATAAGATTAGAAATTTAAATAAGCCTTTTTTACAGTCCGTTCAACCGATTTTGACTTCTATTGCGTTGATGGCACGACAAATAGCAGCTGCAGTAGACAGTTGGTATTGTGTAACTTTTTTTGCTTTTAATGCCATCCTTATGTCTACGGTATAAAAGTCAAAATCGGGCGAACGGACTGTAAAAAGGTTTGTTTAAATTTCTAATCTTATTTAAAATGGAGTATATCAGGAGTCAGACATTTGGGCTTCTGACTATCCGTAACGACTGTCAAAGATCTAATAACGATAACCGGCACCAACGCAACGGCTCAACGTGCTTTCCGAGGCAAAATAAAAATAACCTAAAGCTAAATTGAACTCAATACTGTAACTCCAGTATTAAATTAACTTAACTTATTCTCAGTACAAAACACCAATTCGTAAGCATCTATGAAAAGGTATTTACAATACACATGTGATTGCTTTGTGTCAGCTTGCGGACTCCGGAAGCGGAAACGATAACGGAAATACATTTATCTCGAGTACGGAAAAGTTGTCGGTCGGTACAGATGGCATTTTTACACGTAGGTACTAGTTTGTTGGAGACTCTTCCTAGCGCGTCGAACGTTATCATGATATTTTAGGGTTAGAATACAACATACATACAACATAAGTTTAAGATTAATCCATACTAATACATACTCCATACTAATCCTAACTATATATATTATATTATATTATATTATATTATATTATATTATATTATATTATATTATATTATATTATATTATATTATATTATATTATATTATATTATATTATATTATATTATATTATATTATATTATATTATATTATATTATATTATATTATATTATATTATATTATATTATATATACAATATTATAAATGCGAAAGTGAGTTTGTTTGTTACGCTTTCACACTAAAACGGCTGAACGGATTTGGATGAAATTTGGCACATGGGTATACCATGACCTGGAATAGGACATAGTAGAATTTTTATCCCGATATTCCTACGGGATCGAGACTTACGCGAGTGAAACCGCGGGGCGCAGCTAGTAATATTATAAATTCTAAAGTAACTCTGTCTGTCAGTCTGTATGTTACCTTTTCACACCTAAACCACTGAACGGATTTCGATAAAATTTGGCAAGGAGATAGAAGGCATCCCGGGGAAGGACATAGGCTAAAGGCTTTTTATCGACATACCACGCGGGCGAAGTCGCGGGCGGAAGCTAGTAATACATAAAAACAACCTAATGCATTAAGTCCGCCTTTGAACCTTGTTTTTGAGTGCGAAAAGTATAAATAAATAAATAAAAACAACAACACAGTACATAGCATATAGAACTAACATTGCCGCGACAATGGTGACATTAATTTAACACACGGGTCGGGCTGGTGGCCAGTAATAATAAAAAATCTGATAAGATCTCAGGATAAGATAAAATAATTCGTAAATTGAAAAATTTCCTTGTTCGTGTGTAGTTAGAGCCAATAATAGATTTCTTTTCATGGTAATGATAATGAAAACAGAAATTTTCTCTAGTAGGTGATAGCTAATGTACCTACTTATAAATAAGAAATCACGTATTCACATATTATCATAAATGACTAAAAAGAGTTCGGTAATAATTTTCCTACTAGGCTGTAACCACCTCACCACTTATCCAGCTACCAATAAATCCCTCTTGTGTTTCAAAGATCCTAAATACACTTAACTAATTAGCTTTTATTGGGTTGCCTACAAATATAAATAAATCCACCACTAACCCGACCCGATAGGGAAAACGAGAGAGGTATTAACTTATTCCTCTACTCGATCCATTTATATCGTATAGTCACCCTAGGCTACGCCTCCCTGAATATTAAAAATTGCATAATATGGCAACCCTGACTGCAAGGCAATATCGCACAAATATTTACACCGACCCACCTGTACCTACCTGTTCCTTCCTGTGGAAGTAGGTTGCGAGTGGCAACACAGGCATTTTATGCACACTAATGAATTCCCGCGAACCCATGCTTATGTGCGAAGGTGTAATTATGAGAAATAAGTAGAAAAACGTATGAAATGAATGATTTTTTTAGTATCATTTCCCCCCCTTTTTTATATACCTACTTGATCATGTTTTTATCATTATTATTTTAAGCTGTAAGCTTTTAAACTATTTAAATAAGTCTATAAATAAAAATACCATTAGTTTTTGTAAAGAGGATCTGAATCAAAAAAATATAAGTACATATTATATTTAAATATATTAATATTGTACATGTGATACAGAGTAATAAGTAGGTACGTGATCATTTTATTAATGGAAAGTATCAACCGTGTAATGGAAATCACGGAATGTTATGTAATATTACCAAATAATGAAAACCGGGCAGAATATTGTGTCGGTGTTTGGGCATGTCAAAAGTAATGTACGTTCTACGAACATTTAATTAACTTAATATATTTGTGAATACGAAAATTGGAATCCTAATATTTTTTTCATGAATGACTTTCAATAGATATGAAAACATCAACACGAATAACAAATACGGAATTACAATGTCAGTAGAATCATGTTCTTATGCAGAGTAAAAATATATTTTTATCAATGAAATCGAATATTCGTCACTGAGGTTCCCAAACTCATAGTACCTACGAGATCGGATTTTATTCGCAAGTATTAATTCTGTAGAAGTCGATTACTTTTTTTGCTTTTTATTGCCAAACTGGGCAATATAAAATAGATTCCCCTCTTGTAGATTCGCTTGTTGTTGATTGTGATTTTACCTATGATAGCTACTTCCATATAGGAGGGTCTACTCTTCAAAGCTATGAGGTTTTTGGTTCGTTATTTGTAAAAAATACATGAGTCTTAATTCTAACCATTAACGGTCCGTAAATTATAGGAATCGGCCATAGGTAATTTCCATCGTTTGGACAGAAGCTTGAAGTATATAGTTACAATGTTGTCCCCTACATGTTTCGAATTTTCGATGTTTACCGTCTGATTTGGGAAACACCAAACCTTGCACTAAACAAGATGCTATAGCTAAGACACACGAGACACAAACAAAAATGACACTTCGCAATGAAAAAATGACACTTTGTTTATGACGTATAACCAAACTCGCTACTATAATAATGAAAATGTAAATCAACCTTATCAGCACGAAGACAATTAAGAAGTCGTCGTATCATCATATTGTCAATTCTATATCGTATATAGAATCGTATATATCGTATATAGAATTGCAGGTCGCTGACTTCAAGGAGCACGTTAGACATTTACAATAGCGAATAAAAGTCCCTTCTCCACAAAAGCGAACAAGACATAAAACAAAAAACCGGCCAAGTGCATGTCGAACCATGCACAATGAAGGGTTCCGTAGTTGGGATGAATTTATAAAACAAACTTATCATTGTAGTTGAAAAACTTGTTCTCAGAATGTATGGGAGAACAACTGCAAATTTAAGTTGGTCAATTATTACTCGTTAACTTGTGGAGTCTACATAGCGGTGATAGTTTTCCTTTTAATTTCGTTATATATACTACTGCCGTGCATTTTTCACATACCCAAACCCAACCATTTAGCTGGCAGGGGACGGACACTTGGATCTAACAAAAATCAGCACTTTAAAGCTTAATATTCCGCAAACGGATCCCTGAAACCAAAAATGGTTTTAACAAACTCACATTATTTTTAAACGACCTTTCCAACGATACCCCACACCGTGGTATTGACGAAAAAATAAAACCATCCCCACTTTACGTGTAGGGGAGGTATCCTAAAAAAAATCCATACCAAATTACAGCTTTCTAGTACCAACGGTCTCTGAGTTAAGCCGCGGACAGACGGACAAACGGACATGGCGAAACTATAAGGATTCCTTGTTGACTACGGAACCCTAAAAAACCGGCCAAGTGCGAATCGGACTTGCGCACGAAGGGTTTCGTACCATTATCTATAAAACGGCAAAAAAAATCACGTTTGTTGTATGGGAACCCCCTTAAACATTTATTTTATTCTGTTTTTTAGTATTTGTTGTTATAGCGGCAACAGAAATACATCATCTGTGAAAATTTCAACTGTCTAACTATCACGGTTCATGAGATACAGCCTGGTGACAGACGGACGGACAGCGGAGCCTTAGTAATAGGGTCCCGTTTTACCCTTTGGGTACAGAACCCTATAAAGCCACTACCACTATAAAAGAGTTCAAACTACTTATTTCCCAACCTGTTTACGAGAACA
Source organism: Lithophane ornitopus (assembly GCA_948473465.1). NCBI lineage: Eukaryota > Metazoa > Arthropoda > Insecta > Lepidoptera > Noctuidae > Lithophane > Lithophane ornitopus. The sequence continues at coordinate 6,330,951 of OX419613.1, read as the reverse complement.
TGAGTATCGTAAAAGTCGCCGGTCTTAGGTCAGTTGCGAGCTAAGAATTAACGGCCGCAACAGCTCAGTGGTTTTAAAAAAGGAATTTATTGCCAATGCTTGCTCCGAGTTGCTCCGGATCACCGTTATTCCCCCTTCGGGTCTATTTGTCTCCGTCCTAGTGACAGAGACCTATTGTTTCAGCCCGTGTCCACCGCAATATTGGTTTATTTTGTCCGGCGAAGACTATTATTAATAGACTTAAAAAACAATGCTCTTTCTCGCCCAATTTCACTAATTGTTTCTGTGAGTTGTGAGAGCAATTTGTTAGGTTATTGCTGTGTTGGAGCTGTTTGGAATTTGTGATTATTTAGGATGTTGTGTAATGAATAAACTTCACGCTAATTTTTTAAGTAGTAGGCTGACCGATCCTTAAATGAAACCCTAACATTCTGTAATTAGTAACGATATTGATGCTTTTTCAATCTGTCTAGAATTTTCCCAAGGGTTGGCTTCCAGTCTAACCGGATGCAGCTGAATACCAGTATTTTACATGGGGCGACTGCGTATCTCACCTCCACAACCCAGTAACTGGGTAATACGATACCCCTTGGTAAGACTGGTTATCAGACTTTCGGGCTTCTGACGATCCGTAACAACTGTCAAATATCCACGGATTACAGCCGGGACCGACGGCTTAACCTGCTTTCCAAGCGATGGAGGAGTCTCGGTATATAAAGATGGTCACCAATCCACGGAAAAATCGCGGCAAGCGTAGCTTAACCTGATGGATCGACCCTTGCGGCTGTTATTACTTAGCCACGAGCTCCTCTTTCAGAATATTAATGCTTCATATCAGACACAATTCGGAATTCTAGCTTACCAGCGTTCTATTTTTTTTTAAACATTCGATAGTCATTTTCCTGGTCTTGGTAAAGAATCCCAGAAACTCACTAATAACTGTGCAGCTTAGAGACGAACTATGCATTTACACGAAACAACTAAATCCAAATGGTTAACAGCTGTGCAACACAACCCAACTAGCTCCCCTGCGACTCTGGTTTATCACAAAGTAACTGTCGTCAGTCTTTTGTAGCCCGTACTTAAACTAAGTTACCATGTACGAAGTATATTTTATAAGTAAAACCAATTGTTAAATCCAATGGCTTTGTTCCTTACGTCTCTTAGGGAAAAACGAAAGCCACCCCATTAGTTACTATCTAAACAAAAATATAAGCAGCGTGGACCTGTAAAAACATAATATATGAATAACTTCAAGCTTTTTCTCATGCAAAAACATCAGACCACTAGCCTATTAGAAAATTATCTAAAATCTTTGAAATGGGAAAGCTTGATCACCAGGGGGCCTAAAATAGTCACATTGGCAATTCCTCTAAAAACAATTCATTTCCTGAATTCCCAGCTGTCATTAGCAATTCCTCTAATTTGACACAAAAGCAATTCACAATTTGTGGACCATTTTACGAATCTCCTATGGAGATTCGTAAACTGTCAAACAGAGAATTATTGCGTAATAAGAATCAGCACGCAGATCATAATATGAATTGTCAGTTTTTAACATTTTACGATGATTCACAATATTTTCCTATTGTGATTCTGCCAAAGTAGCCATTTTAGACCCGCAGAAATAAACCAACAAGAATGCCAGATAAAAAGATGGAAACATTGTTTGTTTAACACAACACCATGTAAGTATAGAAAACAAATACGTTACATAAAGTAAAAAATATGTATTTTCAATAAAACGCTAGGGTATTATTATTCATTTTCGTCAAAAGGCATCACTCAGCAAACTGCTGGACCACAAAATCACCATGCTTGGCAAAAGATAACCCAATCACTGGGCTGAGTCCTGAGTGACGGCGCACCGCGGAGGTGGATTGCGGAGCGGCTTTTGAAAGTTGATGCGTGCGCGTGTGTCTAATGGGCGTCCTGAGTGACGGCGCACCACGTATTTTTGGGTGCATTTTTCCAATATAATGTGAAACTTGGTGCTTTCGAATGATACTCATTGTTATAGTGTACGGATAACATAGTAATTAATGAGGATTATGAATTTGATTTTGCGATCCCTTACGTATACGTTCATACAAAGTTATCGGGGCATGTCAAAACGGGCTTTGTGACATTTAACGTCACTATCCGCCACTCAGCCAGTAAAAATCAAAATACGCATATATATGAGTAAATCTGCCAGTAGAATGCGCCCGCACTCCGGACAAGTTCGAACATCTCGAACATTTGTTTTATCCGCCGTTCATTCCGCCTGCGCGGTGCGCCGTCAATCAGGACTCAGCCTAGCGCGAAGAGTGAATACCGAACTCTTATAACCTGCCTTAATAATTTATATCATTCATCATTATATCATTTATACGACAGTCAAGGAAAAACTTCACACATCAAACGAATCTCGTCCCTAATCTTAGACATTTAAAAACAAGTGCCAAAACTTACATTTTAAAAGTTTTTAAACCAAGATCAGAAGATTTAAATTTTAATCATCCCGTCTTTATATTTCTTCATTGCCGTCCACTTGGTGTGGCTTATAACGACTTACTGTCAGGCAGTTAGTTATAATTAAATCTATGATAATTGCTATTTACGTTGGAATTTAATTGCTTGAATAGCCTGACGGATTTGTCACCAGAGGGAATGGCGTTTGAAAATTGAATTGAAGAACAAAAGACAATCGAGGAGTTTACCTGCCTTTTAATGTTAATCAAAAATATTGTGTTTTAAAAGTTTTTGAATAATTTAATTATTTTCAAGTCAAATCTTTAAAAGTTTTTGCCGCTCCAAATAATGAATATTACAGGTTCAAACCTATACATGAAACTTTTCAACTTTTTGTGGCAGGCGCTATAGAAAGCTGAAAAGACCACGTTTTTGGGTGAACGTACACTATGACTTACGAGGAATGGGATGGAATGCAATTTTTATGTGATATGGTAATGAATGAGTCATTTACCAGGTCCATAATTTAAAACTCATGCATGTCTAATTATACCTTCAAAGTGAAGCAGTGATATATAAACTAAAATTGATCAGTGAGTCTATTTTGTTTACGTTATTATCATTAAACACTGACTAAGTATTTATGCCAAGCTAAAATGGAATTGGGCGGTTTATATAAGCCGCATGCATAGTGACCGCTGGGCAACAGTCTCCACACGGTGGGTGCCTGAGGATGGACGGCGCCGCCGAGGCCAGCCCAGGAAGAGATGGCGAGACGATGTAGACGCGTACCGCAAGGGTTGGATCGAGGTGGCCCTGGAAAAGGATGTTTGGAAAGATTTCGGGGAGACCTTTGCTCAGCAGTGGGACAGTATAGGTAACATGAGTCAATCTGCCTAGCCTTCTCCCAACTATGTTGGGGTCGGCTTCCAGTCTAACCGGATGCAGCTGAATACCAGTATTTTACATGGAGCGACTGTCTATCTGATCTCCACAACTCCGTACCTGGGCAATACGATACTCGTTCGTAAGACTAGTTGTCAGACTTTCGGGCTTATGACGACCCGTAACGACTGTCAAAGATCCACGAATGACAGCCGGGACCAACGGCTTAACGTGCTTTCCGACCGTGCTTTTTTAGGGTTCCGTAGTCAACAAGGAACCCTTATAGTTTCGCCATGTCCGTCTGTCCGTCTGTCCGCGGCTTAGCTCAGAGACCGTTGGTACTAGAAAGCTGTAATTTGGTATGGATAAACATATAAACGACACCGACAAAGTGGTAAAAAAAGATCTTTTTTAGGGTACCTCCCCTACACGTAAAGTGGGGATGGTTTTTTTTTTCTCGTCTATACCACGGTGTGGGGTATCGTTGGAAAGGTCGTTTAAAAATAATGTAAGTTTGTTAAAGCCATTTTTGGATTCAGGGATCCGTTTGCGGAATATTAAGCTTTAAACTGCTCATTTTTGTTAGAGCCAAGTGCCAATCTCCTACTGTGAGCAGTGGTGGCACAGTGGTAACGGCCACGACTTACGAGTTGTAGGTCGTAGGTTCGAACCCCGACAGGCGCTTTACTTTGTGTAAATTATTTCATCACCACTGCTCTCAAAACGGTGAAGGAAAACATCGTGAGGAAACCGGCATGACCTAGAACCAAAAATTCGAAGACATGTGACATCTACCAACCCGCACTGGGCCCGCGTGGTGGATTACGGCCCACTCCCTCTCACAGAGAGGAGGCCTGTGTCCCAGCAGTGGGAACATTATAGGCTGATTATGCTAAGTGCCCTTGGCCTTTTGGGTAATCGGCCGTCCAGCTGTATCATATTATAGGAACATATTCGTATATGGACTAGATGAGGTTTCGCAACAGGGCAGTTAGTATTTTGTTATGTTGGCATACAAATAAGTAATAGATATCTAAAATATGTTGGACTTTTGTATTATGTAGTAGAGGGACAGGGGAACACGATAACTATGTGTGTACGTAGGAGGAACTTGATGCACTTATTCAAAGGAACTCTTTTTACCCGACTACGGCGAAGAAAAAAGGAGGGTTATGATTTTGACCGGTATGTATGTATGTATGTATGTATGTTCATCTGTTCCCTCATATCTTCTAAACGACTCATCACAATTTCACAAATGAGGTATCGTTGGAAGCGTCTTGATCGTCCGCTGGTTATAGGCTATATGAAGGCCGAGGTCACACGTAATCTGTTTGATTTATACCCTAACACGAGTGCCTCCGGATTTTTAATTTGTCTGTCTGTGGTGTCTTGTTTATATCTTTTTGAAGAAGTCGGTTCAAAATAACAGAACCATTAAAATACTTGAGCTAAATTATCACTCCTCTGAATTCTACTGGAGAAAGCAAAGAAAAGTGGAAAACCCTACAAAACAAAACGAAAGCACTAGTGAAGTAAGAATTTTTATTACTTTCCAACGAACATAGAACTAATATTTTTCCTAATAAAGGAAATTAAGTATTCGTAATAAAAGGAAATCGTGATTTCAGTTTTAATTAACACTTGTTAAAGACGAAGTATACTCAAGTGTTCTCGTAAATTGATTGTAATTATGTCTTGACTATAAGGGTTTTTTACACATTAACGTTTTTTTTTTTTCAATCATAGGCACTCACACAATTTTTGTAATTAACTTTAAATTAGGTATTCAGTCTTCTTCAGTTTTAATTAAGTATAACAATTTACCTGTTTCCGTGATTTCAAGATGGCTTAAGATCATTTATTATAATGAAAATGTAATTAAGAAAAGGACGAAGTAATTGACCTTTTAAGCCAATTGGCTTAAACTTTGTTAGTAAAGTATAAAGTTTATGTTGAAAAGTTCAACTTCAACTCTTCATTAGTGGCTACTGAAAAGTTAGCTTTGAAAATTAAAAAACAACAGTCATTTTTAGGGTTCCGTAGTCAACAAGGAACCCTTATAGTTTCGCCAAGTCCGTCTGTCTGTCCGTCTGTCCGCGGCTTAGCTCAGAGACTGTTGGTACTAGAAAACTGTAATTTGGTATGGGTCTAAATCACGCCGGCGGTGTAAAAGAAATAGCGAAATAGAGAAAGAAAGCGGCAAGTGGTAAAAGAAAATCTTAAAAAATATTTTTTTTAGGGTCTACACGTAAAGTCGGGATGTTTTTTTTTTCTCGTCAATCCCATAGTGTGGGGTATCGTTGGAAAGGTCGTTTAAAATAATGTGAGTTTGTGAAAACCATTTTTGGATTCAGAGATCCGTTTGCGAAATATTAAGCTTTAAAGTGCTGATTTTGGTTAGAGCCAAGTGTCCCCCCTCCCTGCCAGCTAAATGGTTGGGTTTGGGTATGTGAAAAAATTCACGGCAGTAGTATATATAACGAAATTAAATGGAAAACTATCACCGCTACGTAGGCTCCACAAATTATCGTGTAATAATCGACCAACTTAATTTTGCAGTTGCAAAAACATGTTAAGTTTGTTGGATAAATTCATCCCAACTACGGAACCCTACATTGTGCGTGGTTCGACATGCACTTGGCCGGTTTTTTACTTTTATGTCTTGGGTCTGCTTGCAAAACAAATCACTAAACACGTTTAGAACTAAGTGATAAAATATCGTACCGTTTCTGTCAATTGTGAAGATGAAATATATCCAATACCCTAATCATAATATTCATCAAAATCAACGACTCCGCATCATAGTTGCGACAAACAAATCCACGACAAATGTTAGGGCGACAGTACGATATGTCGACCATTGCAGTGGTGTGACAGCACATGAGAGCGTGACATACGTTAGTGAGACTGATTGTTTTCTCGACAAATGACACAATGACGGAAATTTTGATCGGCGAACGATAGCGCGACACAACTTTCGCGCGACAAACGTTTCTATAATTATTTTGTTGCTACTTTGTGGAGTCTATGCTGACAGGCCACCACGCCTGTCACGTGCTAACAAGGATGGTAGGTACCCTTTATCCTGTGCGCGACTGCTCAGTACAGACCAGGGATGTTGCGGACATCCGCATCCGCATCCGCAACCGCGGAGCTTCCGCATCGATTTGGACATCCGCATCCGCATCCGCAATAATTAATGTTATGCGGATGTTTATGCGGATGCGGATGTAGCACAGGTCGCGACAAGAAAGATAAGCGGGGCCGGCGACTGGCGCGTGCCGTATGCGAACGAAACCTTCGCTCCTATTGGTCAATGAGCACTTCTCATTGACCAATAGCACGCAGATTTTTATCGACACCACCAGCCAGTGTTCCTAGCGAACAATTGTTCAGTAGCGCGGGTTTAATATAATATGAATCCCTACGTAACTTTTCTTTGTTTCTGACTTGACTCCGAAAAGGCGGCAATATTACTTTTTATTAAATATAATTCTCCAATTTTTTACTTTACTTACTTAATATCTAATAAAAAAATACTATCTTTTTTTATTACTTACCAACCACACAAATAAAAAAAAAACTTATAAAATATCTAAACATCCGCATCCGCATCCGCATCCGCGGATGTGAAAAAATCTGCATCCGCCTTGCAACCTTTACCCGTGACCTAGCCGAGTTACTTCTATCGATCAAAAGTTCTGTCGTCCTATCATTTGTCGAGAAAACCATCAGTCGCACTAACGTATCTCATCACCACCCTTGGTTGACTGGTAGAGAATGCCGCCTTTGTACCTTTTTTTTTTGTGTGCGAAAAGTTTAAATAAATAAATAAACGTATGTCAAGCTGATGTGCTGTCGCACTACTGTTGGTCGACATATCGTACGGTCACCCTTTATTTTTTGAGGGTTTGAATTCATGGAAAAGAAAGAAAAATCGGTTTATTGGTCACAGAAACACGTGCTTAAAAAGAGATAACAGTAATCAACAATATTAAACAAAAAAAACAAAAACAAAATTGGTCTAAGTACAAATATGAGAACACGAGTATAAATATAAATAATTGGCACGTCATGACTGTGACACTGTGACACTGTGGCTTCCACTCAACATAATGCTGCGCTATGGGGGACCCACAGCACAGCGCTGCGGAAAGAATAAAATAAACATATACAATACTTAGAATATAACTAAGTATTGTACTTATATGTTTATTTTATTCTTTACCTATTTAATATGTACAAATCTTTGAACCTTATTTCCGTACGTCTTTTTCGGGTGACCACTGAAAATCAGCGCTGTGCTATAACTTTAAGCTATACGAATTAAAGGAATAAATATTATTAAATAGGTAACGAAAATAAATAAATAATGAGGGTATGTACATTATTCTACATGAGAATAATTGTGTTCTGTCTCGCTCCCACTCTTACCTTCGCGTCAAATAAATCATCATCAAATAGCTTCTCCCGCTCTGGGCGGAGCGGGAGGGCGTGTCAGAATTTTACTGGCTAAAACCCACCCGTGTTCCTTCAGTTGCTGTTGCCAAGGGTCGTACTGTCACCCAAACATTTGTTTCTCGTAACTATGATGTGGAGTCGAAGTTAACACTATCAAGAAGCCACATTTCCTCTACATAAAGTTTAAAGTTCCATCAGCAATTAAAGTGAAGGATTCAGTAAAATAAAGTGGAGACGCAGCGCAGCGGCGCGGCGCCGGCGGAGGCGTGCCTTCTCGTCTGGAAATCCATTGATATTAGGAATTATCTACCGCTGCGCTTTGCTGGCTCCCTGGTCCCTGCAGATTCAAAGACGGTTGAATTCAATTTTATGTTAGAACTAGGTACTAGGGGGATTATAAAATTGTTTTAATTTATTTGAGAAATAAAACGTATCTCTAGATTCTGGTAGATTTTTTGGTCTCTTCTGAGTGACTTACCTATTTACATAGCAAGTATTGATAAATCACGTGAAACAAACACGTGCATGAGACCGTAAACAATATTAATTTTCATTGAAGAAAACAAGTCAACGTAACCGATACTTTTATCTCAATATCACTTACAGAATCAACAAGGAAAGTGAAAATAAATTTACAGTTATCTTTCCGTCAATTTTCTTCGTATCAAATAAAGATCGTTGGTTTCCACCACTTCGGCGCTAAGAAACCCTTCCATTCAAAAGCTTTTCCAATTGTGTATCAAAGAGAGCGAACATCTTATGGTACAGCAACAAATAACATTGTATTTCCACTGACAAAGATGTGAAATTGACGAGGGTCGTATTCAATCATGGGACCCTCTGTGAGAGCGCGCAATGTGAGCTTTTCAATTGTTTTGCAGTCCATTGTTTTATTTCTATAACAATTAACGCGAGGATATTGAACTAACAAAGCAATGAGAGCGGAGTTTGGAAATTTAATTATGAACATACACGTATTTAGGACGTATTTTAACAAAGTTTGCTACTGTTTTTTTAGGAACCTTTTGCTTGACAACAAGATAATATTTGCTGCAGTTCCGTAAATTAATTTATTAATTAAAATTAGTCGACAGCGATGCGGAGGAATTGTGAGACGCCAGTTTAAGTTAGGATATTATTTATTGTTATTTTTATTTATTAATTAATTAGATAGAAGTTGTTATTTATGTACATTTCATTTTAATTACGAATAAATGTACTTATTATAAGGTAAAAAACAAATTGAACTGTTTAAACAATGGATGAACTTGTATATAACAAGACCATTATTATCCCTGCTATCTATCAAGATTACTCCATTATTCACAAAAGTTGCAGACTTTCTTCAAAGACACAACTTTTCGAGGAAATCCTTGTGATTAGAAAATTCGATAAAACGTTTACCTTCAGAAACAGAAGTAGTACATAAATACATACATCCAATCTAACTTTCAACACACAACAAGTTTATAAAGAACTTCCGTTACCTTACATTACAACTTTGAGAACTTGATGACACTTGACAAACACAACTTATAACATGATGTACATGTCGTTAGTTATAGATTCTTACTTCATACTTTAACGCCTATAATAATGTATTCCCCCTTTATTTTATATACAGAGAGTAACAATGATAAAAAACTCCATATAATAATAAAAAAGTATTTTTTTAAATCCATCTCCACGCATTGACCCTTTTGTGAGATTACCATTTTCTAAACATTTCAGAAAATACTAAGAAAATAAACCGGCCAAGTGCGAGTCGGACTCGCGCACGAAGGGTACCGTACCATATATAAAAACGGTAAAAAAAAATCATGTCTGTTGTATGGGAGCCCCCTTAAATATTCGTTTTATTTTAATTTAATTATTTATTTTTAAAGTGAATATAATAACTAAATATCAATATCGAGCAAAAACGGGTAAATATTTATTTTATTCTGTTTTTTAGTATTTGTTGTTATAGCGGCAACAGAAACACATCATCTGTAAAAAAACTGTCTAACTATCACGGTTCATGAGATACAGCCTGGTGACAGACGGGCAGACAGACAGACAGACAGATAGACAGGCAGGCAGACAGACAGACAGCGGAGCCTTAGTAATAGGGTCCCGTTTTACACTTTGGGGACACATTGAGGGATTCAAAAAAGGATGTAGGTACGAAATGGAAACATTTGACTTACAAATGAATCGCTATCTCATTCGGAACAAAACGAAAACGCTCATAAAACGAAATACGCGAAGATCTCAGTGTAAGTAACTGGGTTCTTAATAAATAGGTCGTTTCCTTCACTCATTCCGCTTAATCAAACCTCCATCGTCTCAGCTTTGCGGCTAATAGAATCGGAAAACCATCAGCGGATGCGCCTTGCCAGATTAAAGGTTGTGCTAACTAAATTATTGCCGATTCGCGTTGAAAGGTCGAGGCAATCATTTTGTACTTGAAAATGTAGGTGTGGGCAAAGTTTCAAGGAAATCCGGAAGAGTTCTAAAACTCAAAGCAGTTATATCAATGAAACCATTTACAAGCACTTTTGAATTGGCAAAGAGTCCGTTATTTGAAGCTAGTTGCCAATTCCAAAACGTAGAGAGAAGAACGGGTAAGTAGGTACATTCTTAAATCCTGGGTACATTATTCTTGATGCTTCTACTGGGTGTTAGGGTAGACACCGTTATCCTTGAAACTAGTGGTTTGGTGTCATCTATAATATAACTTTTCTTACTTTGAAATCACTAAAAAAAAAATCAGCTGTTCCATACATTTGTGTTCACTTAAATCAACAAAATATATGGAAAAGCTGTTTTTTTATTGCGATTTCAAAGTTTGTCCCATAGAAAAAGTATATTATAGATGACACCAAACCTCTAGTTTCAAGGATAACGGTGTCTATACCCTAACACCCTGTATATGTATTTGAAACAATCTAAAAACATTTCAAACTATAATATTACAGGTAAGTCCTGACGGTTAAGAGATAATCAGTCTTCTGACTAGGTGAATTGGTAGGTACGAGCACGGCTCGTTGATTCTGTTACTAAATTGGCAAACAGCGCAAGGTATTTTCTCCATTTTCTGCATACAAAATTGAGTCTTTGTGAATTTGTAGCGAAGTTCTTTTTGGTAACGAAGCGTTGAAACTTTGAAGTGTGTTTGCTAGCTGACTTAGCGTGTTTTTGTCGCTATTGACACTTTAATACTATCGCAATTTCATATCTATTACAATATTAAAACGGTTCCACTTATTAGGTATTGTAACCATGTAGTTGTAAGCCTTGTATTTACATACTAAATGTGGATATTGACCATTCGGGCCGGTTCGGTACCTGGCTATATAGGTTGTTAGGTTAAACACCGTTATCCTTGAAACTAGTGGTTTGGTGTCATTTATAGAACGTAAAATCAATGGAAAATTACGACTTTTTTTTTAAATTACACTTTCACCCTTTCACCTAAGCGCTAGGGCAACGAACTTGCGACGTGACCTGACCGGCCACGAGCGCGACCCCTCCCTCAGTCACTCAGCTGTTTCGCTTGCGAGCACGGTGCCAAATAGAAACTTTTTAAAATCTTTTAATGAAAATAACGTTTTTTTTGTATTTACTCGATTATTTATTTTTATATTTAAGTCAACTACCCATGGTTTGAATGACAACGGTGTTCACCCTTACACCCTGTACTTCATCATCCCCTAGTATTTTCAGCATTTATGTCGGTGCAAAACTTTTCAGTACCTACGCATTTTACTTTATGAATTGAACTATAAGTCACTTATCGTACCAAGAACTAATATTATAAATGCGAAAGTGAGTTTGTTTGTTACGCTTTCACGCTAAAACGGGTGAACGGATTTGGATGAGATTTGGAACATGGATAGACCATGATCTGGAATAGGACATAGGATATTTTTTTATCCCCACGGGATGGAGACTTACGCGGGTGAAACCGCGGGGCGCAGCTAGTCATCAATACACAATGAGCAACCGTGACAAATGCTCGCTCTTATTGACATTTGGACAATAACAGACCATGACAATCCATCATTAACTTTTCAATACCCGTTTCTCATCTCCAGTATCCAACTACCTTCCTGAAACTTTTCATCCACAAGTACCCACAGAATGTTAAATAGATTTTCCGCGTCGCCACTCATGCCGTGATAACAACCATTCGATCCACACAATACATACAACTCTCGCGAAGTATTGCCAACTGTCAAAGGCACTAGTTTATCATAACTCAATTCCTTTGTGCACCAGATTATAGATGTGAGCGATAAATAGGATGTACTGCGCCGATTTTTTGAGGCAGGTACATTTGGTAAGCCCGCTATTGCTGATAAAAGCATTCATTTCAAGGTAATAAAGGCCTTGGCTTAGAGTAATTTTCAGATCTGACAAAATGGTATTGCCTTTTTTGCATCAATCATTTTTAGCTGCATCCCGAAGTTTGGATTTGTGCCCGGTTATAAAAGGAACTTATTTAAATGGAACTTAAACATAATTGGCGTAATGTGGGTATTATACTGGGTGTTAGGGTAGACACTGTTATCCTTGAAACTAGTGGTTTGGTGTCATCTATAATATACTTTTTCTATGGGACCAACCTTGAAATCGCGAAAAAAAAAACAGCTGTTCCATACATTTGTGTTCACTTAAATCGACAAAATGTATAAAAAAGCAATTTTTTTTTTGCCGTTTCAAAGTTGGTCCCATAGAAAAAGTATATTATAGATGACACCAAACCACTAGTTTCAAGGATTACGGTGTCTACCCTAACACCCTGTATACCCCTGCCCAATACCTCGATGCAGGCGTGATGTTTCGATAGATATCTAATCCTATTACTATGCCACTGGACACAATCCCAAACCGCAAGCTAGTAAGATTTCCTAACAGAAAAACCGTCGTCGCACCACTTTCTCAAACCTGGAAATCCGCTTTGCGATGTTAAACCAATAAGGTGGTTTTCAACTCCCTCCAAGTATTTCAAACTGCCAAAGCCACCGGAATCTCGTAATTTAGCCGCTTTGTGCAGCACATGTAGGGCGTAAGTCGCATGCCGAATCCCGATACGTTTTTATAAGTTATTGGAGAGTAGATATTTTGGTCTTGTTCCTTTTTGCCGTGGCGGGTTGGTTTATTGATGGAAGATTAAACTCTACCAAACCGAAACGTGGGGTAAGTTATAATTTAATCAGGTTTATCTGTAATACGAATTCAAATGAGGGTCTTGTGGCTAAGTAAGAACAGCCGCACGGATCGATCAGGTTAAGATACGCTTGCCGTAGTTGGTCCGTGGATGGGTGACCATCTTTACATACCAAGACTCTCCGTGCCTCGGAAAGCACGTTGACCCGTTGGTCCCAGCTGTTATTTGTAGATCTTTAACAGCTGTTACGGGTCGTCAGAAGCCCGAAAGTCTGACAACCAGTCTTACCAAAAGGTATCGTGTTCCCAGTAACTGGGTTGTGGATGTCAGATAGGCAGTCTCTCCATGTAAAATGGAAGCCGATCCCAACATAGTTGGGAAAAGGCAAGGCGATGATGATCTGTACTACCAATAGTGATTACGAAGAACTGGAACATTGCCCAATATTTTGCTGTAGGCTCATTATAAACTATTTTCATGTTTTCAATCAACAAATATAATAATAGGTACTACATTACGAGATAACAGTAAGTAACTAGAATTTTCTAGTACTAGGGCGTTAATGCTATAATAATCATCTTTTCATTGCTACACAAAAGATAAAATATCATCCTTAGGCCGCTGTCGTACCTGCTGAGAACATATTGTACTGTCCATTCAGCGTAATATTACGAAAAACTATTTTCTTATTATTTGTGCATATGACATCTAGTCAACTAATTCTTAATCATTAAGTCTTTAATATTCATTTTATTTAATATTATCCTAACTAATATTATTAATTCGAAAGTCAGTTTCTTTGTTTGTTTGTTACACTTTCACGCTAAAACGGCTGGACAGGGGCACAGGGGTAGGCCATATACTGGAATAGGACATGGGATTTTTTATCCCGATATTTCCTCGGGATCGAGACATACGCGGGTGAAACCGCGGGGCGCAGCTGGTAATCTATATAGTGACTTTATTGGTGATGTTCTTTAGAAAGGTCAGGTGCGTTTTACTCGCAACCGGCGTGCGTGTATGACCAGATGGATAAAACGTAAACGAGGCAAAAGGAGTATGTAAGGATCGTAGCAGTTTATGTATGTGTATTATAATCTAATTATGTCACTATCGTGGTTCGAAATACATAAACCTAAGACGACTTGAAATTAGCCAGTAGGTAACCCGGAATAAGTGAAATGAAATTGTTTATTCTGTAAATAGGATATTTGAATCAAGTTTACACGTCATATTTTTTTTTTTTAATAAGCTAGATGAGGTTGGCATTTCCTATCTGACGACTCTGAGAAGAAAGGCCGAGTGTGCAAGGTAATAATTCAACACTTACTGCCAGTATCAATTTCTTCATATCTACATAATATAATGTAATATACTCTTCGCTCTCCATACTATTGTCATCAAGGTAATAGCGATTTATGATATGGACTCGTTCTAATGATAGCAGCTTGGAGTGACAGCGTAATTAATTAATATATATGCCTATATGAGTAGATACCCCCTGTCATTCTAATTTTCGTATATTACTGTCATAGCGAGCTGATATACAAAACAATATAAGTTACCAAAATTATGTTGAATATATTGTACGTTCCTGTTTCGCTCTGCAGCACAGTAAAACCGCAAAAATAGAACCCTTTTCACACTCGCAAATTCCCACAAATATTTGCGGTCCAAATATGCATCCTTAAGGTACACCTTCTATTTTTAGCCCACATAAATTCTCTGTTGCCCCACCCTCGTAGATTTATAGGGCTACAACTATACAATTTTCCGGGGCATGGCCACCGGTATACTCTTTCTGCTTATGAATCCATTTATCACAGGTACAACAAAGTGTTTCAAGTTGTTTCGCATACACGCTGAGTGTTTCAGATGCTTTGGATGGACCAACTTTGTAAATTATTATGTGAGAATATGTTTATGAAGGGGAATTTGTGTTGTTGCAGTTTTTGAATTTTTATGGCATCAAACATACTATTGAGAATCTTATTTTTAATTTAAGTTATATTGTACCTAGTACCTTAGGTAGGTATAGGTAAAAAATATGAAAAAAATATTGATCATGAGACAATTTTAATACTTTTCAGATTTCTTGTACATTCCAATACATTATAGGTTCCTATTATATATATATAGTAAAAGTTTACTTGAATTTAACGGTCTTGCAAAAAATGCATAATATATTCAACACCCGCTAGTCTCATAGGATCAAAGCTATTAATCATCACGCTACCGCATGCTAACGACGTTCATCTAGATAACTTTTTAATTATTTTATCTACCTTTTCGTATTACTTAGGTATATCTAACAAAGCAGTGCTTCGAATCCTGTGTTTAATTTTCATGGTGTGAATCTCTCATTAAATGCAAAAGCAATCACCTGGAAAATGATAGATTCACCCTTTTTTACAAAAGGGAGATCTTTGGTTTAAAAGGGTGGTATCAGGTTACTCTTCTTCAATTCGAGTTGATGGTACTTTTTTAGATTAATTTGGGTCCTGGACTAGTAGATTAACTACGTCATGAGTCATGACGAGCCGGTCATATATTTTGTTCTAACAATTCTTCCACTTTTATATTCATTGGCACAAAATGGTCATATTCAGTATTTATAGGACTGACAAAAACTCAACATTTTATTGATAAATGACCGGCTGTACAGGCACATGCCCAATTTATTTAACGTAGGAACACCAAGTCACGGTCCACTAACGGAAAAATCAATTGATCTGAATGTTTGAAACACGATTGAATTTACCCTTGCTTTAACCCTTAACCAGGCCCAAGAAAACCGCTAAAGCTGGGCAAGTGGTTTCTGTGGATTTAAGTTACTATTTGCATCTTGTATGACGTGTAGTCGGAAAACATATTCTCTTTGCATGGCAAGGGAATAGAGAATTTAGTGCGACTACATTATATTTCAATCACTTTGTCACTAGAAATATGACAACACCACAATAAAAACTCTTAATCTACAACATATAAAAAAATAGCACGACTTACCTTTCGTGATTTCGACATTATTTACAAAAATGTCTTAACTGGGTCAAAAATCCACATATTCAACGACTTTACGAATTCAAATGGCTGTCACTGTGACATTTACGTTCTGACGCATGTTCGTTCACTTTCATTGCATAGATTATACATTTGGGATGACATTTTATTAGCTTGTGGGTTTTTTAAACCGGAACCTGGTAAAAATTAAGCAAATACGATGTGGTAGGTTAACAAAAACAAATTACCTACCTACTTACCAAAAATACCTACTGGCCAGACATAAATTAAAACAAACCAAACTAACTAAAATATAACTAAACGAGCTAAATGAAAACTATCAATACCAGAATAGAAGTTAATCAGTGGAAGTCAGGAAAACCAATAAAGTGTGGCACTGTAGCCGTAAAGTCTAGTTTTTAAATTGCCTTCAGGAATCACTAGCCACCCTCGATTTAAATGAATATTGAGTGCTCTTGATAGAGGCGATTGGGATTCCTTTTTATCTTGTAACCAAGGGCAATAAGATTCTGTGATTGTATTTTCAGTTGGAACGTGGATTTATAAGCGAATAGAAATTGACTGAAAATTGTGGCAAAACGATATCTACGAACAGGCATAAACACGATTTAATCTGCATTCACTCAAATTAAGTTCAAAGTTATTAGGTAAAAAGTAGATACTTCAGTATGGACAGTAACATTTATTACATCACTTCTTCCAAGTCTGGTTGAATATACAATTTGACTATTCCAAAATTACGCTGTTTTTTTTTAAATTGTTAAAAAAATGTTAAGATCGGCTTCTCCGGCTTCACCCTGCAAATAGATTTAAAACAGCTAATTTTAATGGTTCCTACCATTACAAGAAATAATTAATTACAGAAGCGTTAGTGTGAATTAAATCGAGCTCAATACGATCGTACTTTTTACCAACCAAGCCAGCAAAACCTAGTTGGCACGAGCGGAAACGACGCTATCTCAACTCTCTATGTCAAATTCAGCTGGCCTTAGAAATCGCAGCCATGTATTACTGAAATACGAAGTTAGTTTATCACCTAATACATAATCTTACTGACTTAGAAACAACTTCATTTACAAACATAGTAAACGATATCTGTCATGGAAGTAAGGGTCAGTTCACACCGAGACTTTTTTTTATGATCCGATACAATATCGGATATAGTTATTATTTACTACACTATAAAGTACACGCGCTGCGCAGCACCGCGCATCTCAGCGTACTTTGACACGTGTCAACACTCGCACACAAATTACACCTTTTCATAAAGAAAATAAGTTCCATAATTGCTAAAAAGTGCGTGCAGCGTCGCGTCGCTACACGTCGCGGTCTGAACATTACCCTCCTTCTGGGGCAGTCGGGTAAAAACGCTACCACTACTTCACCCTTCACTACTTCCTAGTGATTTAGCTGGGAACAAGAAGTTGCGCAACAAACTATCCAGCAACACAACCGCCTGTTAAGTTACAAGCACTTGATTCTATACAATAGTATGCAAAATAATTAATATTACAAAACAAGTAAACAAAAAACATTAAGTGTTGTGTCAACTAGCACACGCCAATTTAAACACAAAAAAATATTAAAAACTAACTCTCAAGCTTTTACCGCGGCTTCGACCGTCGCGACGGTCGGAATTTATCCCACGGGAACGTACTACCGGGATAAAAAGTATCCTATGTCCTAACCCAGGCCTTCACATCAAATCCGTTTAGCCGTTTTAGCGCTAAAGCCAAACAAACACACTCACTTTCACATTTATAATTTTTAGTTAGAATAACACTGCCTGACAGTTCGACTCATAACCCCAAATCACGTAAGTATGATAAACCTTACCTACGGTACCTTTGTCGACAAAGGTACCGCTGCCTGTCGCGCCCGCGATTTCGCGTCTGTTTGCACGAGCCTTAAGTCCTTATCCATATACCTACACATAAGAACTACCACCCACATCACTAATGAACTCATAATGCATACAGCAAACCTAGTCAAGATTCACCGAATAGCAGCTAGTATCCGAGAAAGACGTACGACATTTAGGAATTTATTGAATTTCGAAGTTTCATGGAAATGGAACGCACTCTAGAACCTTGTCTTGTACGAGGAACATGTTTTTGTCGATCTCAGAACATTGTTAAGGAAAATTCAAGAAACTAATAATTAGAAGGCTTGATTTATGCAGTAGAATTATATAAAAGACTTCCCAAATGGTACTTTTACGTGTGGGTTACTACAAGCAGTAACCTCTCCCTAGTAAAATAACATCTCGTCTATATTCCTCGAATTGGTAGGCATGTATGTTTAATCCTACCCAAATGTCGACGGGTATGTAAAGTCCCATATTATGAAGTCCTGAGTTCATTCAATAAAATAAAAATATATAACATATTTTATTGTCACTTAACATAACATCACGCCTTACTTCCCCGAAAGGTTGGGCAGAAGTGTAGGTACCTATAGTACACCCACGTTTGAATGTAAAAATTTATACATTGAGTAAACTACTTATTTAAAGATAACTCACATTTAATTTAAAAAAATAACATTTAAACGTATGGCGTCGAAAAATTCCTTCGTGTCTTTGTCGACTAGTAATGTGCCCGAAAAGCTGACAGTTATGATATTTTACTTTACTCTTGATTTTAGAGTACGAGATTCTAGATTAAAACTATTATGAATGCGATCAGCTTCAGTTTAATAACTTAATAGCTGCAGCAACTAAATCTCTAACATTGTAAAAGTTTAAAATGTTCCTATGTATGTTTTAAAACTCCGAAGCACCTAAAATGTTTCATTGGTCATTAAACTCACTTGTTAAAGGTAGCCATGTTAAAAAATTCGACCAGGCGTAACGTATGAATTTGGATCGTCGGTTACGTGTCGATGTCGACAACAAACTGAATTACACCTGTCTTTTTCGATGAGCGATGCCTGCCATTTTTATTTTGAGCGTGAAGCGTTCGTTAATTTTCGAATCATTCGTAGTTCGTTATAAGTACCTACATTTAAATTCACAATAATAAAATACATACGTGTTCCATAGATGATGATAATGAATATAGTTTTAATTAACGAGCTTTTGCAGTGCGTATAGATAATGCAAGTACTGTATTCTAACGCGAACGCTTGAAAATTATAATGAGGGAGGGTAAT
This sequence comes from Lithophane ornitopus, assembly GCA_948473465.1. Classification (NCBI taxonomy): domain Eukaryota; kingdom Metazoa; phylum Arthropoda; class Insecta; order Lepidoptera; family Noctuidae; genus Lithophane; species Lithophane ornitopus. Next base: position 6,311,819 of record OX419613.1, on the reverse strand, counting down.
GTAACAAGCGTATAGAACAGTGAAATATTAGCAATTAATAGTAGAGGGATATTAGCTATTCGCAATTCATCATCTGCCTAGCCTTTTCCCAATAAAGTTGGGGTCGGCTTCCAATCCAACCGGATGCAGCTGAATACCAGTGTTTTACATGGAGCAACTGCCTATCTGACCTCCACAACCCCCAGTCTTACCAAGGGGTATCGTGTTACTGGGTAACACGATACCCCTTGGTAAGACTGGTTGTCAGACTATCGGGCTTCTGACGACCCGTAACAACTGTCAAAGATCTACAAATGACAGCCGGGACCAACGGCTTAACGTGCTTTCCGAGGCACGGAGGAGTCTCGGTTTGTAAAGATGGTCACCCATCCACGGATCAACCTTGGCAAGCGGAGCTTAACCTGATGGATCGACCCGTGCGGCTGTTATTACTTAGCAATTAATGAGCAAAAATAAAACTGAATTAGAAAAACACAAATTAATGACTTACTTACTTTTCATTTTCAAAAATCAAGTTTTTTTTTGTCATGTATCAGGATACATTATTTGAGACAGCTTGGTTTTTGAAAATGTGTGTAAAACATGCAAACAACACGGTCAATATCACCGAACTAGAAATCTGATAAAATGTTCACCTGACGCACCCGATCACAACTCAAATATACCTGATACTCTAAACCAATTTTCAGGACACCTAAATTCCAGGAAACCTGATCAATTTCCAGCACAAAGCTGCATTGGAACTACCTAAAACATGGCCAACAAAAATAAGAATGGCGTCGACGAGACGCGTGCAACACATATTGAAGGCTGTACAATCGTATATCGGCTTTATATCGGACAAGAGCTGTCATGGCCGCCGTCCTTCCATTGGAGGCGGTAAATGTTTGTGTTGTATTTAGCTTGTATAAGTGTTAACCAAAGGCTAAATAAATAGATGGAAATATCCTATCCGTAAATCAACTGATTAACATTACTAAAAAATCAACATTACTTTGAGATTTGCTATCGATAAATTTAATCTAACGACACGTTGTATTATATAATATAAGATTAGAATTTTTGAGGGTTAGTACTGAAAATCTTCATTGACCGAGCGAGCGTAGCGAGCGAAGCGTCTCTGCATCAAGTCTGGCAAAATTGGCAAGTTTGCCGGATCGGTCGTATTTTACAACCGATCTGGACGAAATTTGGTGCAAAGGTATAATGTTTTTTTTTTTTGTCGTTGGGTATTTTTGATTGGAGGGCTACTTCCTCCAAAATGGGGCAAAAAGGGGGCTACTGGATATCTCCGCCTGAGATCCGATAACGATGGTTCTTTTTTTATTTGAAAGGTGGTAACTTAAAGTAAGTCTCAAAAAAAATTGGTGACGATCTGATGAGGATCCTCGGCATGATGAGCAGAATAGCTTCTCAAAATTAACCATCAAAGTTTTTTTTTTTTTAACTTTGCCCCACACTAGCAATTTCTTCCTGTATAAGTTATACGCCACACATGATAGTTTCCCAACTATGTTGGGGTCGGCTTCCAGTCGAACCGGATGCAGCTGAATACCAGTATTTTACATGGAGCGACTGCCTACCTGGCCTCCACAACCCAGTAACTGGGTGATACCCCTTGGAAACACTGGTTGTCAGGCTTTCGGGCTTCTGACGACCCGTAACTACTGTCAATGATCCAGGAATTACAGCCGGGATCAACATCTTAACGTGCTGAGACACGGAGGAGTCTCGGTATGTAAACTTGGTCACCCATCTACTAACCAACCCCGGCCAGCGTAGTTTAACCTGATGGATCGAGCCGTGCGGCTATTATTACTTAGCAACTAGCTTCTCCTGTACACTAATGACTAACTATAGAATTTTATCTCATAATTATGTCTCACCATCTCCAAAAATTTTCGCAATGACCGCTAAAAACAGTACCTAATTCCATCCACTTTTAGTTTTTTCACGTAAATCTGTGCCTAGCAAAATTTTAAGAGCCTATACTACTTCCGTTCAAATTCAATTTTAACTCTCGCTCGCACCATACACTTGCGGAGTGAGTGAGAGCGAGACGGAGTAGGGTGCTGCCGGCACCAAGGCTCGAATAGTTCAGGTAAATTTTGCTTTTTACGGAGAAAATAATGGTAATTAAAAAAAACCGCTTTATAGTTATTTCAGTTATTATGCAAAGTCATGATCTAATTTGAAGTATTTTTTGAATACCAACGGTTTATAGTTCGGTTTAGAGTTAATTTGGGATTTTTTTTCATTAGAAAAATGTTATGTAATCAGTTTTCGTCAGACATAGTACCTGTCTAGCATCAATCCTCAACTTTAACATATTATATTTATTTCAAAATTAATGCTGTAGTATTTTCGACATAACAGAAGATATAAAGTCAAAGTCAAATAATTTATTTCAAATAGGCACATAAAATTTACTTTTGAACGTCAAAAACAAAGAAATAGAACTGATTCTAGTTGCCGGTCCAAAAGTTAGTTTTCGTATGGAGAAGAATGGGCAAGAAACTCCACCGTATGCTAAGCAATTTGAGGTTGTATAGGCTCTTAATAAAACCATCAGGCTTAGATCTGCCAATAAGATGAACGAGGTATTACAAACAAAACTTTTTTAAGAACTACAGCTAGGCCGATGTCGTAGAGATATTTATGGGTAAAGTTTGCAGGTGGGCCGTGGGCCCGGAATAATCCTTTCCCTCCGCATTACCAATCCGCCATTAGAGAAATAATTGGGTGTGTTGTTACAAGATTTGAGTAGGTATTCTAAGAATGTAAGTTAATTATTATTATTTATATTAAATTATTTATTTATTTATGCTTTATTGTACACCAGAAAATACATAGCGAAAATGTATACATTTAACACTACAAAACATACAATGGGCGACCTTATCGCTTTCTGCGATCTCTTCCAGGCAACCTTAGAATGGGATGTGATAGTGATATGAGTGTGTGAGTGAATGGATATATTATTAATTCATCTTCATCATCTGCCTAGCTTTTTCCCAACTATGTTGGGGTCAGCTTCCAGTCTAACCGGATACAGCTGAATACCAGTATTTTACATAGAGATACTGCCTATCAGACCTCCACAACCCAGTTGCTGGGTAAAACGATGCCTCTTGGTAAGACTGGTTGTCAGACTTTCGGGCTTCTGACGACCCGTAACAATTGTCAAAGATCTAGCTTAACCTGACCAATCGACCCGTGTGGCTGTTATTACTTAGCCACAAGCCCTTCCTCCTCCTTCTTAGAATTTAAGTAAGTTCTTTAATCATAATGTCGCTTCAAAGGTTCGCTTCCACGAATTATAGACCTATTTACGACAAATTGATTAAGCGGTTCTAATTGTAGATTGTGTAAGCCTTTCAGTGAAACGGGAGATTTTTCTCAATAGTACCTGCCTAATATTTATCCCAGTTTTTTGTTGAATAAATAATTTAAGTTTGACTTTGTCCCATACTTGCAAATATATAATTTGACTCAGATATTTTTTTTGCCAAAACCATCTTAGATTTGGTAATTCTCGCCTCCAAAGAAAAAACCGCCCAATAACGAACTCAGAAAAAAAAAACAGTCCCCAAACGCGTGATCTATTCAGTCATGACGTCACATCGTTGCTTATATTTTTGACATCTCACAAAAAGGGTTTTAGAAATCCCAGAGCGGCTTATCTGTTTCTTTCTTGATCCATGACGGTTTCCCTCGGCCGCCGGGAATTCGATTAAAACACAACCGGTTAACTTTTAAAACCTTTTTCGACATTTCGCACCCGTGGGCCCCATGGCCCTTGAACATACGTCGTAAATGTAATGGAAAACAGCGGTGGAGGTATAAACGAGGTTTAGGAGAGGTTTTATACCCTGTGTAACTACTGGACATTAAACAGTGTGGGCGGTATTTTAGTTCGATTGACCGGAAAATTCGGTGTTAGGGAGGCGATTTTGTTTTTTTTTAATTTTATCGATAAAAGCGGCTACTCTTTTGATATCAGTACTTTCCTAGTAAGTAGAATTTCATTATTATTTATTACAGCGGAATTCAAATTCAAATAATTTATTTCGAGTAGCATAGACTCATAGAATTGGCACATATTTTTACAAATAAAATTAAATGAAAATCAAATTAAATCAAAATGACAATAAAATTAAATTCAAATAAAGTTAAAATGAAATTAAAATGCGACGTATTCCACATTGGGCACCCGCTTAAATGACACCTCCGGTATTCCACATAAGGCAGCTATCGATATATTTCGCAGGTGCCATTAGTGGAATAATTTGTTATACAAATGGCACCTACGTATCAGTACGTACTACGAGTACTACTATCACAATGATGAAAACTGCAAAACGTTATCGTTCAGCAAGCGTAGGTACATACTAGCTATTTTACAGTAGTGTGTACCACGTTTAAGATGTCAAACGAAGGAGAGTTATGATAGTTAGTGCCAAATACTACTTGGCTCTAACTAAATAATTTGGCATAAACATGATGAACAAAGTTATTTGCCAACAGAAATGTTAATTGAGAATTATTTTTACATTATTTGGGAGTTCTATGTTCAGCGACCTAATCAATAATTTAAACAGACACAAAGTAAAAGAAGCTGAAGCTGAAGGAAAAAATCGAGACGAAACCGGCATGTCCTAGATCCAAAAATTCGAAGACATCCACCAACCTGCATTCGGCCGGCAGCGTGGTGGATTACAGCCCACTTCACGGATAGGAGGTTTGTGTCCCAACTGTGGGAACATTATAGGCTGATTATAATATATAACTAGTAGTTCTGCGAACAGTAGACCACGCGGGCACATATTTTTTGCAACGATTAGCCTTTAGTTAGCCGCGCCAAAATAATCACACTGTTCGTAACGTGGTGTCTGTGCGGATCTCAAGAGTTTATTTGTGAATCAAGGTATCAAAGTAGTACCTACTCTCTAAGTCCGTCAACGTAGATACGGGTCCGTTCGAAAGTAATTCGAAACTTTGCAGTGACCCTACACCAGATTAATTAACTTTGCCGCGTGTTGCTGATGCGCTCTTGCCGCGCAATGTTTGGACACACCATGCAGTCTGGGTGCGGTTTAGTAATACGTACACAAACAATCCGAACTTGTTGGAATTTTTCGTGCATTCAATGCGATATCACCGGAACACTACGTATTTGACGGAGAAAAACGTATTCAGTGTGCGCACTCAATTCGTTTTACCACAGTCGTTCGTTTACGTATCATACAAATTCGTGTCTTAGCGTTTGAAAATATTTTATCATATATACAGGGCAGACACCGTTATCCTTGAAACTAGTGGTTTGGTGTCATCTAAAATATACTTTTTCTATGGGACCAACTTTGAAATCGCAAAAAAAACAGCTGTTCCAAACATTTTGTCGATTTAAGTGAACACAAATGTATGGAACAGCTGATTTTTTTTCGCGATTTCAAGGTTGGTCCCATAGAAAAAGTATATTATAGATGACACCAAACCACTAGTTTCAAGGATAACGGTGTCTACCCTAACACCCAGTATACCAACCCAACTCCTCATGATTTAACCTAATACATTTTTTCCTGTCAAAAAAAAGACAGATATCGATACGTCAGATTCAAAATTAAATAAAAACCGGCCAAGTGCGCGGATCACGTACAATGAAGGGTTCCGTAGTTGAGATATAAATTTATCTCCCAAGAACAAACTTTTTAACGTTGTAGTTGAAAAACATGCTCTCCTATACATTCCAACTGCAAACGTAAATTGGTCGATAATTACTCGTTAACTTGTAAAGGATACTTAGCTGTGATAGTTTTCCTTTTAACTTTGTTATACTGCCGTGATGTTTTTCACATATCCAAAAACAACCATTTAAATGGCAGGGCACTTGGGTACCCTACATATTTAGCATGATTTTATTTTACCACTTTGTGTGTTTAATGTATAGGTACCCATGCCAAATTACAGCATTCTAGTACTCAGATCCTCTGAGCTACGATACGGATAGAGCTTCAGACATGGCGAAACTATATCGGTTCCTTGTTGACTATTAAAGAACCATAAAAGCCAGAAAAATTATGAGTAAAAATTTGTAGGCCAGCTACAAAAATTAACAAATAGGTTTTAATAAATAGTGAGCCATTTAATGCATTTTGAGAAGCTATTCTGCTCATCATGCCGAAGATCCTCATCAGATCTTCACCAATTTTTTTTTAGACCTACTTAATGTTACCACCTTTCAAATAAAAAAAGGATCATCGTTATCGCATCTCATAAGGCGAAGATATCCAGTAGCCCCCTTTTTGCCCCATTTTGGAGGAAGTAGCCCTCCAATCAAAAATACCCGACTACTAAAAATTACAAAAAAATATTTATACCTGTATACCAAATTTCGTCCAGATCGGTTGTAAAATACGACCTGTAGACGAGTACGTACAAACTGACAAACTTGCCGATTTTGCCAGACTTGATGCAGAGACGCTTCGCTCGCTACGCTCGCTCGGTCAATAATTATAATATTATAACGGAATTCTAAAAATAAATGCGTCTAGCTTATGTAATCTAGCGGAATGATTGTAGTTAGGTACTAGTAGTTTATAACTGTACAAGTTTCTGAATAAGTTGATTTTGTCAAAGTAACAAGCTTTCAAAACAAACGTCCTGAAGTAAGAGAACTTCTATTTGAGTGCAGCTAGAAAGGGCAGATCTGTTACATCACCAGTTATTACTTAACGATATGGCTCTGTGAGTTGTTACTCAAGTTTAATTCACCAGAGTGCTAGGGACCGGGAATAGGTATGCTAAGATTGATCTAAGTTCTCATAGATACATTGAGTTGGAACTATTGTTTGCCCGTAATGTTTATTTAGACCATACTTGAACAAACTGTAATTATGGGAAAATGACCTCCACAAGATTTTTGCACAAAAAAAGATTAAGTAATAAAAACTAAAACCCAACTACGACTAAAAAGGTATAAACAAGACACCGCAGACAGACAAATTAAAAATCCGGAGGCACACGTGTTAGGGCATAAATCGAACAGATTACGTGTGACTCCGGATTTTTAATTCTTTTGGGGTTATAATATACATCATGTATTTTTGAAATGTGCTCATTAAGCCCTTTCATTTGATACCCAACATGGTACAATCAAAAATTTTTTTTAGTTCCTTACTTTATGTCCTTTAGAGGGCACCATTTTTTATTTATTGTAACGTCACATATCCTATAACCAGCGGACGATCAGAACGCTTCCACGATACGTCATTTGTAAAAATTATGATGAGCGGTTTAGAAGATAGGACGGAACAGATGAACATACATACATACATACCGGTCAAAATCATAACCCTCCTTTTTTCTTCGCCGTAGTCGGGTAAGTAAACTATGTCATGTCTTCAAATACGATTACCTACATCTCTAAGTGTGATTTTAAAATCAAACGGTCAGAAGGTCAGAAGGCTCTGTTTGGTCCAGTAAATACTAATGAAAAATGTTCAAACATAGGTACGTAATATTTGGCCTCAACCGGACCCGTATCTCGGAATTTGTAACTGGGCTAACTAACACTAGAATTACTAAACCAACAAAGCAGCTATAAGCTAATTAAATGCTTTTCTAATTAAAATGAATAAAGAACATTTCATAACAGCTGGACTGAAAAGTGTAGTATACTTTTTAATGTACATTGCCGTGATTAATGCTACCTCGATGCATCCCTGTCTGAATAGTCGTTAGTTAGTACATAAAGTGTACAGTGTACTTATAACATCGCCTTGGATGAGTCTATAAAGGTGTTATAATTGTGATATAAATATAAATAAACTAATTATTAATAACAAATTATTTATTTTCCTGTTCTTCGAGCAAAGCTTTGGTTTGCTTGATATTGAGTTTGGCGGAAATTGCTCGTTATCTCTAGTTGTAGACTGCCTCGTTGGTCTAGTGGTCGTAAGCGCTACTGCTGAGCACGAGGTCCTGGGTTCGATTCCCGAGTCGGGAAAAGTGTTTTGGGGTTTTTCCATCTGGAATTGCTCAGTAGCTGCCCAGAATCTGGATTTGTGCCCCGCCTATTACATGGGACTTAAAAACATAACTGGCGAAATGTATAATATAATATAATATGATATTTTCCTCCAAAAACTAAATAATATTGACCTAAAATATGTTTTATTCAGTTAAAACGTTTTTACGTTGAACACCATAACAAGATAAACCTTTCACGAACCCGGGGCGTTTTTTAGCTTGTTAGTCAGAACTTCAATTTTGAACCGGCAAAGATCTTTTGTGCAAACTTTTCTTCTAACGGTACTGTAAAAGGACTGTAACTCTTAGACAGTTTGTACCCTTCTTTTACTTTTAGGAAGTTAAACTGATTGTTCTGATGTTATAGCAGAAGGGGGGTTGTCAAAAGAAAATTTTGTTTTAAGGTTTCCCCAATTTGTTCATTCTATTTCCTATGACCTACATAAATAAATAATAAACAAGCCTTTTATTTTACTCATTTTTCCGTGTAAATTTACAATATTTTTTAGCATGCTACACAGTTAATATTAGAACAATCAACTTTTCCATTTTAATAAGCATAATTTACATATTTTTCTAACTAAATATTTATATTATTATGACCTAACTACAGGGTCGCTAAATCGATAACAATGAAAGTCAACTTTATTTTCTTGTACAGATGGTTGAAACCTTTTTATTTTTTGAGTTGGAAGTTATCAAATAACTTCTCCAGCTCTGGGCGGAGCGGAAGGGCGTGTCAGACTCTTACTGACTAAAACCCACCCGTGTTCCTTCAGTTGCCTGTATGTTGCTAAAGGTAACGGTATCCCTTGCAGACTTTCCTGCGACCCCGGCAGAAACTTCTTAATAAAAAAAGTTTAACTTAAAAACATGAAACAAGTCACATTACGCCATGATGATATATTGAAACTGCAACGACTTGTGTTATAAAACCGTTTTATTAGCAAGCCACCATAACGTAACGTACTCCACCATAACGTAACGTAACTGCCATTCATTTTATTATTATTCCATAAATGCCAAATACCTCTCAATAATAATGCTCCCCAAAATAGAAACCTCGGGGGCAATATCGCCATAAAAGCAACAAGTAGCAACCAGATTGCTTATCACAGAACATATGATGTTATTAATACAAAAGTAGTTGGTATTACTCATTATATTCTCATGGCTGACATCCCCTGAGGCATTAATAGCAAAATTAGATCCGGAAAACTGTTTTATTTAAAGAAAAACACAATATGTATTGGATTGTTATTAACTCAGCCTTTTTTTTTTTTTTTTTGGGTGGGAAATCATCATATGACTTCTCCCGCTCTGGGCGAAGCGGAAGGGCGTGTCAGACTCTTACTGACTAAAACCCACCCGTGTTCCTTCGGTTGCCTGTTGCCAGGGTCCCGGTATCCCATTCGGACTATTCCGCAACCCTGGCAGGCATCGGTCCTAACGGACCCCGTCAGGTGTGCTGACATCTCTTTGAGGCGCGCGTGGAACACGACGCGCCATCGACCCGGGCCTGGTCCTTATCAGACGGCGAGCTACCCATTGCTCGCCGTCCGCAATCCCGCGCCTATGGTGGCCGGGAATCCGCCTGGGATTCCCGACGCCCAGGGTGTCTCCAGCGGCGGCGGTTAGGGGCGTGAGGGCGCAGGTTTTGCCTCTCCCTCACGCGTTCCGCCTCCTCCTTCGCGAGCATCACTGCTTCGCAGAAGGAGGTGACCGCCTCCCATGCCCTCTCGCTCCGTACCATGGCCTGGACCAGGGCCGGACGCGAGAGGTCAGTGCCGCCAATCGCCTCCACGAGGACACGGCGGTGCTCCGCCCAAGCAGGGCACACCTCCACCGTATGCTCCACCGTGTCCTCCGGACGATCCGCACAGTGGTGACACCCGGGCGTTTCCTCCCGCCTAATCCTGGACAGGTACCTCCCGAAACTGCCATGTCGGGTGAGGACCTGCGTCAGGCGGAAGGTGAGGACGCCGTGGCGCCTCTCCAGCCACTCCTCAAAGAGGGGACTAATCGCCGCAATTGTGGCGTGCCCATATTAACTCAGCCTGTCATGGTTTCTGATAGAAATGAAAACGAACATAAAGCTCGTGAAAGGACTTACCTAATGAAATCTGCTAATAAATACGTTAAATGTTGACTAGCATATGTGCTAGCCAACATTTGTCTATGGCTAGGCTATGGCCTAGTCATAGAGGAGCTCGTGGCTAGTAATAACAGCCGCACCGGGTCGATCCATCAGGTAAAGCTACGCTTGCCGGGGTTGGTCGGTGGATGCGTGACCATCTTTACACACCAAGACTCCTCCGTCCCTCGAAAAGCACGTTAAGCCGTTGGTCCGTGCTGTCATTAGTGGATCTTTGACAGCCGATACGGGTCGTCAGAAGCCCGAAAGTCTGACAACCAGTCTTACCAAGAGGTATCGTACTACCCAGTTACTGGATTGTGGAGGTCCGATAGGCAGTCGCTCCTACATGTTAAATACTGGTATTCAGCTGCATCCGGTTAGACTGGAAGCCGACCCATATTTGGGCAAAATGCTTGGCAGATTGATTTTGTTGGCCCACATACGCGTCACTATAAATCTAAAGAAATAAGCAATTTATTTCAGAAAAGGCCAGTAATGGCCTAAAATTATAGCATTGTTCATTCATCAAACCTAAACCAACAAATCAATTAAAATCAGAACCAAACACATAACTTCCAATCGTATGTAAAATAACAATGTTTATATTTAATTAAGGAGAAGCAGCACCTACGAACCCATGTTACATTAATGAACCATTGTTGAGACGACAATAGGCGAAATGTGTGAGGAAATGGAAACACCCTGTATTCTTGTTACGGACGTTTTGCACTATTTCAGATTGTTATGTACAATTGACTCTGAGCGACTGAATACGTTGTGATAATGTTGTTTCGGGAACTTCGTTTCCTGCTCTTCAAGTGATGTTTGGGAGTATTATAATGTAAGATGGAAGGATAATACTGAATTCGGTTGGCAGGATGTGAAATGTGTACTATATATGTGTAATAACTGTATACTCTGTCCCAAAAGTATCTCATGAAGGTGTAAACAAAGGTTCAGGTTAAATTCTTACGCAATTGCTCAATGAAGGGTTTAAAAAAATTAGTCACACATTCATCTGTATTTAGAAGGTTTTTTCGAACAATTATTGTTGGAGAAAGTGAATATTAAATTGACGCCTAAGTGTCCTATTGTTTTTTTATTTATTGGTATAGTTAGTTAATCGTTTTAGTTAATTTAGTTTAATAAGTTTACCCAATGTATATATTTTATCATATAATAATAAAAGAATTGTTATTGAAATAACATCGATGACAATAGAGGTTGTAAAATTAACCTAAATTGTGAAATGAAAAATATATATAATGTGGTTTGAAATTACAATTACGAGTTTGAGTATTCAAATATCAAAATAAATGCATTGATTGAATGATTTTGACCGGTATGTATGTATGTATGTACGTTCATCTGTTTCCTCATATCTTCCAAACCACTCATCACAATTTGACAAGTGAGGTATCGTTGGAAGCGTCTTGATTGTCCGCTGGTTATAGGCTATGTGACGTCACATTAAATGGCGCCCTCTAGAGGACATAAAGTCAGGAACTAAACAATTTTTTTTGGTTTAATCGTACCATGTTGGGTATCAAATGAAAGGGCTTAATGAGCACATTTCAAATATATAATATAACCCCAAAAGAATTAAAAAAAAAAAAAAAAAAAAAAACTAAACTTGGTTTTAGTTTTTATTACTTTATTTTTTTTGTTTTAAGTCTTGGAGCATTCGAATCATATTTATGACGGTAGGTAGGTACTAGTCGTATGTCGTCACGAAAAGAAATATATCATGCATAACTCGAGTATCGCAGAATTGCATTGCACCAATTCTTTCAAATACGCCGACTGGCATTTTACGATTCACAAAATACGAACGTTTCAAAGAGAATGTTTCATCGCTGAGCTATATTGAGCACGTTATTCTAAATGTGCCCGTGGGCAATTTTTCGACAGACTAAAAGTGGTACAAACTCAATCTAAAAGGACAAAATTCTTTTACACGTCTGCACAGCAACATTTAAAACTGAAAATAGCTTCGCCCATAGTGAATGATCGATCTTAGGAGCGCTAAAGACTCAAAATACATTTATCCTGATCAGATATTTGAATGCCAACCTTAATATCCATTTATTTCTTTCAAATAAGCCCGTTTACGTTGTCTGTGATTCGCCTTCAACAATACTTGTGATATTTAATTTACTACAGTTCACTTTCATTGGCTACCTAAGTAAAATACCTGAAGGCCTAAACAAATGACAATCGCCTCGAAAGCGTTTCGTATTTCTACAACGACTTTCAACAGGATTGACATAAGCTTTTCGATAACTTATGTCAGTCCCATACATTTTTGCCTTTTCCATCATCGTTATCGCTGATAGAGTGTCACTTTGAGGGCCTCTGCTCTACTAATTCTCCCTAATCATGATAATTCAGGTTCCGTCTTCTTCTGAGACTGACTACGTATCTGTATAATGATACCACAATCATGGTAATGAAAGGCCGGCCCTAGCTTGTCAGTGACAACTACTGCAGCTGCAAATTATAATGATTGATCGTTGCAGCAGAAATTCGGCGACCATCTGTGGTCAGCGAGAATTTATTTGGAAAAATTGAACACCCACATGTAAAAGCAAGTACCTTCGTAAAAGTGCTGCAAAATTGCCAAATGGTTTAATATTATTTTATAAGTTAATGTATAAAACATACAGAGTTACAGTAAAGATTAATTGATTTATTTATAGATTTATCGTGACATTAACTTGTTAGCCATGACATTTATTAGGAGTGCTGTGATAGCCTAGTGGTGTGACCAGTCAGTGTCAGACTGCCAAGTCATAGGTCTCGAGTTCGAACCCAAGGCACGCACCTCTGACTTTTTGGATTCATGCGCGTATCGTGTGATTATCACTACCTTTAAAAACGGTGAATGAAAATCTCGTGAGGAAACCGGCATGCGTGAGAGATATTTTTCGACGGCATGTGAAGCCAAGTCAGAGGCCCATGGGCGGCTTTAAAACGCTGACACCAGGTTAGGCACTAACCACACGAAAAGAAGAAGAAGCCATGACATAATCATCATTTGTTTTTTTTCCGGGGTGGGAATCCTCTTGGATGTCCTCCGCCCTGGGGCGGGCGGAGGGATCTGTCAGACTCTTACTGACTAAAAACCACCCCGGTGTTCCAACTCACACCTACGCCGGGGCTCGCGGTAACGTAAAATCTTCCGCAACCCCCGGCTGGTGCCAGCCCGCCACTGCGGGCCTCCTTGGGTCAAGGGGGGGAGTGAGGTGTTTGACTCCCCCGTGACGTCAAAGAGGGGCGCGCTTGGAACACTGCGCGCCGCCACCTCGGGTCATGACATAATCATCTGCCTCAACTTTTCCCAACTATATTGGGGTCTGCTTCCAATCTAACCGGATGCAGCTGAATACCAGTATTTTACATGGAGCGACTGCCTATCTAGCCTCCACAACCCTGCTACTGGGTACCACGATACCCCTTAGTAAGACTGGTTATCCGGCTTCTGTCGACCCGTAACAACTGTCAAAGATCTACAAATGACAGCTTAACGTGCTTTCCGAGTCACGGAGGGATCTTGGTATGTAAAGATGGTCACCCATCCACGGACTGAAGCTTAACCTGATCGACCGACCCATGCAGCTGTTATTAGTTAGCCACAAGCCCCTGCATTTTAGCCATGACACTCCATCATATGTGTACTACTATACTCCATTTGAAATAAGATTAGACGTATAGATAAGCCTTTTTTACATTCCGTTCAACCGATTTTGAATTCTATTGCGTTGGTGGCATGACAAATGGCAGCCGCAATAGATAGTTGGTATTGTGTAACTTTTTTTGCTTTTAATGCTATCCTTCTGCCTACGGTATAGAAGTCAAAATCGGTTGAACGGACTGTAAAAGGGTTTGTTTTAATGTCTAATCTTATTTAAAATAGGGTATAGGTACCTACAGCATAAATAAAATATGAACATTCCCTTTACATGATTTATCCAGTCTGACTTCTTATTGCTCCTTAGTGCACGTAACATATTTTTAGGGTTCCGTACTCAGAGGGTAAAACCCTATTACTAAGACTCCGCTGTCCGTCCGTCTATCCGTCTGTCACCAGGCTGTATCTCATGAACCGTGATAGTTAGACAGTTGAAAATTTCACAGATGATGTATTTTTGTTGTCGCTATTTCAACAAATATAAATAAAAAACAGAATTAAAAAAAAACTGAGGCTCCCATACAACAAACGTGATTTTTTTGCGTTTTTTTAGATAATGGTACGGAACCCTTCGTGCGCGAGTCCGGCTCGCACTTGTTTGAACTACATTTCTCTCAAAAGAGAATCTTATAGTTCCGTGATTCAAACGAACTAGCAGATTCAAACATCAATACAGAAAGCTGTAGCATTTTCTATTTACATTTGGTAAATAAAGTTTTTTCCTCTTCTATGAGGAAAACACTCAAACTCGATTATGTCATACTAGATGTTACCCGCGACTTCGGACCAGAATGAAAAGTAGATTATGTCCTTCTCCAGGAGGCCTAAACCGGCCAAATTAGCAATTCCTCTAAAAGCAGTTCATTTCCTGAATCCCAGCTGTCATTAGCAATTCTTCTAATTTGACATAAAGCTATTCATAATTGGTGGACCATTTTACGAATCTCCATAGAAAACTGTCAAACAGATGAATTATTTCGTAATATGAATTACACGCAGATCATTTTATGAATTGTCAGTTTGTGACATTTTACGGTGATTCATAATATTTTCATATTATGATTCTGCTAAAGTGACCGTTTTAAGCCCCGAGGTCACCTTTCATCCAAATACGTTCAGCCGTTTTAGCGTGAAAGCGTATGAAACCAACTCACTTTCGCATGTATAATATTAGTTTGGATAATTATCTTTTTCAATGCAAACGCAATAAAACCGCCTAAATGAAAGCGTGCAGTTGGATTTTCAACCCTCGACTCAGCGCCTACAGTTGAAAAACGCGCTTTTTTCACCACTTTTTTTTTTCTTTTTTCCTGAAAATGAGCAAATAAATACACTCTTAGTACTTACTGATTAGTCAAGTTTTTTACGTGTTGTATGGAGCACGCATGTAGTCAAAAGTTATTCATAATTAAAGACCACACCGATAATTGGGCATTTAAATAAAAAAACCGGACAAGTGCGAGTCGGACTCGCGCACGAAGGGTTCCGTACCATTATCTATAAAAACGGCAAAAAAATCATGTCTTTTGTATGGGAGCCCCCTGAAATATTTGTTTTATTTTAATTTAATTATTTACTTTTAAAGTGAATATATTACTAAATATTATGTGAATATTTCAAGCGTCTACCTGTTGCCGTTATCAATATCGACCAAAAACGAGCAAAAAAATCACGTTTGTTGTATGGGAGCCCCCTTAAATATTTATTTTATTCTGTTTTGTTTGTATTTTTTGTTATAACGGCAACAGAAATACATCATCTGTGAAAATTTCAACTGTCTAACTATAACGGTTCATGAGATACAGCCTGGTGACAGACGGACAGACAGACAGCAGAGTCTTAGTAATAGGGTCCCGTTTTACTCTTTGGGTACGGAACCCTAAAAATTGACGCAGACGCCTCACTATTTCAAGCCTACGAAATAAGCGTCGTTTATTGATCTGTCAAAACCCATAATTTACGACCATTATGAGGTCGAAGTCATAATTTATAAGCTTTTCTGTACGAGGCACTGGAAAATGAATTATACAGTAACTAATCAATTACTTTGAACTATCTACTACCGGTAGGCTTCGGAATAAATTAAGTGGATCCATTATCGAATTGGATATGTGATACCCAATCACTTATCAATGGACCATTCAACCAATGTGTACGGAGCAATAAGCCCGGGAAAAAAATGGTTGACTTTTATTGTCATCAAGTAAGTATGCAAATAGGAAAGCAAAATATTAATGGATAATTTATATTTTGTTCACATTTTCGAATTTAATCCTCTGGCATAAATAAATTGAAATAGAAAAGTCATGATTATTATTGTTCATAAAAAAAAGAATATCGTGCAAATTATTAAGTACTTTACTCCATTTGAAATAAGATTAGACATTTAATTAAGCCTTTTTTACAGTCCGTTCAACCGATTTTGACTTCTATTGCGTTGGTGGCTTGACAAATGCAGTAGACAGTTGGTATTGTATAACGTTTTTTGCTTTTAATGCCATCTTTATGGCTACGGTATAGAAGTCAAAATCGGTTAAACGGACTGTAAAAAGGTTTGTTTCAATTTCTAATCTTATTTCAAATGTAGTATAGGTGGCGCAAGTAATGCCAATAAGAATAATCGAATTGTATGTTTATCTCTGCATCACCAAAGGTTCACTGGTAGAAAATGCCTATGGCATTAAGTTCGCCTCTGTACATTTGTGTGCTATACCTACTAAATAATAATGTGCAATATTTTTATTTGATTGTGATTTGAAACTTATGTTGTAGACATTACAGAGAAGTGAGAAGAGTTAGTTAACAATGCAATGGTGCGATACACACAGCTCAGGCAATAAATGGCCGGGCCGTGTAATCTCCCGACTTGGCAATTTGAACTGGTCGGCCGGATCGCTAGATCTGACAGCACCAGGCTTCTCCCTTTAGGGCTTTTTGAAATTTCGCGTTTACCAACACAAACCACAAACCTTGCAAGTCTTTAATTACTTAATTATGAAATTACTTTGGCGTCACCATATAGGACTTTTTTCATTGATTCAGCCAATAACTTGGCTACACAAGATGGCTAAATCAAAATGTCATAAGTTTTAACACAGCTAACCTGGTGCACCAAAATATTCAAGGTATGTTGAGAAAAGGTCTTGAAATTTAATTATTTATGAACTGTATCAACATTGATAATTTGGGGCTTATTTATAAACGTTGCTAAGTAACGCGCGTGCGGAAACTAATACCTTTAACTGCCACTAGGGTTCGCGTTTTTTGCCGTTTGAACGTGAATTAACTTTAGGTAAGCAATGTTTATAAATAAACCCCTAAATGTTACAGAACCTTGGTTAAAAAGCCAAAAGCTATCAGTTCAGTAATCACCAGATTGGTTGTTCTTCCAGCAGAGAAAATGCTATACATGTTTCTTAAATTCAAAGAACGTGCGGATATTGGAGCCTCTCTGTTGCGCGAACGAAATAGCTCGTGTGGAGTTGGAGCGGCTTGTTGTGATGAGCGTGTACCGGCCTAAAAATGTATTATTGTTTTGAATCATCTTTACATATTATAAATTAAAGTCGCTTTTCGTGTTTGTCTGTATTTGATGAGGTTTTCACTACCGTTTAGAGAATTTATTCCGGAAGGTTTATGTGTCAATCAATCTGCCTAGCCTTTTCCCAACTTTGTTGGGGTCGGCTTCCAGTCTAACCGGATGCAGCTGAATACCAGTATTTTACATGGAGCGACTGTCTATCTGACCTCCACAACCCAGTAACTGGGTAATACGATACCCCTTGGTTAGACTGGTTGTCAGACTTTCGGGCTTCTGACGACTCGTAACGACTGTCAAAGATCCACAAATGATAGCCGGGACCAACGGCTTAACGTGCTTTCCGAGGCACGAAGGACTCTCGATATATGAAAGTGGTCAACCATTCACGGACCAACCCCGGCAAGCGTAGCTTAACCTGATGGATCGACCCGAAGGGCTGTTATTACTTAGCCACGAGCTCCTCCGGAAGGTTTATGTGTATAATACTTTAATATTACAAGAAATCTCGATGTTTTGTCAAGTCGTAAAAAGCGTGCGAACCAGGACCGGGTCGCTAGTAGATGTTAAGTTACAAAAATATGGTAAATTAGGAAAAATATACCTAATTGTTTCTGGTTTTTTTAACATCAATTTATTTGAGCACACATCGATGGACCTAAAAATTACAAAAATATTTCATTTAATTTTACTTCAGAAACAGCATCAAAGGAAAATTAAATGAATTTAACAACATTTTTAATCATCATTAAAATAATAACCGCAAAAAATAAAAGTTGCGATATCAGTGCACAATAAAAATAAAAATATACGGGTCGATTTGAGAACCTCCTCCTTTTTTTTCGTCGGTTAATAAAAGTTCATAGGTAGGTATTAACCAATCCATGCAATTTCACCAACCTTGATTAGAATTTCGACCTAAATAAATGCAAATGCACCGATACTGTAGAATAGACGGCCATCGTCATAGCAACATTGGCCCAAACATTCCGCATATCTGGGTCACTGGCCTGCACTGGGCAGATATTTGCAAAATTCTGCCCGTCTTGCCCCCACGACAAGGCTAAACGTTGGCCAAGTCAGGCCAAGTAAAGCATTTAAGTGGGGTTATTATGTACTAGGCTATGAACCCGAGGAAGTTTCGTGCTTACGGTTAGAGAAGGTAATTGTTGGCATTGCAATTATGGTAAAGATTTTGCAGGTTATTTGATGTTTAGGTATTTCATCCATCATTAATGAACATGATTTTGTATTCACCAAATGAAACAGAAAATACGAGCCCAATATACCAATAAAATGATCATTAGAAACGCCTAAAATAAACAAATACAAATAAAAGCAGTTCATCAAAACTTTCTGTATCAAATAGGCTCCGAAATGTAAATCAAACGTACCCGTACCGCAATCCGCAACCTAGAACAAAATCACAATAAATTGGAATACTAGAACAAAGAGCAAAATAATCCTCTAATATAAAATTCCTCTCTATAAATCGAACAGTTACAAACAGTAGCGAAAGATTCGAGTGGCTTTGGAGTCAATAACTAAGTCAACACAATACGAATAACGCAAACAATATCGAGGACGAGTTACGTCCAACAAACTGAGATAGAACATTTAAATCTGCTGCGCGATTCTAGACTTTCTACTTACTGAAATTGTTCTAGATTTTCAGGCCACTCACATAAATTTTGATGAGATAAAATCATTTTAGCGTGGCCGTTGGTTTTGTAAAAATGGATTCCGAATAATTTAATATTTTTAGGGTTTCGTACCCAAAGGGTAAAACGGGATCCTATTACTAAGGCTCCGCTGTCTGTCTATCTGTCTGTCCGTCTGTCACCAGGCTGTATCTCATGAACCGTAGTTATACATTTGAAAATTGTACAGATGATGTATTTCTGTTGCCGCTATTACAACAAATACTAAAAAAACAGAATAAAATAAATATTTAAGGGGAGCTCCCATACAACAGACATGATTTTTTTGCCGTTTTATAGATAATGGTACGGAACCCTTCGTGCGCGAGTCCGACTCGTACTTGGCCGGTTTTTTTTTTTCTCTTGGTGGCAATGTTCGGATATTCATTTCTTCAGAGATACCATCTTGACTTCCATTTCTGAAATTCTTCGGTCATATTTTTAGTAATTATCGGATCCATGTAAAGTCAGATGAAAATGTCACCAGCTGTACAATTTTATTGAAAGCAAACTTCATGAAAAACCTTCTATCCATAAAGAAATAAAAATGAAACTAGCAAATTCCTGTCTCACGAGCTTTCCTCTCAAAAAATAGCTCACGATAAAACCACTATTAAACAATTTCCAACATGAAAATGTGCGATGAATTCCATCAGCTATCGATCGTTATCTAATTCCGAGGCCATATTAATGGGCCCCAATTCTGTCAACAAAATCGAAACGTAATGGGTATCGACTCATTCTTTTGTAACCCATTTCGTACACGGAAAATCAATCGTAAATCCATCCGACCGCAAAATAGGCACAACCCTATCAAGAACTCTTTAACAATATTTGATAAATCTATCCATTAGGAAGGTACTAGATTTGGTCTGGTAGATGATTCAACAATTTTAACAATGTAGACTGTATTAATGGATTTGTGCAAATTCGAATGTGAATCGGAATAGGTGTGTCAATAGTAGTCTCTTAGGAGAATTGTTTGAGAGTGGGACATCGATTTCTATTTCATGTGCGATTTCATCTCATCGATGGACAGTTAAGTAGTGACCTAAAACTGCGATGAAATTGCAGTCACCAGTCCGTCCGACAAGTGAGGTATTGAATTCCGCTTTAGTCATTTAGTTGGGTAAGTTGGTGAACTTACTTATCGTCACAAATACCACCACATACATAAACAAATAATAGGAAATAAAGAACAAAAATCCGTTTTTTTTATATTTTCGGTAAACTTGACGCAAAGAAAAAGCATTAACACAAAAAAGAACAAGATGGGAGAAAATATGCGTCACATCCACGCAAAACAACTATCGCTCAGCATAAAGCTTTGACCCTATGCTAGACAGAGCCACAGGGCTGGTTAAGGTACCATTCCGCAGTCGACCGCAGGCGGCAACTGCAGGCGACGTGTCGCCGCGACATGACTGGTTTCTATGATTTTCTATGAAATACCATCCGTAGCTAGCGACACATAGCGTCGTTGGTTTCATGGAAATACTAAAAAAACCCGTCGTGTCCTGCGGTCGGCTACGGAACTTTAATATAAAAACTCTTCGCAACACAGGTCAAAATCAATCCTACTATAGCAACATATCTGTGCCTGTCATTTATATGATTTGATAAAGGCTATACACAGGCTATACAGCGGCTAACAGGTGGCCATTATTACTGCGATCGTGTGTTGTCGTTCACAGTCGACCGACGACCCCCACAAACGCTTCCTGTTTGGACATGGTCCAGAATGCGACTAAAACGTTGTGTGAATATTAAAATGTTCTTTCCTACTTTTCATTGCAGGTAGGATTTATTTCAAAATGTTTGCAAAAAGGTTCAATTCCTGAATCGGATCTACTGAAAAGTCTACCTACTTTAGCTCTATTGAAAAGCAAATAGAATGGAACTATTATCGGTCCAGGCAGCTTGAATAGTTCCACATGCTTGCCGCGATGTAAGGATTCATGTTCTCCTATATTTCTTTACATTGATATGTTAACTATTATTCATAAAACGTGGTGATTTTTTGCCTTCGAATCAAAACAGTCTGAGGCTTGCTTGATCTAATGACACTGTAGAATAATTATGAATAGGCTCGGATAGTATGGCGAAAATGTATCATAATATTTTTAAAATATGTAAAAATAAAAGTACTGACGAACTAACAGGGTAAATAGGGGATGAAAGTTTGTATAGGAAACCCGTTAGTTTTGTAGTTCATCAAGTTCAACCTGAATTTTCCGACATCCAACAACCACGTGGGCGAAGCCGTGGACAAAAGCTAGTAAATTGAATATGACCAATGTTTTTCAACGTATAGGTAACTAGCTTCCGCCCTTCCGGCTTCGCCCGCGTGGGATGTCGATAAAAAGTAGCCTATATCCTTCCTCAGAATGCCATCTATCTCCTTGCCAAATGTTGTCGAAATCAGTTCAGTGGTTTACGCGTGAAAAGGTAACATACAGACAGATAGACAGACAGACAGAGTTACGTTTCGAATTTCATCAAACAATACACATTCTAAAGTTTTTCAAAGTAAACAATCTCAGAGCAAACGCAAAACCGAACGTAATTGACGTAAAACGAATGCAAATGAAGTCGCGACAGCGGCGTTAAAGCCAACACCAAAGCCTTAGGCTCATTACACGAGTTTTTCTAGCCTGCCTCGCAAGGCGAGAAAATTACTCGCAAGATAGAAATGAACAACAAAGCTCAGACAATTTTCCCATATTCGTATGTGATCACGAAAACTTGAAATACGATTTTTTCTTCGAATTTTCTCGATTCCTCGCCTTTTGAGTATACCGGATTATACGGCGATATGATTATACCCATTTCCAGTATCATCATCATTATCACCGTTTCAGCCGAAAGACGTCCACTGCTGGACATAGGCCTGTCCCAAGCACCGCCACTGTTTACAGAAATATAGCCTGATATGTCGTCGTGCGTAGGTACGGTTTAGACGAGTCAACTTCCTCATTTTCTTTCAATATTAACCTATTTAAGGCAAGAAATTCTCCTCGTGTAAATGAGCCGATGCTGTATAAAGCGTGTAAATACAATTGTTTCATAAATTCAGCTGAATAAAGTAAGCTTGAGAATTTCACCGACGAGCGAACATTTTACCCTATAAACAACAGCTTAAACTGATGAATGGAAGTATTATAAAATGGCTTCCATCTTCCATTCGACGACCTTTTGTGGTTCGCAGGTGAGGAAAAATGCTTCGAGCATAAAATTAAATTGAATTTTTTAAGGTGTTTAATTACTTGATGAATATTTATCAGGATTCTGTTTGATATGGCTTGGAAAGGTCTTGTTATTTTTGTAGAAGTTTTCAATAGTATTTATGGATTATGACTTTCTTTCTACTGGTAAACGCCGCTTTCAAAGTACAATTACGAGAAGACATCTTAGGTTATCTGGTTCCTATCTCCGACAGCCAATGTGTCCTTTCTATTTACCTACTTACCTACAATTTAATTTCAACTCTTTATTAGTGGCTTTTGTGGACATGATAATTATTCAATTTGTTACAGTTGTAATAGCAATCACGTCATTTGGTATAAATAGGTATTTTATTACATTTTTTATTATTTGTTTTCTATATAGATTCTTAATGAAAGATTAATGGACTGTAGATTTGTTGAACATTATCTATTTTGTTAAGTACCTGGTACTTCTTGAAAGGCCTACTGACACAATTTGAAAAATATTGTACTTAAAAGATAATATTATTTTTAAAAGAGTAACAGTGGAGTTTCTTGCCGTGTATTCTCCTGACTTCTGACGTTTCATAAGTGCCCATGCAGGTTTAGGTGAAATAAAATATTTTGATTTTGATTTATATAATAATATCTTGAGTTTCGTTAATGATAGTATATAAACTATCTCATTTGATAACAAAGGCCTGCTGCAATGTTGTAAAAATCTCACTGTGAAAACTTAAGTAAAGCCTTCACGGTTCACGTTTTTAGATTTGAGCTGCCATTTCACCATATATGCTAAGGATTGCCCCAGCATATATGATAGAATGGTGAAATACTGAAAACAACTAAGGAAAAATGATAATTATTATTATTTTTCTTTAGTTGTTTTAGCATTTTACCTTTCTCCTTTCCTTTCTTTCCTTTTCTTCTTTTTCACCTTTTGCTCGATATTTATCACGCAAAAGATGATATACTTACCGGTTAACGAAGAGTAACCTTCCCACAACTTGGAACATACCTACTCAAGATTCTAAATAACAAAATGAAGTAAGCACACAAAACCTTAACACAATATTCTCCTCGTTTGCTCAGTTCAGTGGTTCAAGTTCCCAACTTGACGCTTACTTGTATACACATTAATTTGCATAACGCCTCCTCGTCCGACTTCGGACGCTGTTCCTCCGGAGTCCCAACTATTTAGTTGGCAACATATTTTGGTGAGTAAGTAGTACTATCTTGGAGGAATGTTGTGTTTGTTGTTTCAAAGATTCTTCAGTAACTTTGGATACGGTCATTGTTCAGACAAATATGGTCGGAAGATTTGTGTTACAAGTTCTACTGGAAGAGGTACCTCTAACTGAATCGACGACGAAGACATTTTTGGGAGGTTCATTCTATTTTTGGTGTCCCAATTCGTGTATAATCCCAATTCGTGTATAATTAGTGACGGATACTTAAACACGTGACTTTACTCATCATTATGACCAACTTGTATTACGGAACAAAACCTGAAATCGCGAAAAAAAAATCAACTGTTCCCTACATTTATGTTCGCAAAACTCGTCAAAATGTAGGGAAATCTGATTTTTTTCGCGATATCAAGTTTGTTCCTATAAAGTAGAAGCTGTTCATAATGATGAGTTGTGTTCATCCAAAGGAAAAGATTTTCCTGCAATCTGTATTTTCCTCTCATCGTTAGTAATTTGTAGTAGGTATCCAGCTTTCAGTAGACCCGAACAAATAAGTTACGACAAACTTAGTTACAGCGATTTGCT
Source organism: Lithophane ornitopus (assembly GCA_948473465.1). Lineage (NCBI taxonomy): Eukaryota > Metazoa > Arthropoda > Insecta > Lepidoptera > Noctuidae > Lithophane > Lithophane ornitopus. The sequence continues at coordinate 6,287,741 of OX419613.1, read as the reverse complement.
GACCCAGTAACTAGGAACAAGTAGATAGATTAGGGGGCGTGATATTAGTCCATCCATGGGTATTTAATCATTCTGTGTCCATGTCCTTTTCTTAGATAAACCTCTTCTAATGTCACAGAACATAACTGCTTTATGTCTCGGACAGCTATCAGCTAAATCAGGATATTATTGTTTCTACTGTCTATGTAAGCACTGAATACTCGCAGCAAAGAAAACACTTGACCAACACCACATAGCAATATGATAATTCTATGACAACATCACAATTCTCAGCCAATGTCATATCAATGCACATATACATGGGTTCATAATACTGTATATTCTCATGTAGGTATCCACATTACTTATTTATGTACGCACAGTGATACCTGCGGATGATTTTTTACGTAACCTATTTATAATAATATTTTTTCATCAATTTCGTTTTTCTTAAAATTAAATTATATTGTAAGTACTGTTTATTTTTATATTACTATGTTAAATTTCTACATTTATATCTGTATTTTTTATGGTGTACATAATAAAGAGTATTCTATTCTATTTTATTTTATTTATTACCTATTAATTATGTACAAATCGTTGAACATGACTTGATTTTCGTACGTATTTTTTTACAGGTGACCACTGAAAATCAGCGCTGTGCTGGGGGTCCCCATAGCACAGCATCATGCTGAGTGGAAGCCTTCTTGTCACAGTCATGACGTGCAGCTGCCGATTATTTATCTTTATACTCGTGATCTCATAATTGTACTTAGATCTATTTTGTTTAATATTGCTGATTACTGTTATCTTTTAGTATGCACGTGTTTCTGCACAAATAAACCGTTTTTTACTGTCTTTCTTTCTAAAAGTATCTGATAAAATGTAAACAAATGGATCAGAAAATGTACCAGTCGATGCCAATTTTTAGTGCCATGTACAATTAATTAAAACTTTGATTGATTATTTGAATACTTGAACCCGAAATTCTAATTTTAAATCACTTTAAAGATGTTACTTTGTGTAAATAATTTCATCGCCACTGCTCTTAAAACGGTGAAGGAAAACATAATGAGGAAACCGGCATGTCCTAGAACCAAAAATTGGAAGACATTTGACATCTACCAACCCGCACTGGGCCCGCGTGGTGGATTACGGCCCACTCCCTCACACAGAGAGGAGGCCTGTGTCCCAGCAGTGGGAACATTATAGGCTGATTATGCTTAAGGATGTTTATCATGTGACCATTTAGTTTAATTTATTTTTATAACCTCAATTTTCGTCAAGGATTTTTTAATTACAATTTAATAATGCTATTTCAACAATAATTGTTGGAAAAAAAGGTGTTAAATAAAGTTGAAACCTCTTAAATACAGATAAATGAATTACTACCTACCTTTAGTGGGTGATTGATTGTGGGGACAGGGTTTATTTACCTTTCCATATGATACTTTCGGAACACACTATACACACATACAATATGCCTACTCTGCCCGGATAGATTGCCCGCCGGCATGGAACACAAATTATTGCAATATTGCAGCGTCGGTTGTGCCCGACACAACAAATAGATCTGTTTGAACGGCCATCAAACAAATACTCACTGTGCCATTCTTTTTCAAACTACCTTTATTTACAAAAAATGGAATATAGTGGCAAAGGTGTGAAAGGGTCATCTGTTGGGAATTTGGGATATTGTAAACTGAATGTGCCCAATTTATAGTGATCAAAAAGTGTTTTAGCATGACAAGTTTGCGCGCAACTAGTGACGCTATACTTGTAATATTTAAAATAATATTAAATCTATGTTGATAATTAATCTGATATTATTAATCTTATATTAATACTTATAATAATTAATTAGAATTATCTATAAGTACTTAAGTTGACCTTGCATTACCCGACGGCGGCGCGGTGGCATACTTATTAGTTCCGATTTTAGACGCGCGCGGACATATACTTACTTACTGTCAAATAGTACACGATAATGACAAAAGAATAACCTTATATTATACTAGCTGATGCCCGCGACTTCACCCGCGTGGATGTCTGTTATTATATACTAAAATCTTCCTCGAGAACCACTCTATCCATTGGTGAAAACAGCATGAAAATCGGTGCAGTAGTTTTTGAGCGAGTGAGCGACAGTCAGACGCGGCGGAGGACTTTGTTTTTACCCGACTACGGTGAAGAAAAAAGGAGGGTTATGATTTTGACCAGTATGAATGTATGTATGTTCATCTGTTCCCTCATATCTTCTAAACGACTCATCACAATTTGACAAATGAGTTATCGTTGGAAGCGTCTCGATCGTCCGCTGGTTATAGGCTATGTGACGTCACATTAAAAATGGCGCCCTCTAAAGGACATAAAGTCAGGAAAAAAAAAAAAATTGTTTAATCGTACCGTGTTGGGTATCAAATGAAAGGGCTTAATGAGCATTTCAACATTTCAAAAATATAAATATTATAACCCCAAAAGATTTTTTTTTTTAAATATAGTAATAAAAACTAAAACCCAACTACGACTAAAAAGGTATAAAGAAGACACCGCAGACAGACAAATTAAAAATCCGGAGTCACACGTAATCTGTTCGATTTATGCCCTAACACGTGTGACTCCGAATTTTTAATTTGTCTGTCTGCGGTATCTTGTTTATTCCTTTTTAGTCGTAGTTAGGTTTTAGTTTTTATTACTTTATATAATATGTAAGGATAACATAACATCTTGTATTCCACGAAGGGTGAGGCAGGGGTGTACCTATACTACACCCAGTACGCCAGTTTTGTTTACATTATATTATTAATACCTGTAAGTAATATTTTTTGTTCGCAGGTTTTTCAGAGCTCCGGGTCACAAAGGTCAAGTATCTGCGTAAATTCGCTATTTTATTTTATTATTCGTAATCCGCATTTACGTAAAAATAATAAGCAAGCTAAATATAATTTAAGAACATTATTATAAATATTAAACAGTTTAGTAGAATTTTAAATACTTGCCAAAAAAAATTACAAAGTATTCTACGGTTATAACATTACATAGTTGAATATTCGGTAAACACAAATTCTTAACCTCGACCCACAATATCATAAATTACTATTAAGGCATCTATTCTCAGCTGGCATCCTGCCCATACAGAGATGCCGTCGATTTTCACTAAAATAGCTCAATACAAACAATTCATAAACATCACCTTTACATAAGATAGTTTGAAAACATGAATTTCAATTATGTATCTGTCGGTATTTTAACTAGGTGCAAATCTATGGTTATTTAGGTACCGTTAGCTATTTTTTTTTGGCATGTATAGACGGTATACTATTGCAGGTTAACGGAACGCCCTTCGTTATATAACATACTGTATACCTACTGTAAATTCAACCGTGCATCAGTGGTGACCATTCGACATCGGCAGCGCCTTTATGGCGTAGCAGTAAGGGCGGATTTCGTACTGCAAGTGTTACCACTTATGCGGTTCACTGTAGGAACAACCGCGAACAATGGCAGCCGTGCATTGTACATATGTCGCAGGGTGATTTGATAATTCACCATTTTCTAATTATCCGGGTTTTCGCAATATCCCTAGGGTTTTCGCGAAAATACGAATTATTAAATCACCCTGCGACACATACAAGAAAAAACTTTTCACAAAAAAAAAACAACCGACTTCCAAAAAAAACACAAAAAAAGTGAAAAATAACTTTAATTTCGGAAGTCGGTGTCTTTGCTTTTCAATTTCCGTTTTTTGCCACCGACTTCCGAAATTAAAGTTATTTTTCACTTTTTTAGTGTTTTTTTTGGAAGTCAGTTGTTTTTTTTTTGTGAAAAGTTTTTATTTTTCACTTTTTAGTTGTGGTACCTACCCCACACAAATCCGAATACCACTACCTGCTATGTAAATAACAGTGAAGGAGTCAAACAGGATATCGTCTAGATAAACTAAGTGGGAAAAAAATACGTAATATTGAAGCTAACTCAAAAATTTCGCAAGCAAAGTTAATAAAATTTATATGGGACCACCTCGGAAGCGTGACCTACCAAACAAAAAAAGAATCATCAAAATCGATTCATAATTGGCGGAGTAATCGCGTAACAAACATACAAAAAAAAAAAAACATACAGACGAATTGAAAACCTCCTCCTTTTTGAAGTAGTCGGTTAAAAATCATTTCCGACGCGTCCCCGAAACATTTGGCAGCTATGAATAAATAAGCATCTCCAACTAAGTCACCTAAACTTTTAGCAATAAATCTAATTGAAACTAATTACCGAATCTATCAATTAAGTGCCATCAATTTTGTTTTAATAAATTGCCTCTCGGATGCTGGGAAGTGATTATTGGGAACTAAATTGTTATTGGCAGTACTTTTAGAAGTGCTAAATAAATGTCTGGTGTTGGATGCTTTGAGTGTTTGGCAGACTGTGTACATGCGTTTGTTTTTTCACTTTCTATTGATACACACACACACAAACATACATAAACTCACGCCTTCTTCCCATGGGGGTAGACAGAAACTACAGAACGCCACCTGCTACGATCCTTACATACTTCTTGTGCCTCGATTATGTAAATATATATATATATATATATATATATATATATATATAAACTTGTCAAAAATAATGGTAAATCTATAGTTTTTTTGACAGCTTGCGAATGTGAACGTTCTTAGAAATAAGGGAATTGCCCCGCTAGTCATACATGCACGTTGACTTCTGTTCTATTGATGTCTACTGATTTTGGTATCGATATGTAGCTGGCACTTTTTTTTGTTGAGAAACAATAGTAATCTACAAGGCGATTTTTGCGTTAGGTTACTTTATGGGCTTTAGCAGTTTCTAATAGCTACGTCAGATGGAGAGACTACTAACAAAGGAGTATAGATTAGCAGGGGAGGATGCTTTTTATTGTTTGTTACGTGTTCACGCTAAAACGGCTAAACGGATTTGGATGAAATTTGGCACAGGGGTAGACCATGACCTGGAATAGGACATAGGGTACTTTTTATCTCGATATTCCCAGAGGATCGAGAATTGCGTAGGTAGCAGCGAGCAACGGGCGCAGCTAGTAATACATACATGAAAACATCCTTATAGGTAACCCAATAACACTTAGCCCGACCAGGGAATCGAACCCAGGTCCTCATGCTTAGTAGTAACTGTAGCGCTTCGCGACCACTTGACCAACGAGGAAGAATAATTTTTATTGTAATTAAAAAAACAATACAATATTAATTAATGCAAAAAAAATAACAGATTAGGGGTCTGTCTTACCAAGACTACTGGCGGCTTGTGCTAAATAAAAATATATATATATGACGTACAGAATTACATAGTATGAAATAATCAACCAGCTAATTTATCTGGACATAATAAATATATTCAATCAATCTGCCTAGCCTTTTCCCAACTATGTTGGGGTCGGCTTCCAGTCTAACCGGATGCAGCTGAATACCAGTATTTTACATGGAGCGACTGCCTACCTGACCTCCACAACCCAGGAACTGGGTAAACCGATACCCCTAGGTAGGACTGGTTGTCAAACTTTCGGGTTTTTGACGACCCGTAACGACTGTAGGTAAATGATCCACGAATGACAGCCGGGCCCAACGGCTTAACGTACTTTCCGAGGCTCTGAGGAGTCTCGGTTAAAATCATAATTATATTATTGTTACGCAATAAGAAAACGTACTTACTTAGTATCATTGGAAACTCTATACTCGAAATAGAAGACGAAAGGTCAATCGAAGAATCCAATTCCAGCTAGACATTGGGTAGTTACGTGAGAGTATTCGTAGTTCCAAAATAACTCGCACTAAGTCTTAAACGAGTGTGTTCTAGTGATAACATACAGCACTTTGAAAAAGATAATAAATGAAATGTTTTTTGCAAAATACTTTTGCACACATCCGGAGTTATGCTCGTATCATATTTTGTGGTTCTATAAAAATGTACTAAAATATTAATATTTTAAGTAACCACTGTAAATTCATAATAGTAAATATTGATATTTTTATCATCTGAATAATTAACAACAATCATACTAGTCAATCAATCTGCCTAGCCTTTTCCCAATTATTATGTTGGGGTCGGACTCCAGTCTAACCGGATGCAGCTGAATACCAGTATTTTACATGGAGCGACTGCTTATCTGACCTCCACAACCCAGTAACTGGGTAATACGATACCCTTTGGTAAGACTGGTTGACAGACTTTTTTTACAAGGAGCGACTTCCTATCTGACCTCCATACATCAACCTCCTGAATTTAATAACAATCATGTATTGCAAGTAAAAATAAAAAGTGTTCCAAGATCTGTCCCGATACTTGGAAAAATCTATATTATTTCTAAGTATTACCCCACAATAAATTCTGAGAAACTGCTGTATTATGGTTTACAAACACAAATCTTCTATGCACAAACATTGAGATCCGGAACAACTATCTGTAGGATATGCAAATGTTTGTTCCTCGGAGTTTGATTCCTCTGAAGATACAAGATATATTCAAAGTGTAGAGCAATGTTTTAAATCAATCTACAATTTATGAACTCAACCCTTTAAAAAGGCCTTATTTTTTACATTTTTATTATTTAATATAAACATAACATCACGCATGTGTTCCCCAAAAGGTTAGGCAGAGGTGTACCTATAGTTACATCATCGGTCGTTTTATTATTTAATTTTTACACTTATTAAAAGTAATAGCGAACTAGTGGCCAAGCCGCAGAGGCAAGATCGCAACGGCCAGCGAGATAGACACATTAGTATGAAATCGCCATGGAGCACGCGCACCTGGCCGCAATGAAATTGACCTGAGGGCCTAGACAAAGTGACATTCTATAACGATTAAGTAAAGGCAAACATGTATTGGACTGACATAAGCTATCGAAAAGCTTATGTCAATCCTGTGGAAAGTCGTTGTAGAAATTCGAAACGCTTTCGAAGCGATTGTCACTTGTCTAGGCCCTTTGGCCACTGCGGCCTGGCCGCTAGTGAGCTATTGAGCTAAGGTTACTGGAATCGTCAACAATAAGATTCCGTCCCAAATCCTAACCAAACATCAACACCTCCTTACGATCTATTACCTGACCAAATGAACCATTACCACACAACATATACAAATCTGAAGTCATCATATCTAGTAGAAGGTAATGATTACCGAGGCAATGATCCGTGGTCTCCCGGGTATGAACACCATTAATAATAACACCCCTTCGTGAGACAAACACGCAGTCTGTCGATGGTTTATGAACCGTATTTGTAACACTCTAGAATTTGTTATAGCATACTAGACAATGCGCACACTAGAATTAAATAAAACAGTTTTGAGTATCACAGATAAAATAAAATCGTGGGTCATAACTTCATAAGGTCTTTCATTTCAGTAGATTTTCAGTACTAATTACTTTTTAATATCTACTTATTTGTATGGTACGAAGTAAAAGGAGTATGTATGGATCTTAAAAAGGCAAATTCTGTAGTTTCGGCTTATCTCCATGGGAAGAAGGCGTGACTTTATGTATATATGTTTATATGGTATACATAATAAAGAATATTCTATCTGTCTATGTCTGTTTTGTTGAGAGTGTGCGCGCCATAATCGTTTTCCTTTTACGCATAGTTTATCCGTGTCGACTGAGTCGAGACAAAGTCATATCTCCAAACAAATCAAGACAATTAAAAATTTATTCAGCGATGTATTTAAAGAATATTGGCTTGTTTATCAGCTGCCATATTGTAAATGGATCTTTTATAGCTCGTTATTCTACAATGTAGTAATTAATATCATTGTTACTTTGAAAATATCGGAAAGTGTCGCCAGATTTCGATACACAATGGTTCTGTACTTTTATTATATTCATTCTGATATATTCTCGCTTACCTAAGTTACTGTCCCAACTGTAAATAAACAAATATAATGATGATGAATTCTCTTACACTACAGAATTGCGTCATCCAAATACATTTTAATCCGATACTCCAGCAGCTATCAAAATACCCTTTTCAGCTTTATTAATATTATTTTGTGGCGTACTTTATTGGAAACGCATATTTTCATACACCTGCCCCATGACATCACCTGTGAAAACAAATAATAAAGAGATAAATGGCTCTGCACTCATTCGATATTTACATGTTATGCAAATCTTTCCTCGAGAGTCGTGGGAAATCGCTGATGTCGCCACATCCTTCAATTACATCGTCAAATACTTCCAAAAGAATGTTATTGTGTGAAAATGATCGTCCCACACGAATTCGGCCAACAATTTTAATCGAAATGCTATATAATTTGAATCCGAACGATGTTTGGAGGTCAGATATTTAAAATTCTGGAACGACATATTTCAAAAATAAAGCTGGCATTCGAAAAATTCTTCGCTGCCATTCATTGTTCAATCAACCTATTATGCGCTCATTGCACAATGTCATTGTTATGCGAATTACCACAACAGTTATAACTATTACAAATTGTTTCACGCAGGTGAATCTCTTTGAATGCAAAGAAACGTAACTTGATGTTATATAAAGACCATCTGCGCTACTATTAGTCACGAATGCATATGGTCGCGCCGGCTGGTCAAATGGGAAACTGTGTCAGTGCGAACATTTGTTACTTGCACACGCGTCACAGATTACGTTGTCCGATACAAACACCGCTCGTACTACTAGGTTCAAGGGGAGCCAGCCAGATCGCCGTCTCGTTCGTTCACTATTTATAGTTCCTCGACTACTATTCAGATATTTGCGCTCAGTGCAGAAATGTCCGGAGTCGCGAACGACCAAAAACCCGCGCGGCCCTCCCAGAGAGCTTCCCGCAGGAAAAGCGCTCGGGAGAGGAAATTGCGCGCTTGCACCGGCCCGACACTCGACCCCAGTGAAAATCGATGCCGCGATCTATCTGCTACACGGACAGATTAAAACTATCGACGTCGAACTCATTAGACGGTGCAATTCCGCGCAATCGACACACACGCGAACTTATGCAATCGTTTTCAACATCAACCGCCTGCTTACAGTGTGATGTTCAGTAATCAGTTTACAGTGCGTGAAAGTGACTGGTGTGCTGTGTCTTATACATGTGAATATACGCTCTGACCATGCTACGTTATTTATTTCTGTTCGGAAAACAAAATTGACATTGGTGCTATTTTGAATTGAATGTCGGATTGTTTTGGTTGGCAAGGCGCCAGAATATATAAGAACAGCTGACTGTAAACAAACAGTTCGTCGTGGACAATAAGTTTGCATAATATTTTAAATATTTCCTGATTCCACAGATTCTTTAAAAGAAATTAATATGGCGGGAAAAGATGATTCCAGTGATAGTGACGGTCCTATAATAGACGATAACATTATTCGCATACAATTAAGAAAACCGAGTCAAAGAAAATGGGAATTGCGGACGCGAAATCTTTCCCCTGGGATGAGATTTCCAACAGTACAGCTTTTTGATTGCGACGGGAATCTCCTCGTTGAGACAAATGATGAGAACGTATCTATTAAGAGCTCTGATTTTGACGAATCCTTACTAAAAACGTCTCAATCATTAAAAGAAAAAGATTTCCGTCACATTATCGCTAGAAAACCGGTCAAAAAGCACAACACGATCTCTGGAGAGAAAGTATACACTCGTGTATACAGAACACCGCTTGCTATTAAGGATAACGCAAAAAATATTAATGAACGCTATATTATACGAAACAGTAACAGTGTGTCAAACATTCCGAGTAAACTCACATTAAACAACTTTACTAATTTACAAACAAGCCTCGCGACCAGCCCTTTTCCCTCAGAAGGCCTGAGTGAAATAAGCAGTAACAAAAGTTCTGACAACGAAACTTGTAACGATATACATCAAACATCTAAAACAGATAAAGAAAATCTCGAAAAGCATTCTGTGAATTTAATTGATACTCCGAATAGTCCCTTTTCTTCCCTTTCTTCATTAAGTGAAATTGATCAGGTAATCGACGATGTTTTATCTAACAAGGAAAATGAACCTGATTTGGCCCTTCATAAATCTCGATCATTCAATGACGCAACTCTGCGCGGATGTAAAAAAGGATTCGAAATTGATAATCTGGCACGGTCTAAATCTGGCGTTGTATACAATCCCCCACACAATAAAATATCTTTCCTGAACACTTACTTAAAAAGCTTACAAGCTCGAGTGAGCTCTAATCCGGATTGGTTTGCTCTACATCGGCGCCGAACAATTGAATATGCCCCAAATTCACGCGCAGCGGCTAAGCGTCAGGAATTTTCAAAAATCTCCTTTGAAAAGCCTCCCCCCTGCAAAATAGGAGATATGACGTCAGACAATGAATTCATTAATATTGGAGCGGATGATGCGGTCCATTCTGAAATGAGGAAACGTTTGAAAATGTATCGACGTGGTATATCAGAGATCGCGCCTAAGCACAGGAACACGAGTGTATTTACGAAAACGAGAAGACATTCTGTGAGTGGCACGTTTCAAGTCGTTCATACTTCCTCCTCGGAGAGTGTGGATGAAGCTGACGTAGTACTCAACCGCTTGAAGAGGAGGATACTCAGGAATAAGTTGAGAGAGAAAAGACGGAGCCTCGGCGCGAAGTTTCAATTCAGTAAGTGCCTACTTTACTTTTAACCGACTATTCTTTTTAAAACAAACACGAAGTTGCTTTACATGTTAAACAGTTATAAATATATAATTACACATGATTTATGTTCACATTTGCGAGACAAAACATGCTGCATATTCGTTATCCGAGGTGCGGACATGAATTTATATTACGCCGCTGTTGTTACGTGGACATTCCATCTTACCCAGAAAAAAGATTTTCTTTCAGTTCTGAAAATATTCTGTGTTTATGAATCGGTGTAGTCTTATATTTAGCCAACTTGATATCTTTATCACGTGGTTGATTTAAAAATACTGTTTTGATAAAGATATTTTTCGATCACGAATGCGTGAGTCAAATGAATATAGATAATGTTGCCACATATCTACTTAATCCAGTTTATTTGAATTTTAGCATCTTCAAACAAAGAGTTTCTTATCAGATCATGAAAAATGAAACAAGGGACCGCACCCTTAAGAAATGCATACAAATTGGTTCAAAATGGCGGAACCAGTTTTAAGAACGCTTTGAAATTGAAACCGAAAAAAGAATTGTTTTCAGTTTTATGTTTAGTCAGCCACAAAAAGATTTATACGACAAGAATTAAGTTGATTGTCTTCAATTTCTGTTCCATAATATAATACAAGTATCAACGCTAACATAAGGTAGGTACCCAATGTGTAATAATGTTTTGTGGCTACACATTAATAAAAAAAAAGATTATACATGACTGCACTAAAATATAAAATATTCTCGTCTACATAAAGATAAACTAAAAATATGCCTTTTGTGCGAGAGATACAGTCAAAGCGCAAAGTTATGTTAATGTTACATTACCTGCCATTATCTATGATTTATTGCTCACTGTCCCTACAGCCTTTACGCCTTTGCCTTTGTATAAAACTAAACTTCGACTATACTTCGGTATAATAACAGTTCCCTTTTGTTGAAAGTCCTGATTATCCAGAGCTTTGTGGTTCCATTCAACCTGGTAAGCATAACATCGTGAATGTATTAGCCGAAACGATAGGAGAGGAGACCAATATTTCACCACTTATTTTGAAGTCCCATATAGGAGGAGCCCAAAAACCCACACAAGGATGTAATTTTAATGTAGTACTTTTAAAGTTAATCTAAGACAGCTGACTAAAGGCTCCCACAAACAGGCGCGTTATCGACAGGCAGCGGAACCCTTGTCGCGCCCGCGATATCGCGCCAGTTTGCACGAGGCTTCATGATGATGAAGACCGTGGGACCGTATTAGCTATGGTAGACCGCCCATCAGTAGTTACAAAACCAGTATAAGCTTGACAATCAGGCTTAGGCCGCACTGTGATTAAAAATCGCGCGAAAATTTTATTGCAATTCTGTAACACATGGTATCTTACGTAACTACATGCACTGGTTATTTAAAATTAGCGCTGAAACGTCGTCCTTACACTGAATATAACCCCGGGTGTATAAGTCGCGCGGTGAGATTTCGCAGTGCGGGCTAGGCCTTATTTTATAAAATCTCCAGCCAAAATCGCTAGGCCAGCTCAAGGTCGAATTGTTCCCATTGACGTGCTACCTACTGTACCTACCCGTGACTTAACTCACTTTGAGCAATCGTGGAGATCAATACTCATTTCTTCCCTGAGAGAAGAGGTCTTTGTCATTCACAATTCAAAAATTAAGGCTCCTCTTAATTTATTAACGTTCCCTTTGCTCCGTTTCAAAATAATTTATTTTTGGCATAAAGTAAAGTAGATCTCTTCCACGTCAATCATAACGCGTTATGATTCTATGCCAGGTTCCTAAAATATAGCTAAAGCTCTTATTAAAATTTCTTTCGGAATAATAAATGGAGAACCAATTGCTGTAAATGACTTAGAGTGACTGTATTAGAAATTAGGAACGAATACATATTTATACGTGCGGTCACGACTTTCAATTTTGTTCGGTTTATTTGCCAAACTTTTTCTTAGAAACACTAGCAACCCACTCCTGCTTCGCACGGTTGAAACGAACGCAAAGGAACCTAAATTTTAAGCTCAATACTGGCGCGAATTGTCGCGCGACGCGACTTTTAACAAAACAATTTCTAAGAAAACTTCAATGCGAACAATGCAGCGGCGTCGCGTCGCGCCTGTTTGTGGGAGCCTTTTTTCTGAAGTCGTAACGACTTCAAAAATCATCGAGTTTTCTTTATTTTATGTTTATTTAATACTAGCTGCGCCACGCGGTTTCACCCGCGTAAGTCTCGATCACGTGGGAATATCGGGATAAAAAGTATCCTATGTGTTAATCCAGATTATCAACTATCTGTTTGCCAAATTTCATCCAAATCCATTCAGCCGTTTTTGCGTGATTGAGTAACAAACATCCAAACACACAACACACAAACTTTCACATTTATAATATTATATATATATATATATAATGATAATATATATATATATATATATATATATATATATATATATATTATTATATATTATATTATAGTAGGATAGTAGGATTAACTTATTATACCAATTAGGAGTGTCGTTACGGGTCATCAGAAGCCCGAAAGTCTGACAACAGACTTACCAAGGGGTATCGTATTACCAAGTTACTGGGTTGTGGAGGCCAGATAGGCAGTTAGTTCAACTGACGAGCTCCGCTAGGGCCGATGCCTGCCAGGGTCGCAGGAAAGTCCGAAAGGGTTACCGTGGCCTCTGGCAACTGAAGGAACACGGGGTGGGTTTTAGTCAGTAAGGTTCTGACACGCCCTAGTAATAAGTATAATTATTTATTTGCATAAAAACACGGGATATATTGACGATATAAAAAAGTACAATTTAGAACAAAACATGTTTGGCCAATATAATAAACAGCATGCAAATTTTTCAGTTTTAACATACATTAACATTACGGCTCAAAAAACGATAAAAAAGATAGGCGGTCATAGTTGGGAAAAGGCTAGGCAGATTAATTGATACTAATTAGGAGCTTAGAAGAACAACGCGTTTGACAGAGACAAACACGAAAAGCGACTTAATTTATAATTTATACAGGGTGTTAGGGTAGACACCGTTATCCTTGAAACTAGTGGTTAGGTGTCATCTATAATATTACTTTTTCTTAGGGACGAACCATGAAATCGCGAAAAAAAATCAGCTGTTCCATACATTTTGTCGATTTAAGTGAACACAAATGTATGGAACAGCTGATTTTTTTTCGCGATTTCATGGTTCGTCCCTAAGAAAAAGTATATTATAGATGACACCTAACCACTAGTTTCAAGGATAACTGTGTCTACCCTACTAACACCTAGTATAGATAGATTCTGTAAGTAGTCATTTTTCATTGCCTCCCATTCTCCGTAGTCATTTCCTAAATTCTTGAAGTCGAATCGTTCGGTGAGTCTTTCGTCTCCATAATAGTGGTCAGGCGGAAAAGTTTATGTTTAGTATTAGGTCGTTAACGAGCTGTTTCAGTGCCAACATTACAATCGACTGTACCTACTACCTACCTACATAGGTACAGTCGAACTAGCTATTTGGGATAAAGGCAAAATAAATGAATTTTCCGCTACACTGCCAAAATTCATATTGATTGTGTGTGTAATTTAACTTTTTGAGCTTATAGCTTACGGGAGTGACGTAAAAGGATTGTTGACTACTGAAAACACTCTAATTTTTTTTTTAAGTAGTTGCAAGTTATCTGCCTTTATACCAAATAGCTTGTTCGACTGTACTATAATGAAAACAACTGTTTCGTTTACAAACATCAAAATTACGCTTGGGTGTTTACTAAGTAGTTGCAATATGAGAATTTGTTATGAGGATCATATACCTATATAATTTACGCTTAGGTATGATAACTTTTACGCGGAATTCTCAACCTGTACCTATTACAGGCTATAAGCTTCCGATTACTGTGAGTCAATTTCAAGAGGAAGTAACTTGCATGACACCCACTCTGGCAACTCGAATCGGCGGGGTAATTGCGTAACACACTAACAGTAGCAATGGTTTTCATTTTGACGTTAGTTATACACGTAAAAAAACGATTGTTTACTCATATAACTTTAGTGGAATTGTCATTAATAAATATAAGACAGTTCGGGATGTAGGAGATATATGTTTGACAATAAATTAAAATTTTCAGATCATATGCACTTTTTTAGCACAAAAGCTTATAAGAACTTAGGCTTTGTTATTGGGTCATGTAAGGTATTTAAAAACATAGAGACTCTTAACCCGTCGTATGCCGTAATTACAGACACAATTAAAAATCCATTGTTTCTCAACGGGATCCACGTTCCGGCATACCAAAGGTTAAATCGATGTATTTTGCACAGTGTCTTAGAATATGCGTGCCCAATCTGGTCCCCCCAATACATGCCTATGGAAATAGTTATAGAACACATAATTATGGTCTATGGTGCTAACACTCGACGAAAGGTGCAAAGTTATGGATATGTGTTTGCTTTATGAGAGACAAACAATCTCAGAAAAAAAAATATCTACATCAACAAGCACCCTTCATCAACCAAACATGTCAGTTGATTTCCTCAGAATTATGAAAACATGACATTTCAATCTTAGTAATTTGCTCGTTACTGTCATACTGTGCAGAAGTATTTTGCTGTATATGATGTAAATAATTAAAATCTTAATTACTGGCGAGTCTCGTTTTATCCTTTTATGACTTAATGAACCGTCTTCTACATCATTAACCTTACTCAAAGTCGAAAGACACGACATATTCGTACACATGTTCATAACACAACATGAAAAACGTTCATTTTCATCACGAGATCTTGTTTTTTAATGTTATGTAGCTACAAAAAAAATCAAGCCATGTTTTTGTTTTTTAAAGATTCAAAAATTATGATGTACAAATTTAACTTTAGAACAAATAATACACTAGCGCCATCTGTCTTAACCTCCGCACACCGTTTTCGTAATTCAAGTTCTCAACTTGAACAAGATTGGATGGTTTGAAGATAGAACGGTTTGAAGCGCCATCTAACGGAGATTTTGTGTTGCTCTTAGTCAGCAAGCCTTGTAAAGTTTGAAGAGTTTACGGAACTCCGCCGCTGAGAAAGTGGGCAGCAGTAGCAATAACGGGTTAAACATAAGTATTATTGTTTGATAATAAACTGGTAACTGTTCGTGAATCATCTTTATTATATCCGGGTATTTTAGGGCACTCATTTTGTTGAATGAATGTCGTTGGGGAACACCGCGCTCACGGCGTCCACTTTTATAGCGTCACAAACAAATACCTAAATAAATATAGGCCAGATCTGCGTACTTTTTAGTAGGTTTAGTGTAGGTAGGAAGGTAGGTAGATACACGTTTTGTTTACAAATGTTTTAGGTGAGATATTAATACTCAGCATCGCCAAATATAATTGGAATAGAGAAAATTAGCAAGAAGAGGCGATGACCCAAAAAAATACACAAAATAAGATAAGTAACAAAAACACTATACTTAATTATTGGAAAAACAGTTTTTTGAGCTTGGAAAATTCAAGCGCTACACGGGGTTTTTGGTTTGAATTCCATAAATCTAAGTAATTGCTTCCTTTCTTCCTTTGCCCTGTCGCCGTACTCGTAGAAGGCGAAAACCGACGAAAAAGTGACTTTCGCACGAAAACTCCGGAATGTTGGCACAAAGCCAACACTTAGAGATGTCTGCATCTCCGAGCTTGTCTGCACTTCTTGATTTCTCACACATAACTTGAAAATAACTTATACAAATGGGATTTCTATTGCTTTCTGCTTAATTAACTTTCGACTCCAATTTTGTGAATGGATGCCTACTAAACTCGTTATATTTGGTACGTATACAGCATGATAAATTAACATCTAAGAGTATATGTAACGGTAATAAAATACTGTAAAATACAGGCTTCATTACGCACGAGGTCAAGGCCGTTTGGTCTACGACTGTAACCTTTACGCCCAGTGCGCAAACCCGCAAGTTACAAGACACAAAAACTCGCATCGAGAAATCTCGGAGCCGTATTAAGGGATTTAGTTGTCGGCGTGGTTATTAGCGATAATTTTCTTATACAGTGTTTGTACAGCTTAAAAACAGAAACACATGATTCAGAACATGCGCATTGGCGGCGCCGCGAGTCAATATCCTCCCCCCCACCGCCGCGCCGCCATCGCGATCCTACCGCGGAGCCAGTGTGCGTGGGTGGATAACTCCTTATTACAATCTTTTGTGAATACACGTTTCTGTTGACAAGTTACTTTTATGGAAACATGGTAAAACTGGTGTAAGTATGCTGTTTTGCCTAGTTTCTTGCGATTTTTTTTTATGGAAATGGGCTTTTTGTTAGATTTTATGGTGATCAGGAAGTGAATTGGGTATTGTTACTTGGGGTTTTTGGTTTAGAATAGGCAATAAAAATTTACATAATCACAGATACATAATAGTGCGTCCTTAAAAGTGCGTTGGAATGAGCATTTTCATGTAAATTACAGACCAAAATATGCATATGCTCAATTATAGGGGTCCCTAAAAATCTCTGTATCAAAAGCGTATTTAATATTCAAATACTGTGATGTGGGTTCTCCTTCTTATAACGTTTCATTTTTTTTTCCAAAACCGAGAAAAGTCTATCCTCAGGTTGTACCGCTTTACTTGGAGGCGGCTGTTAGTTGTGAGTTCGGCCGCTAGAGCGTCGGAGATGTGGGACCAGCTGGCTCACTGGCTGGCTCGACCGCTCGAGTTTGACAGTACCCCGCTCACGTCGACAGCGCCGGCCGGCGACCGGCGCGATCCGACCTCACGTGCAACAATACCATCATTCAGTTTTTAACCTCCGCGACACATCCACAACAACTTGCGAAAGTTTTGACAGTGAATGAAAGACCTGTTAGTCTGTGTTTGGTTTTAATAAATAGTCTAATTCTGTCGTGTGAAAAGTAATAGTCGTATTGTGTGCATGAGAGAACCGTTCTGTGGTATTTTTGTTTCGTTTCAATTCGAGTTTTGGACCACTGTGCACAGGATCAGGCTGGCTTTTAACTAGTATAAAGTAAGTAATGGATAAATAATTCTACTCATAAATAGTTTGTTATTTATATTTAGCCAATAATTCCTTACCCACAATATTTTTTCTATGTTCAGTTAATTTAGTCAACGCAGTGCTTTTCACCTTACTTTGTTGAAACACATTGTTCCTGACGGCTACATTTTATAGCTCAGACTCGTATAAATAGAACGTAATCGAGCTTGTAACTTGTACTGCTAAGCAACATTGTAACTCCGTTTCAGAAGTATTTTATACAGGTGGATTACTTTTATTATTATTACTTCGTTCCAGCTTTATAGTAGTTTAGAATATTCCATTTTAGTTAGTTGTATAAATATTTTGTACTTTTGCAGCCCTTGCTCACATACCGCTACATCCCGGCATTTGCCGGCCCGTCTTCAGATATACCGATAACGCATGATGTTATCATCTTTAATTCTTTATATGTACATAGTTTGCATTGTCATCTACCGTTATAATTATAAAACGTACCCGTATTTTTTCTTCGCCTCATTTTTGGAGCAAAAATTCTCATGTAAGCTAAACTCAAGTAACCCACTACAATTTTTAATACGAAAAATTATTCAATTATTAAAATTCTCAACTTAAGCAAATAGAACAAACTAAAACGGGTATCTATTACCCTTACTTAATGCAAGTCCAAGTCCAAACAAACGTTTTTACCATCTTAGGAGGTCAAAGGCGGGTCCCTTCGTGTCCCCTGACCTGCTAAATCCTCTTACACTTTCTGTTGACTATCCCTTGTTCATTGGAGCGTTATCCTTCGATCACAAAGGGAATTTAAAAACGAATCGCGTTGAGTTAAATAAAAACATCAACATGGGAACGGTATAAATAGAAAGGACCTTCCCGAAGGTCGCTTGACGTCAATATCGTGTATGAAAACGTCTACTGCCCTTGTTGTGGTACCTGGAAATGTTGAGGTTCTGTTTATTAACACACACCACCCCTATATTCCCAGAAGGATTTGACAGAGTTGTTCCTATAGTACACCCACATTTCATCAGTCTGCGAGCCTATTGTCATCAACCGGGACAAATCCAGAAAACAATTCACACTGGCACTGGACTGGGCACTGTTTATTTAAAGGCTGTAATTTATTTGTTAGAGGAAAAAAAACGCATACCTAATTAAGTGCTTAGAAACTAGAAACTACACGTTTCTATTCATAATCTAACCGAAACACGATAACTTAAACGTTTTGCTTGCGTTAAATCTCAAGGCTAATCAATTATTAACGGCACTGCATACCTAACTACACTTACGAGGCAAATCCTTCCAAATGCTTCCTTTGAACTCCCGTCAGTTTCAAAGGAAAGCTCCGGAAGGAAACTAATTCAAAATCTGCGCCAAAAATAGCGGAACAAATCGTATTGTATGAGCTTTGCTCGGCAAATCCGTATCTTTATTAGGTGGGATTTCCCGTATTATCGCTGTTGTAGGGTTAACAGAAGTTGCAGTGTATACAGGTGTTAAAGTATCGCTTTTATTGTTGCTTTATGTGTGTTACTTTGTTACACCCGTGTTATGTAATTTGTGGGACGTCATTGGGTCTTGCACCTACCTACATGTTTCTGGACGGCATTTAACCGACCTTTCTTTAGTTCATTCGAAATGTTCTTTTAAAAGAATATGAGTATTTCTTTTGGATTGTGGGACCGCAGCCCAGAGTTAGTGCTTGAGCTTATAGGAGATCAAATCCTTTTTGCCGTGCTCATGAAACTTCCTCTACATATTTTATACCAACCAATAAACTACAAATGCAATCTTCTACAGTTCATAAATAAATATCCAAGCATAACTGCGTGTTCCCATAACGCTAAATTATAACTGTTATTTTAGAATTTCCGTCCGTCTATCTTCCGACTTATCGCTTGATGGAGATTTTAGGTCAAAATATCAACCGCCAGGTTAGAAAAACAACGTTAAAATTTTGACGAAGGTCTTAACAAAACACGTAGTTATTAGTCAAATCAATGGAGTCCTTTCCTGGAACACCTACCTACATTAATTAACGGTATTTATTTCTTAGAGGTAAGACTGACAAGATACCGGCACCATTGTGAATTTATAGAATATAGATGAATGCAAAACTTACTCCAACTTCGTTTGATATTCATTTCGCAATTTCACTTTTGAATTTCTTGAACTAATTACGTGCTGCCACTTCATTATGAGCTGATTGGTTTCTTTAATTATTAAAGCATCGTTATATATTATTTATTTTTATGTTTTGTAGATCAGTCGTTCATCAATACTTTTTTCCTCATCTTTTACAAAAACTGTATTTATTTAGTCCAAAGGATGCTTTGACTTTTGACACAGAATTTCTCTCTAATGGACTAACATTTATTTTGCAATTATTCAAAACAGTAACCGTCAACTGTGACGAATACTTTTTGATGCTCGACGTCGACATTATTCTAACTACCTACAGAATAAATATTCAGTTTAGCTGATATTATGTAGATGGGACTTCAGAGGAGCTGCAAAATGGGTAACAGATAGAATATTCTTGCATACATACGAGTTCTATAAAATAACTGTAGAAATTATATGAACGAGCGTTATATGTATGATGAAAATGTGTCTTCATTATCATTAAGTTTTAGGTGTATCGTGTTCATCCATAATAGTCATTTTGAACTGCGAGTAAAGAAAATAGAATGCATGGAGCAGAAATGGTGTTTACCAAGAAACCTCACTGAAAGAACCCATAACAGGTTTGCAACAAAAAATATCAATAAGCTTTTCTGAGTACTGGAAATGTATACCTACTGAAGACTAACAACCACTCTTTTATTACCGGCGCCGGCGCCGAGACGTCCGTAAGCTGCTTATCTGCAGCGACGACAAACAACTACACCGTCATTTAATATAATACGAAAAATTCAAAGTCTCTCGTTGAAACTTCTAGAAAAATAAAGACCTTAGCGAGTCCAACAAACAGATACCGAGTCACTCCCGTAGAAGCCACTTTCGAACAATGTGCATAAATTTAGGCACTTAAAACTTATGCGGCCGACAACTAGTAAGTTCTAAAAGTTCGTGAAGAATACACATATACATAAAGCTTTTTAAAGTTTTAACCACGGTCTTCGCTAGCGGCTTTGTTGAACTACAAACTGTAAAAGACGAGACGACACACTGTTTTATAGAGACCTTGTTTATGAACGTTGAATTAAACGTGAAAAGCCACTTGAAACTGCACTGTGTTGGGCATCAAAGCTATTGGAATTCCGGGGTATCAAAGCTATTGGAATTCCGATGCTCCCAGGTGTTAGATTTTCAATTGGATAAGGTCGGGCTACCATTCGGAACGTTATCGTCGCTTACTTTGAAGATATTGGTTGCTATATCTAGTTGATTTTGATAATACATAACGACGGCAATTTATTATCCTTTCAAGGGTCCTCATGATGATTACACAAACTAGTTTCTTCATATTGTTCTGATTTTGACTCCCTCACTCAAGAGGTTAATCAATGTGGCTGGACGTCTCATGGTATAGACAATTTATGAAACATATTTCCTGTATTCTTCATTTGAGATGTGACTCCAATCAGACTCATCAGTATAAATTCTTCCCGAATTCATGGAAAGATCAAACTTTTCTATAAAATGGGACTAAAAGCACTGGCAAAATGTGGGTGTACTAGGTCACCGCTTTTTTTATTTTTTTTGGGTTTGGAATCATCAAGTGACATCTCCCGCTCTGGGCTGAGCGGAAGGGCATGTCAGACTTACTGACTAAAACCCACCCTTGTCCCATCAGTTACCTGTGTCCAAGGTCCCGGTATCCCTTTCGGACTTTCCCGCAACCCTGGCAGAGGTCACCCCTGCCTAACTCTTCGGGAAATACAGGTTTGATGTTAAATATCCACCTTTTGGTTGTCTTACATTGTTTTGTAAAAACCAAGAAAATTCCAAAACATACACGGTTGCTCAGAAAACACAAACAATATTGACAGTATTTATTACAACGATGCTCTTTTCGAATACCTTTCACCATATTTCTGCGTCTACTGACATTTTCTTTATGCTCCTACTTTTCAAGACTGTCACGACGACGCCGACGGTCATAAATACACAATTTGCTCACATCAAACTTATAATGTATGCGAGCTAAGGGACCTGACCGCCTTCCATATTCTACCCCTACATAAGTAGGTAGGTAAGTATGAAAAAACCTCTAAGTTACTACTACCCTTTTAGCTTTCCTCTAGAGCAGCCATACTCAAAGTGTGCTCCGCGGAGCCCTGGGGCTCCGCAAAGCCACTGTGGGGGTTTCGCGAAAAGCCTATGGCATATGTCCAACTGTAGACGACATTGCTTTGTGGTATTTTAGCTGCTTCAGAATCATCCTAATCTCGTACAAATAATTTCTATATATAACCGACTTCTTAAAAAAAGGAGGTTATAAATTCGACACATATTTTATTATTAAAACTGTTTTTATTTTCGCCATAATCCAACAGTGCCAGCCCTATTGGGAAAAAGTGAAGTCCGAGTAAAATGGAATTCCATGAAACGCAGTTTTTGATAATTTTAGGGCTCCGTCAAATATTTCCATTTCCAAAAGGTTCCATGGCCAAAACGTTTGAGAACCGCTGCACTTAGAGTATGGAAAAGTACATAATACGCAGTTTTTCATATTTCTTTACGTTGGTTATTGATTCGTTGAGTTGGTAGTGGTATAGTTCTAGAAGCAACAACAATACAGCACCCAGGATTTTGTAATATCTTTATCCATAATTTAAAAGAGTGTCCTTGGAGTTTCTTGCCCGTTCTTCTCCATAGAGATCTACGTTTAGGAATAGGCAACTAGCTTCAACTTTCTGACTAACTGACCGACTCTTTGACAATTCAAAAGTGCCTGTAAATGGTTTAATTGAAATAAATGCTTTGAGTTTGAGTTTGGTGTCGATTGTGGTTTTATTGGTATATGATTTAATTTCAGGAGAAACATTTCATACTGTTATTTTGATGAATTAATCAACAATACTAGTAAAAAGTTTACTAACCAAAAAGGGCACCCAAAACGTAGTTATGACAACAGTTTTTAAAGTTATGTCCTTATTCAGGTATTCGAAAACAACATTCTAATATAGAGAAAATAAACATCTACAATGTACCTGATGAAGAAAATCCTATTTGAGCATTTATTATTTTCAAGACCCATTAAAATGCTCATCAATGGTTGCTTCGTTAAGAAAAACCGAGAGTCATGCTTTTCTTGCACATCGAAATCTTGTTTAATTACTTTTTGATTACCTCCCTCTAATTAGCTATAATTATGCTTTTACTGGAAGAATTTATTTTTCTAATATAATTTAAAATAGCAAAATTTAATAGAAAATTCACGATCGCATCTATTTTACTTGCGATTCTAATCATAATTATCCATAATTGCATCTATGGGTAATCAAAACTCGTTTATAATTGATTTAAATTATTTAATTAATAGGCATTATATTAATCTTATAATGATCATATCTATGTTTCTTGTCTTTTATAAAATCTATAAACAAGTTAATACTTAGTTAGGGTCAATCAATCTGCCTAGCCTTTTCCCAACTATGTTGGAGTCTGCTTCCAGTCTAACCGGATGCAGCTGAATACCAGTATTTTACATGAAGCGACTGCCTATCAGACCTCCACAAACCAGAAACTGGGTAATACGATACCCCTTGGTTAGACTAATAGTTAGTTAGGGTACATACCCTAACTAACTATTAGTAGATTATTACATAATAATAATGAAATATTGTTCAGTTTTAAAATAAAGTAAGATTTTGCCAATATGTACCCGTATAGACACAGAAAGGAACAAATAACTCCAAATAAATGTAGACTTTACAATAAGTTATCAATAGCTTCCCGATAATAATATCTCAGGAATCGGATCTAGCACAAAGTATAATGTATTCGTTTATTGTAAAACTCAATAAATCTCTGCTAAATATACAAAAGCAAACGACAAAAGATGTCGGGCCGACTGTCTGGCCTGTCAGAAACACTGCGGCCGAAGCAATGCTTTACGACAAACAAAACTTCAAGCTTCGAAAAGGAAGATTTGAATTTTAAAATAAACGAATGACGGTTCTTTTTTATTAATCAGAACTTTTTCGAAAAGGGAATACTAGAAAATAAAACACCGAAACGTCGGGACCTATGCCAGTAGAGGAAGATTATTTTTGACATCCATTCAAAAAAAAGACTGCAGTTGGAATAATTGACATCTCTCGCTTTTAAATCGAACCTAGACAGAAAATTTACCACACGCATATTTCAGTTCAGTTATCACTTTATCAGTCTATATAGGCTAGATTTCTGTTTCTAATGACACATGTGGAGCTTGTGACTAGTAATAACAGCCGCTTGGGTCGATCCATCAGGTTAAGCTACGCTTGCCGGGGTTGGTCCGTGGATGGGTGACCATTTTCACATATCGAGACTCCTCCGTGCCTCTGAAAGCACGTTAAGCCGTTGGTCCCGGCTGTCATTTGTGGATCTTTGACAGTCGTTACGGGTCGTCAGAAGCCCGAAAGTCTGACAACCAGTCTTACCAAGGGTATCGTATTACCCAGTTACTGGGTTGTGGAGGTCAGATAGGCAGACGCTCCATGTAAAATACTGATATTCTATAGCTGCATCCGGTTAGACTGGACGCCGACCCCAACATAGTTGGAAAAAGGCTAGGCAGATGATGAACTCAGCATTATAAAACTTCTAGTACAATTTTTATATCCAGTTTTAAATTCTAAACGGCAGAGGTAGTCGAAAATAATGTGCATCCAACACGCACTTGGAGAAACAGTACCCAAACAGTAACATTACGTCTCTTTGAATACATCACGAAACTTATTCAATCGACTCTTTAATGTACAAATCCAATTCCTTTTATCTTTTCCACGTTTCCTTTCGTAAGGAATGCTAATTCAGTGTTACATAAAAGCGTCTGGCCAAATCTGCGCCGTCTTTTACGAAAGAATAAAATACTGATACAGGTACGGTGTGTGCTTAGGTAAGTCTGCTGTTTTCTAAGAGTTTCTCTCGTGGAATACGGCGGGTAATAATCCTCTTTGTACAGACTGAAAGGCTTTGTTATTTTCGTGGGTAAGTCTTTGGCGGGAAGCTTGCGCGGGTGCTAAGGCGGGGGCGAAATTTCGAACATTTTGAAACGTTCATAGTGAAATGACTATACACCTAAGGCACGGGACGTACACAAGTGGCGTGGTTTGGGCTAGGCATATATCGCCAGGGCCGCGCCCGCGCCCCTCTGCCTATGTATGTTCCGCGCCTCGTCGCGTCTAGACACGTGTAACATTAAATGCGCAAAACCTCAGACACCCCAACTGATTTTTTAATTCAATTGACCTATTTAAGAGAGAGAAAAAAAGAGGTTTTATATGCTGTTTTAGTTTTACTGACAATTCTGATCGTTTCTTGCGTCTGCGATGACGCTCTATCGAGGGAGGGTTCGTCACCGGGCCGCTGCACCGCGCTGACAGGGTTGCGCATGTGATGGCTTGACCTATTAATAAATAGACACGGCAACGTTTTTAATAAAGATTTTCAATTGATTCTGCTCGTTATTCTGATCAAACTATTTTCAGATTTACGTATTTAACGTTACACGTTATATATTTTGTATGAAATATGAAAGGACCGGCGCAACGCCCGCGCCGTACGATCGCCACGCCCGCACCAGTCGCCACTTGTGTATGTCCCGCGCCTTACGCGACAGGGCTGAACAACTTAACTAAAGAGTGGAAACACGTCTAGCCTCCTCTGCCCACTACAAAAACTCGTGATGCACTGTAAGGCTGCGTTTCCACCAGAGATGTGCGAGGATGCGTAGCGAGGGATGAGTTTGTAAAGAACCAATAGAATCGCTTCATTTACCTCGCCTTGGTCAGCACAGCTCTCAGCGGAGCTAGATTTTTGCGCATAGAAAACAAGCGAGGGGTGTGTGCGAGGGATGTGTACAAGGGATGTGTGCGAGGGATGTGTTGCGAGGAATGTGTGTTGAGAAGGATGTGTTGCGAGGTTTGCGCATACTGTACCATCAATTAATTTTTCGTCCATTATGCCACGCAACCGTACGACTACAAGCGCTAACGACAGCAAATTGAGACGTGAGCAGCAGGCAGGCGTTCGCGTTACTCCGCTCCCACTACACCGCACCCCCGTCGACACATTTCACAGCTTTCAACGCATCCTCGCACCACACATTAATGCGCAATTTCACAACTCCACTACACATCCTCGTAGGCACATTTTCATCGCACAGCTTTGGTGGAAACCCCCACACATTTTCACAGCACAGCTAGACATCCTCGCACGACACATTTCCATCGCACATCTCTGGTGGAAACGCAGCCTAACGTGACCACCTAATCGCGCCCGCCGCCGCGACCGCTACCGCGACCGCTTCCGCCCTTGTCACGCACGTTCACCCTGGACGAGGCCCAGTACTAGTTATGTTTGAGCCTGTCTAGCTGCCTGTGAATCGCTGAAATCTGCTACTGACAGCTATCCGGTCCGCATGATATTTGAGTGACGTTGGATTTTCGAATGTTTTCGATATGGCTTTGTAGTTTTCGACAGATCAATAAACGTGCACGTTTGTTTTGTTTGTATGCAACAGAACTGAATTTCCAAAATCATTTCTGTTATCTGAAATATCTCCTTTGTTTTGTATATCTGAGGATAAGACGTCATATAATGCTGTAAAAAAATGCCTCCATTTTGCCTAAATCGGATATTCACGGAATCATTACCTTTTGATCTTCACTGGACTTTATGCGGAACTCAAGAATAGAATAGAATACTCTTTATTATGTACACCATAAAAAATACAGATATAAATGTAGAAATTTTACATAGGGTGTCAAATTAACATTGGAGAGGATTGATTATGATATTATACTAGATCATAATTCAATCATTCGTGTTTTATCATTTAATCAGTATCATCTGGCTCAATATTATCAGAGTCCACAAAAGATTGAATTGTCGACTTGGGATTTCTAAACTGAAAATGACAAAGTAAGTACTCCACCAGTTTTTGCACCCTTCACTACATTTTTTAAACGGCTTCCCTTAAGAAGACTCACCCTTTCCACTGCTATGTATTGTATTTAACATTACTTATTTGAACATAAAATAGGTATACCGCCCACACCCTCTCGCCCCCTATTACCCTTGTGAATTTTGAAAAACCTTAAACAAACCATACCGAGGTACATTTTCCTGTATGAAGCCCCAAGCAATTATTATAAATGTCAAGCATAAAGGAGGAAAAATTAAAAAGTCTTCATATTCAGAGTCACTCTTTGGTTTAAGACGTCCTTTGTTGTTGCCGACTTTTACAATCTTCAGCTAGTTTTGAAATTCATTGTTTTTTTTGTTTAAGGACTGCAATTTTCATTGTATTTTCCGAACCGATTTTCTTATGTTTTCTTCAACAGGAAGACTGGTTTTATTTGTATTGTATAGACAAACAGCATCGTAAAACATATACTTATTTGATTATAATAGAACTATCCTAATGCAATGAGTATCTAAATGCCCTCATTTGCACGTCATGCAGTCCATATTATGGACTCACATAGGGTACCTTCATCGTTTTGAATTTAAATTTCGCACGAGGTGGTGAAGTCGCGAAAAAAGATAACATTATTCAATTATGCTATAGATAACGTGAGTGGTCGAGATTCCTGAATAATTTACATACTATTTGGCTTTTATTCGAAGAAAAAGAAATATGTAACATCTGTGCAAACTGGTTTGACGTGACTCCGGACGGAAGAGATTTAATCAAACAAGATTATTTATTACGTATGTGTGTTTTTGATTCATACCATACGTCTAATCGCCAATCCGCTGCTCAAAGAACGGTATTTTATAAGTAAAACGTCTGTTAATAAAAAAATTATGCTGCATAAAAAATATCTAATAAAATTAATAAACTAATACTTCCGGGTTTCACTAAGCAACTTTTTCAATTAATGTTTACTCATTTTTTTAAATCAAATACTTTCAATCACGATATTCACGATCTGACGATCGAAATTCGAGTCGCTGCTGAAATAAGAATAACATTTCTGAGAAAAGTAAATAATACCTACGATTGGTCGTGAGAAACCTCCGTCATCAATTTTTTTCCTGTCTGATTCTGGCTGGCGTAGACTTTCGCTAATGGGTAACCTTACTCTTTTCGTGAGTAAACTGAGCTGGTACAAAATAACACATCAAAGACAGAGTAAAGGCTCCCACAGACAGGCCCGCCGCCGCCGCGATTTTGGTAGAACAATTTTCATAGAAATTGTTCTACTAGAGTCGCATGTTCAACATGAAGGTGGATAAAGAACCGTTTCAAGCGAATTGAGGATAATCAATGGTCCTCAAATTAAAAACGGAACAAATACTTGTTAGTATAAGAATAAATTTATTAGGTGTACCAGCAGGGGTCTCTCAACTTTAAACTGAATAAGCTTTATTAACAGTTTATCTATTTATAAGGCGGTAAGAAAACCTGTCTTTAAAAAAAATATCCTTAGAAAAGACCTTGTTTTGGTATGAAATAACAATTGTAAGGAAGAAGATTCAGATATCAAATCGAGCATTAACTTTACCGCGCAATAAACTTTGCTGTTCAAATATTCATTAGAATCACACGTTACATCTTAGCTTTAATCCAACATTTCAAAATCTTCTTTCAAACCCAAGATATCACGTTCCTAAAAAACTTTCTTTCGGAATCTTTCCCAAAATTCTAAAATTTTCTACATAATTAACTGGGATCTCATGTATACCTTCGTTGTTTGTAAATTCTACAAGTTCCAAAGTACTTTTGACTACAAAGTTGTGAAATATGTCGTGCCAGGGTGTATCAAGCCCGGGGGAGGTGCCTGGCTCGAGCTGGCACGATTCTGATTCAATAACCCTTCGTATACTGAACGTGATACGTACAATTTGAGTTGAAAACGTGGCCCGGTGGGAGCTGAAGTAAATATTTTTGATTTTGTTGTTCTGATGATGTGATTTTTTTGTCGACCGATGGTTTTATTCTCGCGTGTATTTACCTATTTACTGATTTATTCGAGTGTTTTCTCGTCTTGTTCATTGGTAAATTTTCTATGTAGGTATGTCTGTTTACATTACTCGAATCTATATATATAAAACACAAGGGTGACTGATTGACTGATCTATCAACGCACAGCTCAAACCACTGAACGGATTGAGTTGAAATTTGGCACACAGATAGTTATTATGACGTAGGCGCACACTAAGGGTTTTTGGAAATTCGACCTTTAAGGGGGTGAAAAGGGGGGATTTCGTTTGCATGTAAAATCTTACTCCTTGAGTTAATAGTAGTTCATATAATAAACCTACTTGGCAGTCGGGGAAATATAAAGCAGAACAGCAGATTACGTTCAGATATTCTGAAAAGAATATACCACACAAAAGGAAACGAAATAACAACGAACTCAAAACTAGAACACAGTTACCTTCCTCCAGGTAATTTTATAAGTAACAAACAAACATAAGACTAAAATAGCCAGTGGAATCGTTATACTTACTGTACATTACAGTGTAATTTAAACTTAAGTGCACAACAGCGGTGTTTGTCTGTTTTACGTAATACCCGACAATTAGGTAAAGCTTAACAAGGTATAAACGACTATGATAGCGCAATTATGTGAACTACCGGCCACCTGATAATTTTGTGACTTACAAACTGGTAGAGCTTATGTTAGTGTATATAGTAACGTGCATTTAGAGCCTGTGAGTCATAAGACTAGCTAGCCCAGGACCTAATGGTGTAAAGGCACAGTCTTTTGTTTTCGTCAGAGCACAGTATAAATAAGTAACAGTATTATATCTCGGTAGTGACCTTGAAATAATTACTCGGTAGATAAACCTTTCGCGTCCGTGCGTTACTGCCGCTGATATATATTGAGATTTCGAAGCGCATCGTTTCGCCGTTTTCTTTGAAGATATATTACTGTTATTTATTTATACTGCGGTCTAAATATCGAGCCTGTGAGTCATAAGAATAGTTAGTCAGGACCTAATGGTGTACAAATAGTATTGTGTTTTTTTCACAGTGTCGACTTCTGCCTATCAAGGTACAATAGAATTTGCATAAAAGGTTTTTAACATTATTAACACCTGGTTTCTAAACACCAAAACAGACTAGCACGATTGTCTAACTTATGTCAAGCGAATTGATTGGCAACTCTTGGTTCAACCGCCAATCAAATCGCTTCACATGACATACATCCAATTCAATAGGGTTTTAGAAGCCAGGGGCAAGAATCTTCAAGTAACAAGCAACTGTCACGCTGTAGATTGTTATAAAAATGAGTTATTCGATTTAAAAAAATGCTCCTATAGATCTCTTCATTATAGCGATTCTTCGTACGGTTTTTCGACAAAACATTTATTATACACATAAAGCTTCCGGAATAAATTCATGGACATGAAGGTGAAAACCGCATCAAAATACGTTGCAGGTTTAGAAAAACAACGCGCGGTCACACAGACGGACACGAAAAGCGACTTTCATCTAAACTAATCCTAACTATATATATTTCAATATCATTTATTACAAAAATTCAATAATATACATCTAAAACTAAAATAATAATAATATGTACAGGTATATAAAAAGGGGGGAGTGGGGAAATACCCACTAATAGTGCATCAAAAATTCGTCCGCATCGCTGTCAGCAGGAAAACTGCCCACTATCATTATATTATATCCTAACTTTTTAATTTAAAAAATGCGGAAGTGAGTTTGTTTGTTTGTTTCGCTTTCACGCTAAAACCACTGAACGGATTTAGATGAAATTTGGTACATGGGTAGACCATGGCATATGATAGAATAAATAATACTTTTTATCTCGATATTCCCACGTGATCCAGACTAATGCTGGTGAAACCGCGGGGAGCAGCTTAAATTACGTATAGATTTACGCCTGTGTCCTCTCATTCTAGTATGTCCCTTGCTTTTACTTAGATCTTAGATCTTCTTTCCTTTGTATTGTCATGCACATTTGCAAGCACAAAGCCTTAGAATTCCAGCTATAAGCAGAGCGTCTTATTTCTATTCACAAGTTATCTCCTTTTATTTCTCATCCGTCTATACCCTCAGGAATTCTATTTGAAGCAATAGAGCTCTTTAGATCAAAAATTCACAACTTTTCATATGCATTGGAACGTGGAGCTTCACGTCTCTCAAGAGAATTTACAATGTTTCTCAAATCTCAGCAGTTAGGCTCATGTTTACGATAGATTAGAAATTCAAAACTGTTTTGTCGATAGTTAAAATTTTTATAGTCTTGAATACTACATAGTAATATTTGGAAAGCGCTTTAATGCCTCTTTGTATTGAAACTATAAATCGCTTTTTATTATCTCAATGTGAACTTGACTATTTTGATCACTTTATTTTAAACTTCAACTCTCAGTAGAATATTGTGATAGTGGAAATTCAAGTGTTTTTATTTCAACAACTTCAAAATGTCAGACAGAAGGATTACAGACGTCGCCGAGTCCTTACAAAATTTTAAAATTCATGACAACAGCACCTGATCCGCATACAAATTAGTTCTCTATTGAGTTTAACCGAGGATCCTGTTTACAAATACATTTGGACTGTATTTCTATAGAATTCTGATAATTTTCCTTTTACTATTCTGAGTGCTTTAAGACCAATAAAAATGTTAATTACGGAATAATTAAGAGGGGACTAATTACGTAGACGCTTTTATTTATTTTCAGTCTTTGAGATCTTTTGTCTCGCTCTATTTATTTTAGCTGTTCTTGTTCACCATTTTCTTGCCCTTATCTTAATATTTATTTGGACGCAGGTTCCATACATCTCTATCGGCCGTTTTCTATCTGTTCGCTTTCTTCCTTACCATTCTTTTACAAGCCTAGTTTTAAGAATACTTGGCTATAGTATATATATCCATATTTTTTGTTTTCCTCTTTGTTTAACTAAACAAAGAGGGAAACAAAAAATATGGATATATATATTAGGTCTTTACCTATGAAATTGCCGTTCTGCAGTACTGGCCATTTCAAATCAAAATAATTTTTGTTTGGCTAAGAATTCTAATTTCAAATTAATTTTATTTTAAAAACATGGATTTTTTTTTCCAAAAGTAGTCATTTCTTTATTGATTAGTGTTACATTTTCATCGCATTTCAATCTTTTTCGTCATCATGGATACGTTAAAAATTCGAGTAATTATGGAATATGAGTACCGTCCTGGCAGCAACGCGGCACAAGCGGCACGCAACATCAACGACGTTTACGGAGCTAACACTACAAACCAACGCACCACCTGTTATTGGTTTGCTCGCTTCCGTTCTGGAAATTTCGACCTGAAAAATGAACCTCGCGGTCGTCCGAAGACTTTGGTCGACAATGACGAATTAAAGGCGATTGTGGAAGCTGATGATACACAATCTACGGCTGAATTAGCAGCAGCTTTCGACGTTAGCGTCAAAACAATATTGGTCCATTTGCGTCAAATTGGCAAGGTAAAAAAGCTTGACAAATGGGTGCCCCACGAACTCAATGATCGCCATCGCGAAGAACGCGTCGAGACGTGCCTTGCACTGCTCAACAGACACACAAATGAAGGAATTTTGAACCGCATTGTTACCTGCGATGAAAAATGGATTCTGTTTGATAACCGCAAGCGCTCAGCAAGTTGGTTGGATTCTGGTTCAGCACCTAAACAATGCCCTAAACGAAAACTTACCCCTAGAAAAGTGATGGTCACTGTTTGGTGGTCTAGCGCCGGTGTGATTCATCACAGCTTCTTACCAAACGGGGTGAGCATTACTGCAGATGTGTACTGTGAAGAACTGAACACAATGATGGAGAAGCTGGCGCATCTCCAACCAGCATTGGTCAATCGCTCGTCTCCGCTGCTCCTGCACGACAACGCGCGATCTCATACTGCACAGCAGACGGTCTCCAAGTTGCAAGAACTGGGGTTGGAAGCTCTCCGTCATCCGCCCTACTCACCAGACCTTGCGCCTACAGACTACTACTTTTTCCAGAATTTGGATAACTTCTTGGCGGGAAAAAAATTCAATACCCGAGAGGCAGTACAAAATGCCTTTGAAGAATTTGTTGCCTCCCGTCCAGCTGATTTCTTTAAGAAGGGCATCAATAAACTGCCACTGCGATGGCAAAGA
This sequence comes from Lithophane ornitopus, assembly GCA_948473465.1. NCBI lineage: Eukaryota > Metazoa > Arthropoda > Insecta > Lepidoptera > Noctuidae > Lithophane > Lithophane ornitopus. The sequence goes on along the minus strand of OX419613.1, from coordinate 6,254,881 downwards.
TGCATTGATTGCATGGGTGATTACTTCGATTAATACAAATAAAAAATTCATGAAAAAAATTCGTTTAAATTTTTTCATACAAAACGGCAATTTCATAGGTAAAGACCTATTACTATAGCCAAGTATTCTTGTTGTCAAATGAAATCATGAACAGCATCTAAACAGAGAACACTATCCTATATTATTATACTGTGTTCACACACACGCTAACATTCCCGCACGTGAATTTCGGCGCCTAGTAAAGCGCCAATATGGCCATATTATTTTAAACGTAGACACGATCTCACCACATTCTCGCCTCAAGGAATTCGTCTCTGTCTAAACGGGAGGAAATGACTCACTTTAGTGTCACCGCTACAAGATAACAAACTCTATAATTAGGACTACGATAATACAGACTCAAAGCTCTTACATCGGGATGAGTGAGTAATGAACTTGACAGTGGTGTTATTATTGCTGGGTGGAGGTGGGCGATGCATTCCACTGGTGCCGGCGGTGCTATAAATACCTATCACGGAGACAGGGCTGCCTGTGGAAAAATGGGACGAACGTGTATGCGAGGTTTTGTTTGCGGTACGCTCTCAGTGGGAAGTTTGCTTGTGTTAGTCGAGGAGTCTGTAATGTGTGGTATATATGCAGAATATCGTGACAATGCGATGTAAAAGTAAGAGTTTTGTACACAATGTTATCAGCACAACCTCTTATCATTTTACGACACCCATTACACTCGAACATTAATAAAAAGGTCACAGTACAACCACAAAATACGCAATCTTTTTTACTTTTATGTTTTACACTTAAAAAAATAAAACACCGATCAATCTGGGTGGGCACCGCACCTGGCAACCCTCGGGGCGACCCACTTCGCGTCCCCCGTGTCCCAACCCCACACCCCGCCGACGTCTGGCCCCAACTTAAGAACAACATCCATCCTTATCGAAATGTGTCGATAAAAAATATATGACGGGACCCTTGCTCGCCTCACCAAATAGGTTACGGTGTCGCAAAGAGCTTAATCCGATGCGGCAAAAAGTTTTTGAGCTCCGTTAAATAATTGAATTATGGAAAAAAAATTAAGACCCTTCAAAAGACATTTCGAAGGATGAAATACCTTAGATCCCATCCCTAACACGCAGTCGACTGTCATTTTTTATATTCAGGTTAAAAGCGCTCTAAATAAGAAACCCACGTAGGAAGATACTCTCGTACTTATATGGAACATAATATTCAAAAGATTCACATAAACCATGTTTGTTTTGAGAAGCTATTTTGATGGGAGCATAAACTTGTGAGATGCGTAGATTCCATCACGGAACAGGTTATAAACGGCACATAGAGCATCAACAATATTTTCTCAATGTTATTTTAATGGACCATGACTACAATGCTTTTATAAATTAAATTATTAAACTTGGCACTAGTTAAGTGGCCTTAAAAATAAAGACTGGCGAGCTCTTTGAATATTCATAAGGCTCTAAATGGCCAAATGGTGTATTTTTCTCTTTTGTCTAAAACTTTTTTGTTGGATATCTGCTGAGTCTTTCGTATTCTGTTGACCTCGCAATTATCTTCTTGCGCGATGCGTGATGTAAGTATAAAATTGCAGGAAAATGTTATAGCCAGAATAAATAATTTTCTTCCGTTTTCTTTATTAGTATTGTTTTTGATGTGCGTTTCTCCTAAGTTAATAGTTTCTTTGCAAACATGATTGTTATAGTCATGTAAATAACCATTGAGTTCTTTCATTGATTAGAATTGATTACTAAGGAGAGGTTTCGTAAATATGTACTCCGCTGCTTTATCATTTCCTGCACTTCAAACATAAAAACAAGACAAGGTGACTCTTAATATTATTGGATCAATTCCAAGAAAAATCCTAATCCTTAAATCATATCTTAAACAAACAAAAGCATTCCTTTTGATTGCCTGGTGCAAGGGTGTTCAATAAATAGCGATAATGCGATACATTAACCTAGGAAAGAAAAAAAAAATACTCGCAGGGATAGCCCAGACATTAGATATGATGATAATAAAAAAAAACAATCAATTCTCTTTTGTTTAAAAAAAAAGGAGTCAATTGTTTCCGTCGTTTCGGAACGTGTTCTGTAGTTTGTTTGTTTCACCAAGATGACGCCCCCGCGAACAAGTGCAGAGTTGCGATGGCTGCCATTCAAGCAGCTGGCTTCGAATTGATAGTGATTTTTACCTATTTCCGCAGTAAGGAACATCTTAGGGGTCAGAAATTTGAAGATGATGACGCAGTAGTCACCGCGCCGCCGTACGCGATTTCTTAAGGGATCAGGAAGAAGTTTTCTTTTTAAAAGGAAATATAGGTTTAGAAAAAAGATATACAAAGTGTATAAACCTGAAAAGTGACTACGTTGAAAAATAAAATAAAATTTAATCAGATAATTGCGTCATACTTATTATCACTTTACCACCCCTAGTATGGCAGTAAGTACCTAATATATAGATACAAAAAGCTTGAGACATAAAAACAAACAGGTGATAAATCGGAACTACACAATAATTACATTATGAGCGTAATCATGCTTTATCAGTTGCACCAACACCTTGTGTATCATTGTATAGTAGGACCGGTATAACTTGCCACGTGGCAAAAAAAAGAACTAATCAACAAATGTACTGGATTAGACGTCCCGTTGGTTTTTGTCTTCGCAAGCAGTGCCTCCGCGATATATCAAGATGTACTGGTCATAATGATAAACTCAGCTATGTTTTGTTAAGACTGCAAGTTGGTGGCAGTTTCAAGAAGTTCGATAACAGTAGAAGATACAAACAGGTAATAGATGTGTGATAGTTTTTAACCGACTTCTTCAAAAAGGAGGAGGTTCTCAATTCGTCTGTATGTTTTTTTTTTGTGTGTATGTTACGCGATTACTCCGCCAATTATGAATCGATTTTGATGATTATTTTTTTGTTTGGTAGGTCATGCTTCAGAGGTGGTTTTTTATTAACTTTGCTTGCGTAGTTTTTGAGTTAGCTTCAATATTACGTATTTTTTCCCACTGATGTTTCGTTCTCAATTTGGGCAAACGTGTGTTCCTAATTACTATGGTATCTTCTGACTTACCATTCGTTTTCAACAAAAAACAAAATTCTACTGCCTGGCGCTTTTAATCGCACTATAACAGTGCAGGAATGGGGTCTGCACCTGTGTCTGCATAGTCACACACACGTTTGCATTATAATACATGTATCTCCTGGTGCCTGTTGTTGTAGTGGCTGGTGCCTGTTGAGATTAGGCTCCATGCCCGACATTCGGTCTGGACTTAATACCAGATTGCCTTATGGTAGTTATCTAAAAAATACATAAACAAAACAGATAAATTTGGATACCTCTAGCAATTTTGAAGTTGAAACACTAGGGCCATTTCGAGACATCGCCAAACAGTTGGTCGACTCTTCACGTGACCAGAGGGCTTGCTATGCGTATTTTTGGGCCAAAGAATCATCAGCATCGTGACAATGCTGCCAGCCTTTTGGGCACTTTCCTGTTGATGGAGATGCGGAAGTTTTATAATGCCCTGTAATTCTCCCCCCTCCCCCGTTTATACATAATATTATTATTATTATATTAAGACTGTTAGCTTTTAAATGATGTACATATTGTCTTCCATGTTTGTTAAGACATACATATTCCTAAAAACTTTTTACTTTCACAATACGCTTCCTATTATTTTATTCCCGTAATAAATTGAACCTAGGGATCGTGCCTCTTTCTCTTGCAAACTAATCCAATGCCTCATGATGGGGAAAAGGGACCGTTTCAATAAAATATGTCACTGCCATTAATTTATCCTTTTTATTTATATTCCTATTTATGAGTTCCTACACTATTACTACAATTTATCGATGTCGATGTTTTAGATGTGTGTGTAATTCTTGTGTTTAGACAGAATTGATGAAACAATATTTACACATGAATTTTTTTGAGCAAGTGAGGAAAGGAAAACTGTTTTTTGCTAGCTTAGTAAAATACAGTTTTTCATGTCACTCCGATCATGCACTTATTTTGTTAAATTCAACCCAAAAATACATTGTGACTACCGGTGTAAGTAAATTTCTAATTAGGACAACAACGATATTTAATTAATTCAAATCATAATGAAACGCAAACATTAAAGTCACTTCGTTAATTCGGTTTTTCTAACAAAAATGACGCATTTATAACCCTCACAGACACGGTAGGGTTACCACAAAAACTTTGATGTTCAACCTCTGCGCAAAATTAAACCAGTTTTTGTGCCACTAACATCAGATACTTTCGTAGTTGGGGGTTAGCAAAAGAGCCTTTTTATAACCATTTTCCAGTCGACATACCACGCGTATGTTCTATGAGAAGATATGTTGTAACTCTCTGATAATAACGCGAAATATATTGGTTATGTGAAAATAAGTGAATTCTTTCTCCCTCTGCCTTTGTAGTGGATTTCTATAGGAACTGTATTTTTTAATTTCTCTTACGATTTAATTAAAAAAGTTACGATTTAGGTCTTGTTCTTCAATTATAGCGCTTCGTATGGCGTCTGTCTAACCGAAATAAGGATTATGTAACATGCACCGCTTCGTGTAAAAAAAAACCAGTATTTTATTCTATAGTCCCGTAGAATCTGCTCAGATATACAAAGCATGTTAGCCATCAAGGAAATATAGCCATGTCCGTGTAAAGGGATACCCGAATAGAATTGGCATTCGTCCGCGTTCAGCAAAAGGGACCGACTCACACCTACCTCCATTAAATCCGCTACACTAAAGGATGGGACAGGCCAAGTAAATTTTCTATCCTTCGGCAATCTTAATGCCATTGTATAACATTTACGAAAGATATTAACAGTCGTCACGTGTGTAATCCCTTTTGGCAAAGCAGTTTGTAAATCTTTAGATACCTACAAGTTCCTAAGAAGGGTTTAACGTTGCTGTACTACGTTTCTTAAGATTCGTGTCACACTCAGCCATCCATTACATGGGATCTTTAGATATAGGTAATCTTCAGTAACACGTTTGCGAAAAACTGTGGTCTTAGATATTTTCAGTTCCAGATATTTTTAAGAGTTACCATCCACCCACAAACTGGTTCGGGGATTTTTCCGTCTAACGTCGTCAGGTCAGGTCCTGACAACACCAAGTGTAATCGATGATACGGCTTCTAATTGTTATGTCAGCAGTTATTTCACATAATAGGTGGAGTAGATTTTCGCCATCCACGATATATTATTACTCATGATAGAATTCTCACGGCGCCAGTTAAGATATTTCAGCGTTTGAGTCATCGAAATACTCGTATGTCGAGGTAAAAGTTGACATAGCTCTATTGATTGTCATGTTTGGTATCCTTCTGAACTTATGGATTTTATATTAGTTTTTTTTCTCAATTCATTTGAGAAAGACTTACATTTCAGCAGTCGAAATAGATACTTTTTAAAACGGATATGAATATATTAATTAGGTAACATCGTGATGTAAACATAAATGTAGGTGTACTGTATGGACACTTCTTTTTTTTTTTTTTGAGGGTGGGATTTCATAAATGACTTCTCCCGCTCTGGGCGGAGCGGAAGAGCGTGGCAGACTTTTAATGACTAAAACCCATCCGTGTTCCTTCAGTTGCCTGATGCCAAGGTCCCGGTATCCCTTTCGGACTTTCCCGCAAATATGGACACCTCCGCCTAACACTTCGGGGAAACCAGGCATGATGTTACATTGATTGAAAATCTTTGCTCTGATGTGCTCGTTCAATTCTATCATCACTATCCATTCGTATTACGAGTTAAGACATTTGCCACAAGTTGCCTAGTATGTTTTTGCCCTCATACGACAGATCGATCATTATCGTAGAAAAAATATAGTTTCCCCTCTCCAGTCCCTCAGTAATAGCTACAACATTAGGCCCAGACTGTGTCTTTTACGATATTATATTGAGCAGATTATCGATTTTCGATTATTCGCAAAATATGCTTACTCCCTTAAAGTTGTGCAGCTATTACAGGCCTGGTTTGTTCTATCCTACACTAGATTCTATCTTCCACTTTGCTCCGGTAAACATGTTTGGTCCACGAACTGGTAAGAGACAAATATATAAAAAATGCTGGCTTCGCTGAAAAATATTCAATCATTGACTTCAGTGTTTTTGTGGAAGTAAATTACGGGTGTGAAATTGCGAACATTCGTACGATGATATATGTCTTGACAAGATTAGGACAAAATATTCTCTTTGTAGTGAACCAAATGAAATATTTGTTTACGTGATCTCATCGCAGTTTAGGTAATTGTACGAACAATCAATCTGCCTAGCCTTTTTCCAACTATGTTGGGGTCTTCTTCCAGTCATAACGGATGCGGCTGAATACCAGTATTTTACATGGTGCGACTGCCTATCTGACCTCCACAACCCAGTAACTAGGTTTACGATACCCCTTGATAAGACTGGTTGTCAGAATTTCGGGCTTATGAGGACCCGTAACGACTGTCAAAGATCCACGAATAACAGCCGGGACCAACGGCTTAACGTGCTTTCCGAGACACGGACGAGTCTCAGTATGTAAAGATGGTCACCCATCCACAGACCAACCCCGCAAGCGTAGCTTAACATGATGGATCGACCCGTGCGGCTGTTATTACTAAGCCACGTACAATAACCTTGTGGAGGAGGAGTCCTCCACGAGGTAATTGTACGAACATTAAATTCAATTAAACTAGAAAAGACCATTGAAAAACTTTAGATCCTTCCAGTACCATCATTTTAAATGCCCTTAATTAATCTAAAGACATTTTTCAAAAAGAACATTCCTTCAGGTCGGAAATTAAAACACTTATTCAATTTGATCGCGTCTACAAGTACCATCCGATGTGTCCCAAATTGGTATAAGTAGGCTTCTAATCCTCGCTTCATTGGGTGAGTCCGTCACTTTAGATATTCATTCATTCCCATTACGTTCGTTCTGGATTTACTTTCATTCCTATTGAACGAGTGAAGTTGAATAAGATTCTTGGAGACGATGAATTGTGATTGCGATGTAGGTAGGTCGTCGACTCGAGGAAATTTTGATTGGTGCCCGTGACTGATATGAAAAGAGATAGTTATAGGTTTTGTCTAAATAGTATGTGACGTATTGTATTGTACCCAAATATTCGATGGTCACAAGAAAACAAGATCATTTAAAAGTTAACGGCTTTAAGAATCAAGATGAAATTGATTCGAATGTTTATTTAAATTATGAAGACCTTCAAAATCAATTCCCATTGTAACAAAACGTCATAAAAAGACGAAATTAAAGCAATATCACGTCCCTAACAATAATGACTTGATTTCTATTCATAACAATTTCATGGTAGTTCTAATACAGTCTTAATAACAGCTAGAAATAACAGTAACGTTAGTTTAACGTAAAGATGGAGGCAAGCGCCGCAGTCTGCCGTCTCATTGTGACGGTTCTTAATTGTCTTGCGAGATTTCATTGCGGCCCAAATCCGGCCCCGACTTCCAGAGACACTTAAATAAATCCCTAAAAGTACCCTTTACTTTACCCCACGAGCATAACAGGCCGACTTTCAAAACATACCCTACATCTTTTAAAAGTAAAAGTACGAAAAATTCACCGATATAAATATGTCTAGATAGACAGTCAAAGCTTGTGATCTCGTCGAAAAAAGAACGTCCAATTGTTAGCCGCTAAATGCACGCACACTCGAAAAGCACAATGACGTGGCGCGAGTGTAAGACGTGGCTTTCACGCACACCAGCATAACAAAGATGGCCTGTTTGTTTTAGTTCTTTTGCAGCGCAACATTCTATCTAGATATATAAATAATCAAAGCCTACTTCTTTTAAAAGTAAAAGTACGTAAAATTCTTAATTAACTTCGTTGTTTTAATTCACATTTTAAATTATTTCAACCTTTGATTACTATGAGAACTTGGCTGCACTTTTACCATTGTCTGCTTTTGACAACAAAGCTCCCACTTTCCCCAAAATAAAAAGATTAAAAACATAGATCAAGAGATTTTCGGAGTAACTTCGGAAACTCCGTCGAATAGAATTACTTGGGCAATCATTCAGAAATGATATTTGGACCAAAGGAACTAATCGTGCGTTCGGCTTCGCTGAGAAATTCTGAATTATAGCAGTACTGTGGGTACAACTCGATCCAGAACAGTTTTTATTTACCGACCTAGAAACAAAAAGTTAGATATATTATTGTGAACCGATATAATTAAATATCCAGAGAGCCAGATAAATGGCAATCGCGTTCAAAGCATTTCGTATTTCGACAACGACTTTCAACACGCGTAGCATGACCACCATAGAAACGGGTTTTGTCGACGGAAGAATAGACAAAACACAGATTGTAATTGTGCATCTGTCATTTTTTCTATTCTTCCGTCGACATTTCCATCATCATTTTCGCTAATAGAATGTCACTTTGTCTAGACCCTCTTTTTTTTTTTTTTTTTTTTTTTTTTTCTCCCGCTCTGGGCGGAGCGGAAGGGCGTGTCAGACTCTTACTGACTAAAACCCACCCGTGTTCCTTCGGTTGCCTGTTGCCAGGGTCCCGGTATCCCTTTCGGACTATTCCGCAACCCTGGCAGTGTCTAGACCCTCTGTAGTCACAATACCGTAACTAATACATCTAAACAAGAAATAAACGATTCGACCGTTTAAACAATAGCAAGGACGTCGCCGTTGCATGAGACGAAAAGGTTATTGTTATGCATCATTACTCAATCACTGACGTCATTATCTATACTAATAATAAAGCTGAAGAGTTTGTTTCTTTTTTGGTTGTTTGTTTGTATGAACGCACTAATCTCTGGAATAGCCAGTCGGATTTAGAAAAAATATTTTTGCATTTGGAAGCCCAATTCTTGAGGAAGGCTATTAACGTCACGCTACGACACTTAAGAGCCGAGCAAAAAGAAAAAAACCGGCCAAGTGCGAGTCGGACTCGCGCACCAAGGGTTCTGTACCATTATCTATAAAACGGCAAACAAATCATGTCTGTTGCCCCCTTAAAGATTTGTTTTTATTTTAATTTAATTATTTATTTTTATAGTGAATATATAACTACTATTCTGTGAATATTTCAAGCATCTACCTGTTACCGTTATCAATATCGTTCAAAAACGGGCAAAAAATCACGTTTGTTGTATGGGAGCCCCCTTAAATATTTATTTTATTCTGTTTTTTAGTATTTGTTGTTATAGCGGCAACAGAAATACATCATCTGTGAAAATTCAACTGTCTAACTACCACGGTTCATGAGATACAGCCTGGTGACAGACGGACAGACAGAAAGACAGACGGACAGACAGAGAAACAGACAGACAGACAGTGGAGCCTTAGTAATAGAGTCGTTTTACCCTTAGGGTACGGAACCCTAAAAAATTCAGAACGAACGCTAAGCGAAAACAAAATAATAGCGATGCGACGTGATGGGTTGGCTGAACAAGAAATTTTACGCAGACGAACTCGCGGTCATAAGCTTGTATGTAAATAAAAGATTTAACCGGGCTATTAATCAAGATAAACACCGATTCTGAGAATGGTTGACCTGTTTTAGTCGCCAATTTAAACCAATAAAAGTAATTATGGAAGCAATTACCTTTGTCATTCTTTGGAGTTATATTTTGTTCGTTCTTTTTTTAACGTCATTTTACTGAAGGACATTGTTTGTTGTTAAAAGAAATATTTTTACGTTGCATTTTCTTTCCAACTATGAAAAATAATAGATGGGATATCATTATTTATTACAGAGAACGACGCAGATTTTTTGTTTTGTGTTTCTCTTTTTATCTCGCGTTTTTATTTATGAGTGTTGTATTGCAGTTTTAACATTTTCAATATTTTTAAGGAGGAGCTCGTGGCTAAGTAGTAACAGCCGCATGGGTCGATCCATCAGGTTAAGCTACGCTTGACGGGCAGTGGAAGGGTGACCATGTTTACATACCGAGACTACTCCGTGCCTCGGAAAGCACGTTAAGCCGTTGGTCCCGGCTGTCAAACGTGGATCTTTGACAGTCGTTACGGGTCGTCACAGAAGCCCGAAAGTCTGACAACCAGTCTTACCAAAGCGTATCGTATTACCCAGTTACTGGGTTGTGGAGGTCAGATAGGCAGTCGCTGCATGTAAAATACTGGTATTCAGCTGCATCTGGTTAGACTGGAAGCCGACCACAACATAGTTGGGAAAAGGCTAGGCAGATTGAATATTTATAAGTTTATAATACAAGCAGAAAAATATATTCTAGAAATTCATTTATACGCGTATTAATTTATTCACACAAGAACCAACCTTACATAATGATAAACAGCACACATAACTAGCCGTAGTTTTTGTTCGCTCCAACAATGGAGTCCCGTGTGTACCTGTTCTATTTGTTTTGCATCAAACAAGAGGAAGATCGACTTCGAAACGGAAGTCGTATTGTGTACGTTTTTGTTGCATTATATTGACATTGTTTAATGTAGTACGTGAGAGAACAAAGTGAACCACTCTGTAGTATGAAGGTTTGAAAGAAATTAGAGGACTGTTCTTATTGCAATTTTTGCGGTGTACTTGGTAAAACCCTGGCTTAAGGCGCTGACAACAGCCAAACGGTAAAGGTAAGCTTGACTTAAACAAAAAAATTGCCAAAGTTTGTGATAGCGGAAAAAAGAACTTGGTTGCTGCCAAAACACGTTTTGAAAAAAAAAACTCGACACAAATTAACGGTAAACTAACCTCTTACCTTGAGTCTTAATCCAAAATATCTGTATTAAATATCAACCTACGTTGGTGTTTTAATTAATAACAAGAACGTCTTATTTGAATGTAGAACTTGGTTGTTTTTAATTTTCGATTATTCAACTCATTTTTGAATAAATCGATAATTGCTTCATATTTTGCAATAAATTCCAAGCGTTATGTCATCGCGCTTCTCTTTCTTTTCTAAGCAATCCGACAGTGACCGCGGTTTATCTGTTGTCAGCGTCTTAAGTAGCTGGCTTATGTGGCAGAACTCAGATGTATTGTGTATGTGATGTATATTCCTACTACTACTTATGTATTATCCATATATGCAAATAAACTCTATTCTATTCTATTCTTATATTTAGGTGTCAGAGGTATTAATGAAGTACTAGCGACCCACCTCTGTTTCTCACGGTTTTTATGACTTCTTTCTATTCTTCTACTAGCTATTGCTCGCGACTTCGTCTGCGATCCAGGATGAAAAGTAGCCTATGTCCTATCCGGGTCATGGTCTACCCATATGATAAATTTCAACCAAATCCATTCAGCCGTTTTAGCGTGAAAGTGTAACAAGAGTTTGTCTCTTTGTTACACGTATTTATAATACTAGCTTCTGCCCGCAGCTTGGCTCGCGTGGTATATCGATAAAAAGTAGTCTGTGTCCTTCCCCGGGATGCCATCTATCTCCTTGCTAAATTTAATCGAAATCCGTTCAGTGGTTTAGGCGTGAAAATGTAACATACAGACAGACAGACAGGCAGAGTTACTTTCGAATGTATAATATTAGTATGGATTATGTTAGGATTAGGACAGTTAGACAAAACATCGAGATTTCTTTATTATGTGAAATTTTGAAGAACGACACATTCACAAACAGACACAAAAAGCGACTTTATTTTTATAATTTGTTCATAATATATAGGGAAAAGCGTACTTTATTAGTCTAATAACAACACTGCTTTTTCTGATCTGTTTGTTCCGGGGCGATAATGGGTAAACAGAATCTTAACTAACATTAAGTTAGATGCCCTCAGCAGTAAAAGTTGTTCGTATTCTATGTATATTTTTTTCTTACAAAAATACATACATAAGATGATGCCTGTAATCCGCGAAGTGTTAGGCAGATAGAGAATTACTAAAAAAAAATAGTAATAAAAAATTAAAGTGATAAAAACTAAAACCCAACTACGACAAGAAAGTCAATCAACTAAAATGGTATAAACAAGACACCACAGACAGACAAATTAAAAATCCGGAGTCACACGTGTTATTGGCATAAATCGAACAGATTACGTGTGACGCGTTAATTTGTCTGTCTGTTATTTTTTTTAGTTCCTGACTTTATGTCCTCTAGAGGGCACCATTTTTAATTTAATGTGAAGTCACACAGCCTATAACCAGCGGACGATTAAGGCGCTTCCAACGATACCTCATTTATGTAATTGTGATTGTGGTTTAGTAGATAAGAGGGAACAGATGTACATACATACATACCAGTCAAAATCATAACCCTCCTTTTTTCTTCGCCGTTGTCGGGTAAAAACTACCATACTTTACCAAAAAGACCTGATTCCAGCAAATGTCGTTGAAGTTCGTGATTGAAGTTTATCTTAGGCTGGAGTAAATAACGATGAGTTGGCAATGCTGGCATCAAATATATAGGTACCCAATATCGGCCGGACCCACCCATTTATCTAGGCTTAAGTTCGGCCTAGGCTGAGCCGCCTCCGCCACCGGATATTATATCTGGTTTATCGTTTTCGGAGTATCCGTGTTTAAGTTGGTGGTATGATGATGTCTGTTTGTTAATTTTTAGGGTTCCGTACCCTAAAAAGGGTAAAACGGGACCCTATTACTAAGACTCCGCTGTCTGTCTGTCCGTCTGTCACCAGGCTGTATCTCATGAACCGTGATACTTAGTTAGACATGACATGTATTTCTGTTCCCGTTTTAACAAAAAATACAAAAAAAACAGAATAAAATAAATATTTAAGGGTACAACAAACGTGTTTTTTTTTTCAATTTTAGAGATTTTATAGTTTTGTTTTTAATTATTTAATGACGAGCAGTGGTAGCGGCCCCGACTTACGGGTGGTCGTGAGTTCAAACCCAGGCGGACACTATACTTTGTGTATTAAACATCACCACTGCTCTCAAAACCGGCATGTTCTAGAACCAAAAAATTGGAAGACTTGTGACATAGTACCAACCCGCACTGGGCCCGCGTGGTGGATTAGGGCCCACCCCCTCTTACAGAACTACAAAGAGGAGGACGGTGGAGTTTCTTGCCCATTCTTCTCCAAATCTCCATACGAAAACTATCTTTTAAAAGGGGTAACAAGAATCTATTTGTTTTTTGTTTTTGACATTCAATTGTGCCTGTTATGTGCCTAATTCAAATAAATTATTTGACTTGGACTAGTTGGATAAAAGCAAGAATCACTTACAGAAGAATGGTATTAACTTTTTTATTGCCATCAAAATAAGAGTGCGCCTCCCGCCTGTCGTTCTTTCCTTTCATCAAGTGAAACTATAATAATATCTCAATTATTAAGTTGGCAGCAGAAAATATAACACAAGTCTTTTCTTACGATTTCTTGCACGGTTAAATCCAGAGTGACGAATCTCTATAAAATGCGTGGCGTGTCTGGACTACCTCTCGTGTTGCTGACAGAAAGCTGTTTAAAGACTTAAAACCTTCCTTCCTATTTACCCTTTTAGTGGCAAGACTAACGATGTAATGACCTTTAAATCCGCATTCCGCGAGAGTACGCTTTAGAGCGACTTCGAAATACTGCGGAAGTCTGGCTAGTATAATCTTGAGGGCGGCGAAGGAATTAAATTAAAATGTTCCGAATTTGAGAGCAGTGGTGGCCCAGTGAGAGAGCAGTGGTGGCCCAGTGGTAAGAGAGCAGTGGTGGCCCAGTGGTAACGGCCGTGATTTACGAGTTGTAGGTCGTGGGTTCGAACCCAGACAGGCGCTTTACTTTGTGTAAATTATTTCATCACCACTGCTCTCAAAACGGTGAAGGAAAACATCGTGAGGAAACCGGCATGTCCTAGAACCAAAAATTCGAAGACATGTGACATCTACCAACCCGCACTGGGCGCGCGTGGTGGATTACGGCCCACTCCCTCTCACAGAGAGGAGGCCTGTGTCCCAGCAGTGGGAACGTTATAGGCCGATTATGATGTTCCGAATTTGACATGTCTGGAAAAATATATTGGAATTAAACGTGTTATGTGAGAGTGTCATATGACGTGTGAATGTTATATTAATTGTGCATGTTTGTAGTTCCAGCAAGACGTATAAACCCACAAACCGCGCATTTAGTTCAAAGGCTAAGCTCGAACGAATCGTTCCGCGTCGTTATTCATATTTTAAACTCAACACATAGTGTGTACATGTTCGCTGGCATTTGTGGCAAAGCTCTTAATGAACTCACGCCAAGCGGCTGAAAGATTCATTAAATCTTCGGAAGTAGGCGCGACACAGGCCACCGCATCTCATTAAATATTCCCGATATTTTCGGTGAACTGGCAGATATTTCGAGCAATTATGGAAATTACCAAACCGCCGCGAGGAAATGAATTTTGAGAATTTAGTTGTGAGAGGAAACTCAACCCTATCGCGCGACGAGTTTCTTGAACAATCTTATGATTTTATTAAGATTAAAATTATTCAATCCTCCGCTGTGAATGATAATGACGTCAGAATTTTGCATAGGCGGTTGGACACGACTGAAGTTATTTAGAATAATGTATACATACCTACATAATAATGCACACATACCTATTACTGACAAATACCTGCACTGACTGGACAGGTCCACTCAAATCTGTGTGGTTCTCTCCTCAGAAGACAATTTCAGACGCTAATCTACATGGTCCTCATAAGGCCTGACCAAGATTATGTCTGGACTTTAAAAGAGACTGCGACCTCTGAGTTTGTTTCGGCCTTTCTTCTCAGAGTAGTCAGATAGGAAACGCCGATCTCATATAGCTTATTTTTACTATTTTATAATATGACTTCTATAAGTGATTCTAATATCCTATTTACAGAATAAACAACATTTCATTTCAGAAACTACACGTAGAATATAAACTACCAACGTAATATGGGAGCTGATCCTACGTGAAAAAATAAAATATGCAGTGTTTATACCTAACAATTAATGCTATCTATGATCTAGAAAAAAATACGATGCGCGTAATTAGTAACTCGGTACCAGTAGCATAGCTATAATTAAAATTGCCGTGAGAACAGAGAAAAAAAGACAGACCGGTAATTAGAATTTTATGCCAATGTAAGAAATTATGAGAACAGGAAATCGTATAGAAAAAGATCCTAGCTAGTAACCACATTAATTCTAACTATCATAACTAATATTATAAATGCGAAAGTGAGTTTGTTTGTTACACTTTCACGCTAAAACGGCCGAACAGATTTGAATGAAATTTGGTGCAGGAGTAGACCATGACCTAGAATAGGACATAGGATACTTTTTATCTCGATATTCTCACGGGATCGTGACTTATGCGGGTGAAACCGTGTGGCGCAGTTAGTTATTTGTAATTATTTAAAATACCATACCTTAATTAAAATAATTATCTAAACAAAAATATGACATACCTACATTTGGCTTGTCAACTCTTTCCGTGGAAATTCAAACTCCGACAATCCGTGTGAACTATTAATCGAAAAAGTAATTTGTTACGTTGCGTGCGTACTTTAATGTAGGTACAGCCTTGATTGTTTCCTAACGATTACATTGATTTTATCGCGAACTCGTTACCCACTTCCTCCTATGAAAGAAATGCTCATAAATAAACATTTTTGTCAACTTGAACGATTTCAGGAATTGAACAGTTAACTATTAGATACGGTTCAGTTCTCAGAATTTGTTCTGAAGAAAAAACTAGTTCAGTAACCAGAGAATTTAACAATAACAGTTTCATTCTTAGTTGTAAAATATTGAAATTATTTATCAACTCGTAATAATAATTAATCAACCATTTAATTCTGCGAACAACTCTAGTATCTTCATAATTTGTTTTAACAGCTATTTCTGTTATCAAATTATTCAGCTGATAAATGATTCAGATTATTTCAGATATCGACAAATAAGTGCGTCGTTGGCATGGATTTGAATAAATAGTAAACGAGAAATTTCGCGAGCTCAAGCCACTGACAAAAGTGTCAACGTGTTTTCGAAATTCACACTTTCACTGCTAGAGAGAATATTTAATTGAAATATGTGTTCATACTTCCTCGAGGTTCACTTTATACTCATAATCGTATCCTCAGGAAGCTGTATAAAGTTATATTGACAGTTTGAGTTGCTAAAAGCATTTCTAGTTACTTTTTGCCGTTCTGATTACGTCGACGTTTAGAATAAATCAATAGGTATGCTTTGACGACGTAGGTACTCGTTAATGTATCGTTGCTATCAAACGTCTGAGGTAACTCGAAACGCGTGTGAGAACTAAATATAGGTACACAAATTAACAAACTGTTTACGTTGGCTTACGTTGTGGTGGGTGGGCCCAGGTAATGGAAATTACATCTTGCAGTGGGTGCGGTAAAACACTTGTAACTTAAGATTTTTTTGCCAATTCGACGTCATAACGCCAAGGGGTATGTAATTTATTCAGAAGAGAACGAAAGGAAGCATCATTATAGTCTAATAATAAAATACTAGGTACTACTCACTCCTCCCTATTATGGTGAATTTAAAAGTCTCTGTATTCGTGAACTGCCGATAGCAGCGATTTATTATTGTCTATTTTTTAATCTCGTAGACTAAATTGACATTTCAAGTTTGAGATTGATTTCAGTGTTTTCTTTATTTTTTCAATTTGTAGTTTGACATTTGTACCTGTCAAATTAGTCTACGAATTTAAAAAACAAACTTTAACTCCCCTATATTTAGCCAAAGACACAGGCTGGTATGATAAAATTCCTTTATTTTTACCAGGTGAGAACAACTGCAGACGGAAGAGTGTCGAGAGAGAAGATTGGCGCGATGCGGGCGGCGGGGCCCCCTTAAGGTCCCGCCCCGCTATGGGCTCGAACATCAGCCAGCACTCCGCCAAAGGACTAAAGGGGCGGCGCGCGCGCTCCAGCGGTGATCTCTGCAATGGCGACACCAAGTCTCAAACAGAATCGTCCGTCTGTGGCTCTGTGGTCGGCGATGTTATGGGCTGGAACAGATCTCTGCCCAACCATCTAGACGGCAACAGACATTTGGCTGACTACAGCCGAGTGAATAACAATTACGGGGAGTTCGGGACCTATAACCGCTGCCATCCGAAGGGCGGACGCGGTCTGCGGTACAGGGTTAGCAAGTCCGGTGAGTGAAATGTTAATGTTGTTTGTTATGTAACGCGTAGCCTAACTTGCTAAGCTTATTATTGATATATGCTTATGTGATGTATATATTCTGCTTCCTTTTTCACCACATGTTCAGTGTGGTCTTTATGTTTGTGCACTTTTGAATTGTCAACTCTCCTCACTATTTTAACTACATGTAGTTAGATACTGTCGTTATTATGTTCTTCAATGAGTTACACTGCTATAGATGCTATCACCCCTATTCTCAACACTTTAGCCTATTCACAGAAATCCTATAGTAATCTATATTCCTTTCGAGTTCATGACTACAGAACCACTTAATTTTAATAAAAGCATGAATAAAAATAAATTGTGTTCATCCGTATCCGATACGGGGGCGGAACATCGCAACCCGGAGAATCACTGTACTTAAACCCGGAATTTCTAGACATTTAAAGTTCTCGTAACAATTTTTGGACCTATTCCAACATTGGGATTCCGCAATTGTATTATGTATACCTACACTTTTATTAGTCGTTCCCTTTAACCTAATTTCATTGAGAAAATAAAGGCGAGCCGTTCCACTGGAAATGATTTTAATAAAAAGAACTTAATCTTTGTAGGCGTTAACAAAAGGAAATCATTTGGACTGTACCCTTTGACCCTGAGACGCCCGCCGTTCGGAACTGAGCAATTCAAAGAAGAATTACATATCTCAGCGCCATTTTGCGATAATATAAACGGGTTTTTGGTAGAGAGTAACAATAAAACAGATTTTCTTAATGTGTTTCCTTTTCAGCATTAAATTTTTCCATACGAAACTAAAGCATAGATTGGATAAACCTTTTAATTGTTTGTTCCGTTACGTCTTCAGTGGTCAACTTCGAAGCCTTTGTTTCCAAAGGTCTACCTTTATCATCACTTTCCTGGATTGTTACTTAGATAATCTACATTGTGGCTGTACTATAATCAATTTATGCATGCGCTGCACTTCTTTCAATAGGTACACACGGCTACACATCAAGCTATACATTTCCAGTTTTTGCTGATCTTGAATTGTATAGGATTTCCGTATAATGCGAGGTGAACTTATACTGGAAATGTATAGCTTGATATGTAACCGTGTGTACCTCAATATTCTGCTGCAGCTATTTCACAATCTTTAACTTTACCAATTCCAATAACACTCCGTTTAAAATTCTTTCTCGCTCCCAAAAGAGTACCTATCTTCAAATCGATAGTAAATCTATAACATCCCACTTCAAATTCGTCTCACGTCTCCCGCCACTCGAAACATAAATAATTTTTCGTGCAAAATAACGTCTATATCCAGTCGGATATGTATTCTGCTCACTTTATCGCTGGTTCTTACGAGTTTTTATCGTGAGGGGAGGGCCTAGAATTAATGGGGGCGATTACCGAAGGCGGTTTAATAGAAATATCGCTAAGATGGAGATAAAGACATATGAGATTGATGATGATAATATTTGTGTGTTTGGACTATCTGTAGGTAGTATAGGTGTTAATTCAATTAGTGGCTTCGAAAGTCTTAGCTGTATGATTCATTAAGTCATCAATCATCATCGAGCTCAAATCACATTGGGATTGCATGAATTGATGCACACAATTCAAATAAAAATAACCATAATCATTTACTTCCTTGTTGAAGTGAAAACTTCTTCAGGCACGTTGCGCGATTTTTAGTAGAAGGTAAACTTATGGATTCGCGTAATGCTGGGCTGTAGAACATAGATGGCGCTCATTCCAGTTTTAAGGTTGCACTTCACTTCTGTCAGCATGGAGACTGCTGACAGAAGTGAAGTGAAACCTTAAAACTATTTTTTATACGCTCTGAGTATTCCTTCTAAATACTCTTTGAAAATATGTTTTGAATGTTGGTTGAGGTTGAATTCCTTTTAAGCCCCACATCCTATATACACGTAATCACTTTAAAAAATCCGCTAATTAACCACACGCTCAAATATCTCTTAAGCAAGTAAACAAATAAAACACAAGTTCCCTCCACCAAGTAGTGAAATCAAAGTTCCAGGCAAGTGTTTGCTTACAAAACAAACTCATTAGATGAGTTGCTAGTTACCTCATAATCTACGCTAACAGTACCAATTAGCCGTTGAAACAATAAACGCGGAACTACGTCTTATTCAGTTAACTTTAAAGGAGCTTTTGTTGTGTTTCTATCATCATCGGTTGAACGTGCTTTGTATGGAACGGTAGTTTTGTCAGGAAGTTTGCTTTATGGAGAACTGATATTCAATAATTAAACGGAGATTTTTATTGATTGATGAGGTGCCAAGTCATAGGCTTCCAGTTTGAACCCAAGGCAGTCGCACCTTTGACTTCTCGGATTCATGTGCGTATTGTATAATTATCACTTGCTTCAAAACCGGTTAAGGAAAAATCGTGAGGAAACCGGCCTGAGAGAAATTTTTTCGACGGCATGTGAAGCCAAGTCAAAAGCCCATGGGTGGCATAAAAACTCTGCCACCAGGTTAGTCACTAAGCACATGAAAAAGAAGATTAATGATGTGTGTCGGTGTGAGGAACAGGGTATAAAGTTCACTCATACTTCAGAGAAAAGGGAGGATCCTCCGACCA
This sequence comes from Lithophane ornitopus, assembly GCA_948473465.1. Taxonomy (NCBI): domain Eukaryota; kingdom Metazoa; phylum Arthropoda; class Insecta; order Lepidoptera; family Noctuidae; genus Lithophane; species Lithophane ornitopus. The sequence continues at coordinate 6,235,180 of OX419613.1, read as the reverse complement.
GACGGGTGTTGTGTCTGGCGGGCAACTGCTCAACGATTGATGTTGGGTTCTTGTATATATGTCCACTGCACGGTAAACTTTAATTGCGCGATGCAGAATTTATGTGACGTTGGGATTTTCTTTGTGACGTCAGGTCTTTGATGCGTAGTTCACATGTGGCGATGTAGATACCGCCACAAATACGAGCCCTCAAAAATTGGAAAATTTACAAAATTTTCGTCAGTCATAAACTATTTCAATTAAGTATTTGGTTGAGAGGCTGCGTTTAGTATTTCCTCCTTAAAGCTAGTAAAATTGCACTTCTTTATTCCTATTCCTTTCACGCGCCAGTCTTTACAAATCAATAAACCAAAAGTAAATGCAGTTGCATTTTACCCTCAGTAGAATTCAAAAGAATATAAGAACGAAGGCGCTATTTAGTTACTTTAATAATATTCTCTTCCGAAAACGGGGTTAAAAAATTGTTCAAATCTTGGCACCTCATCTGCAGACAATCTGGTTTAAAATATGGTGTAACTTGAGCGGGTTTTCACTAAAAATTTTATGCTCTTTGAAATCTAGATAGGAATATCTGGGGCGCAGGCCGCGATAAGGATGGGGATAAAAAACGGTAAAAACGTCTAATGGGCCTGTGGTGTGAGGCTCATCGATCATTGGAAAGAAAAAAGTAAGAAACGATAGCGGTAATAAGGTAGAGAAATGTGGGTAATTTGAAACTAGCTGATGGAAGTTGATAAATATTGAAGAGCTCGTGGCTAAATCCATCAGGTTAAGCTTCGCTTGCCGGGGTTGGTCCGTGGATGGGTGACCATCTTAACATACCGAGACTCCTCCTCCGTGCCTCGGAACACGTTAAGCCGTTGGTCCCGGCTGTCATTCGTGGATCTTTGACAGTCGTTACGGGTCGTCAGAAGCCCGAAAGTCTGACAACCAGTCTTACCAAGCGGTATCGTATTACCCAGTTACTGGGTTGTGGAGGTCAGATAGGCAGTCGTTCAATGTAAAATACTGGTATTCAGTTGCATCCGGTTAGACTGGAAGCCGACCCCAACATACTTGGGAAAAGGCTAGGCAGATGATGATCATGGAAGTTGATAAATAGTCGATTCTGATAATATTATACATAGAATTATACACATAAAACATCACATAATATCACGCCTGTATTCCCCGAAGTTTTAGACAGGGATGTAATATAGGTACACCCCTGTCCACTCACATTTCGCCAGCTATGTTTAAGTCCCATGTAGTAGGGGCCAGGCACAAATCCAGACTCCGGCCTGCTACTGAGAAATTCCAGGTAAAAAAATACAATAACACTTTGCCCGACCCGGTAATCAAGCCCAGGATCTCATGCTCAGTAGTAGAGCTTGCGATCACTAGACCAACAAGGCAGTTATACTATATATGCATACGATAAGAATTATACAGGGTGTTTGGGTAAACATCCTTGAAACCAGTGGTTTGGTGTCATTTATTGTAGAACGTAAAATCAATGGAAAATTACGACTTTCTTTTTCTTTTTTTTTTAAATTACATTTTACCACTCGAGTATTTCACCCTTTCACCTATGCGCTAGGGCAACGAGACCTGACCGGACCGGCCGCGAGCACGACCCCTCCCTCAGTCAGTCAGATGTTTCGCTTGCGAGCGCGGTGTCGGATAGAAACTTTTTAAAATCTTTTAATGAAAATAACGTTTTTTTGTTGTTACTAGGACATTTATTTTTATTTTTAAGTCAACTACCCATGGTTTGAGTGACAACGGTGTTCACCCTTACACCCTGTATACTCTGCTAGAATAACAGGGGTTATACTGGAACTCGGCACGGATTAGGCTACGCTTTCCCATGGGTATCGTTAGAGTGTGACTAAAGGATTACGTCAATGGGTTGGGTCGTTTCGCCTATGCGCTAATGACGACAAACTGCGGATACTCGGGCCATGACACAGACCAATATCTAGGATAAAGCAGCATAATTTCATGCATTATATTTCTGGAACCACGTATGGGAATGTTGTATCATAATACTTGGGGCCCTATAGACAGATTATACGCTTTTCCCGCGAATATTCAAACATCAAGGTATTTTTGTTCCTTGTTTTGATTCCCAAACTTGTTAATTTAGCTCACTTAACGAATCCAGGGCCTCAAATTCAGTTCCACAGTCTTATAATGAAATTAGAACGTCTTCTAGACAGTTGTTCGCTCCCACATTAAGGTCGAGCTGCCCGGAATGTTCTAGCAAGCGTCAGACAAACGCTGCAGCCATAATTATGTACAATAAATTCACATTTAACACTGCAGTTCGGTACAGACGCAACGACATGTTCTGAGTACATTGCAGATAAGAACAGAACATCCACAAGAATGAATGATAAGAATCTCGCTCATGATAGGCGAAAGGAGGGAAGAATAATCGGGCACATTTACAAAACGTCAATCTTACCTTGTCGAGGAAAAGACTGCTATTATCACTGGGGTTCTAAAAACAGATAGATGGGGTGTGACCGTTCAATTTGTCCAACCAACTCAAAACTAAAGCAAACTGAAAGCAGTAGAAATTGCACGATCGCTACTACTTTCAACTGGCTTTCGTTTTGAGCACAGATATTATAATACTACGGTTTTGAGTAAAATGAAAGAAGAAAGAAAAAAATAGAGAAAAACCGTGTATTTGCGGAAAACATGACGCAAAGAAAGAACAAAAAAAGGAACAAGTTGACAATCAAGACCACAAGAGGTCAATCTTATGAACGCTGATCCAGCCCTCACCAGGGTTGCGGGAAATTCCGAAACGGATACCGGGATCTTGGCAACAGGCAACTGAAGGAACATGGGTGGGTTTTAGTCAGTAAAAGTCTGACACGCCCTCCCACTACGCCCAGAGCGGGAGAAGTCATTTGATGATTACCCACCCTCAACACGCATTTCCTATGTATATAAGTGTATTTGATTTCTATTTACATAAGTTTACTAGCTGCGCCCCGCGGTTTCAGCCACGTAAGTCCCGTGAGAATATCGGGATAAAAAATATCCTATACCCTATTCCGGGTCATGGTCTACCCATGTGCCAAATTTCACCTAAATCCGTTCAGCCGTTTTAGCGTCAAAGCGAAACAAACAAACAAACTCACTTTCGCATTTATAATATTAGTTAGGATTCATAATCAAGCAATTAACACCTTTCAATACAACAGAGAAACTCGTAAATCATTCTACAAACAATTGAATGTAGAAGCCAATCGCAAGAATTGTAGCAACATTTTTGTCACTTGCCTTTTGTATGAGCTGATTTTCGCGAATACTACAGAGTGTTCCTTTTGTGCCAGTGTCACTGTATAATGGCGCAGGGTTCGGCCATGCTCGCTGACGTCATCGCTCCAAATAACTTCGGGTCAAGGACGGTTCGGAAGGGGTGGCCGATCGCGTGCCCAAAACCAGCGATAATTCTAATACATTACTTACATAAAGTGTCAACTATACGCAGTAGTTCGCAGTTTGTTATGTGTAGAAAAGATTGGTCATGATTATTTAGTTTTTTAGTAGGTAAGCATTTTCTGACCACCAAAAACATACTCACAAAGTCTTATACAATACGTAATACTGCACGTATAACATCTTTCAACTCTTGGATTAAATGGATATAGTGCTACATCTAGTACTAGATATAGCAAATATTAAATGTATTGTGTCAAATTATGATAAATAATATTAATAATATTTGATAGCCACACTATCGAATAAGGTCTAAAATCTATAAATATAATGTAGTTGTAGGAAGTAAAAATAAAAAAATCATAAATAAATAAACAATATTAAGCAGCCAGAAAACCAAACAGAAATTAAAAACTACATTGTCTGCTATCCAGTAACAAAACCTAGTACCTCAGGCCCGGCACCCTTATATAAGTATGCCAGACCAATAAAGTATCCGTCGAATATATTCTCGAGCCGGCTGCATAAAACAAAGTATTGAATAGGCTGCGATAACATCGGCTTGTAAATCAGGTACAACCCGCTACTGCTCCAATGTTATCTGATTAATTACTGATAAGATATGGCATAAAATTATACAAACACTTTGCTTTTAGGAAGATCAACGTTTTGCCTTCATAGCCTCGATATTTCTTCCACGGAATGTTTTACAATAATTTCAGCAATAACCTCTTCCGTTACTGAAAACGAATTGTTCGCTATTTTTTTGCGGACTTAATTGTTTTTGTCTACAAATCATCTGAGTGTTAACCCTGACCTAACAATCCTTCAGAAACAAAAGGCGAGTTGAAAACATTCCGTGTTTTCGCACTATCCGAACCGATTTGTCTTGCCACCTAATCAGTAAAAGAAAATGTGGGGGGAATTCTTTCGTACTAAGACCGTTATTAATCCCAATTTGCCCGCGTCCGAATCAGACTCTCCGCTCGACATTGATATATGGCTAATGGCTACAGTATTGTTAAAACTTTTAGCAGTTTCACCTTGGCATGAAGTATAAAAATGAGATTAATATGCTAAACGGCAGACGGCGCTCGTACCTCGACATGATTGATACGTAAAAAAAAAAGTTTAAACAGACTTGAGTAAAAGGTCGTTGGAAATTGTAAGAGTAATGAGTTCCTATTTTTTACCCGACTACGGTGAAGAAAAAAGGTGGGTTATGATTTTGACCGGTATGTATGTATGTTCATCTGTTCCCTCATATCTTCTAAACCACTCATCACAATTTGACAAACGAGGTATCGTTGGAAGCGTCTTGATCGTCCGCTGGCTTTTATGCTTTATGACGTCACATTAAATTAAAAATGGCGCCTTCTAGAGGACATAAAGTAAGGAACTATAAAAAATATATATATATCAAATGAAAGGACTTAATGAGCACATTTCAAAAATATATACATTTAAAACCCAAAAAAAAAAAGTAATAATAACTAAAACCCAACTACGTCTAAAAAGGTATAAACAAGACACCGCAGACAGACAAATTAAAAATCCGGAGTCACACGTAATCTGTTCGATTTATGCCCTAACACGTGTGACTCCGGATTTTTTATTTGTCTGTCTGCGGTGTCTTGTTTATACCTTTTTAGTCGTAGTTGGGTTTTAGTTTTTATGTTTTTTTTTTTTTATAGTGTAGAGAAATAAGAGTCGGAAGTAGTAATTTGTAACGTCTTATTTACAAAGTAACGAAGAGCGACATTGTTTACACAGGTACGTCCAGCAGTCATCAATAACCAATATAACATAAAATTTGTGAATATGAAAATGATAGAGCGAAGTATAGAAAACGGCGCGAGATTTGTATAAATTCTCCATCATTCATCGAAAAACGTAAAGTTATCGAGTTTTCCATAGTGGGGTAAAAATGCTGAGAATCCCGCTCTAGGGTGTCGAAGGAATACATTATCCCGTGGATCCCGTACACCTGAGGCCAACCCGTGCAGTAAAAGCTTACTTAAACGGTTACTAAACAAGCACCCCTCTATACGTTTCCCATCGTGAATGATTAATTGAGCTACATTAAATATGTCATTAGTGGTTCGTTTCATATGCGTGGTATAAGGGAGAGATACTCGTTAATGGCAGGTTATATTTCATCTCGTGTCATATTTTCCTCCCTAATGTCTTTTTGTTAATTGTTATCTGAACTTATACGACATTTTGCCATTTATCTTTATTCAATCTTTTCCCAAAAATTTTGGGGTCGGTTTCCAATCTACACGGCTGCAGCTGAATCAAAGTATTTTACATGGAGCGACTGCCTATCTGACCTTCACAACCCAATAACTGGGTAACACGATACCCCTTGGTAAGACCGGGTCAGATTTTCGGGCTTCTGACGACCCGTATGGACTATCAAAGATCCACGAATGACAGCCGCGACCAACGGCGTCACGTGCTTTTCTTGGCACGGAGAAATCTCGGTATGTAAAGATGGTCACCCATCCAAAGACCAACCCCGGCAAGCGTAGGTTAACCTGATGGATCGACCCGTGCGGCTGTTATTACCACGAGCTCCTCCATGCCATTTATCTTTATTAAACAATATAAATAAAGTCGGAGTGCTAGAAAGTCTCTCTCAGCAGGGTTCCGTAAGTTCAACGGAATCTTTTCTGAGCTAACGTAACGCAATAGATTTTCTATTTCCGACTGCAAATAAAACTCTTAGCTCGTATTTCTCATAGCGTTACCTTTTCTTATTTTTAGTTGTTGAAGTACAGGATGCTAGCAATAAATTGTAGTTTCATAAAATGGCGGCTTATGAACTAGTTAACGTTTTTAGATGTTATCAAAACTCTTCCGCGTTATTGTTTGGATACACACATATAATTTTACTAAACATCTTTTTCAACATTGATGGCTTCGTTTTAAATTATCCATCACTGCTGCCTGAACTAAGAATTCAAGAATTTGCCACTCATAACCCAATCGGAAATAATTATCTTCTATAGCTTATACAACGTGCCGCTACAATGGCGGCATTAATTTAACACACGTATACGATTTCGCGTATTCGTTTTATGAAAATATTTGAATTTCATTAAACGTTATTATTTATTGATTTATTTACAATTTTCTGAATTACCATCCTGGAGCAACCTGTACTTAAAGAACTGTAGCGAAGAGGTCATTTACCGGGGTCACGGATCATATGTAGGCGAATAGAGGAAAGCCGCGCAATTTCTTAGAAGTAATGCCGACAACAAAGCATAGTACCGAAAAGCCGAAAGAACGTAAGCCAGCTGGTAGGTAGCTTCATGAGTGAATCTTTTACACAGAGTGATCTTAATATTGGTTATGTTTTTGTTATTTAGTTTGTTTGAAATTTAAATTTTTCAATTAACGAATTATTTTATTTTATTATAATTATTATATTTACTGGCCACTAGCCCTACCCCCGTGTTAAATTAATGTCGCCATTGTAGCGGCACGCTGTATATCAATTTCGTTACAGCGTAATCAATATCAGCCAATACACTCGAAACTATTATTGCAGCAGTAAGATATCGATAGTGCTCCCATGAGGAAAAAATGCACATACGGAATAAACCCCGACTATCACGAGTAAATTCCTTAACACCCAATATTCGCCTACGATCCCGCTTACTTGCATTTTGCGCTCATAATACAGAGGAACAACACGAAAACTTTAGGCAGCAAAACTTGTTGTAATATAATTTTAGTTGACAAAACTTTGTCGAAAGAAAATTGTTTTTCCTACGTACGGGAAGGTGGCGCGCCTTTTCACTACCTTTGAAAACTTTAATCAGCCTTTCAAAGCGCCTCTGACTTGCCTTTTACGTCATGCGACAAGACGTGAATTAATCTCCTAACTAAATTTTCTTACAAGGAGGAATATATTGAAACCATGTTTAATAAGTACTTTGAGTAAGTATTGTTTTAGAATATTCTTGCTTTCATTTGAATTTTAGTCGTGGGATGAGGTCTATGCCATTGCTATCAACTAAACTGGTTGCAGAATTTCAGCGTCGTTATTTTTAGTACAGCTAACTTAGATAAGTACTTCAAAGACTAAGCCGAAGACAAATACTGGTATTCAGCTAGATCCGGTTAGACTGGAAGCCGACCCCAACATAGTTGGGAAAAAGCTAGGCAGGCTAGGCAGATAAATACTTCACAGCTATTTCCTTTTTCAGAAAATATCTTTGTTTAAGTATAAAATGTCGAACACACATCCGTACTTATACAAGCAATTATTTCGAACGTTTTGCCTAGCTCACTGCCAGACATGGAGGCGTCACATCTATTGTCTCTTATCACGTCCCGAGATTTGGGACCGAAGCCTTTATTCCCCTGCCTATTGAATATAACTTCCCCCAAGTTCTCCTGTTTACCCATTACCAGTTTAATGTTAAACAAACCCTGAGCTAGAATAATAGTCGTCTATGTTCTAATTATGTAAGTTTCTCGATACGGACTTTGGTCTCATTTCTTCATTATTAGTTGGTGCTTCGCTTTGAGTTTCCTAATAGATGTTAGATTTGTTATCCAGGCTATGAATTTATCGTAAAACTTAATTGCTGAGTGCTAACAGTTTGGAAACTATGTCTGGAATAATTTTCGTTAAAGTCGTATAAAAGCAAACGCAGCAACATCCCATTTTTTTATTTTGGCAACTTTTAATGCAGAATGGTAATATTCCGTCAACTTTACTTGACCGAATATTAAAAACGTATCAAAACCAGAATCATTCTATACAAAATAGCCGTTCTAAATTGAGAGTGGTAGAAAAACCAAGAACATACCTTCATAGTAATGAAGTTTGGAAATAAATTACTATTACTATTACTATAGTTGTGGCAGACAGCAACTTCCTTCTTTGACCAATCAGGTGTCACTACTTGAACCAACAAATGCAGCAATATCCATAAATGACTGGTGCAAAAGGTGCAAAACCAGCAACATCCAATTAAGAATGGCGCACAAGCAGCAATTGGATGCAAAAACAGCAACATCCTGAATGTATTACCTTACTTTTACCCGACTACGGCGAAGAAAAAAGGAGGGTTATGATTTTGACCGGTATGTATGTATGTATGTTCATCTGTTCCCTCCTATCATCTAATCCACTCATCACAATTTGACAAATGAGGTATCGTTGGAAGCGTCTTGATCGTCCGCTGGTTATAGCCTATGTTACGTCACATTAAATTAAAATTGGCGCCCTCTAGAGGCCATAAAGTCAGGAACTAAAAAAAAAATATTGTTTAATCGTAGCATGTTGGATATCAAATGAAAGGGCTTAATAAGCACATTTCAAAAATATATATATTATAACCCCAAAAGATTTTTTTTTTAAAGTAATAAAAACTAAAACCCAACTACGACTAAAAAGGTATAAACAAGACACCACAGACAGACAAATTAAAAATCCAGAGTCACACGTAATCCGTTCGATTTATGCCCTAACACGTGTGACTCCGGATTTTTAATTTGTCTGTCTGTGGTGTCTTGTTTATACCTTTTTAGTCGTAGTTGGGTTTTAGTTTTTATTACTTTTTTGGTAAATGTAGACTTAATTAGGGAATTATTTTTTACAATATCTGATTCTTACATCATCAGTTATCTACGCTTGTAACCTATAATATCTAAAAATTGCTACATGCAACGTAAACAAAAAAGAACGTCTACTGCCTTTTTAGAAAAAGGATGATGCTTTGCTTTTATATGACTCCACCAATTTGTGTGCAAAAATGGAGCAAGAAAACCAAACCAAACTAAGACTCTTATATAAACATAAAAGAGTCTTATTTATAATCAACCAATAACAGTTCGTTAATTGTAGGAATCGGCCGTTGGTAAAGACCAATAATGTAATGAAGCAAATACCTCATAGCTTTGCATAGTCGACCCTCCCATATGGAAGTAGTTATCACAGGTAAAATTAACTTACGAATCTATTTATATACCCAGTTTGGCAATAAAAAATAACTACAATTGGTAAGTATAACATATTCGTTATTGTTTATAGGAATCGAGCATTAGATATGAATTATTTATTTATTAAAACTTTATATATATAGAGGAGCTCGTGGCTAAGTAGTAACAGCCGCACGGGTCGATCCAACAGGTTAAGCTTCGCTTGCCGGGGTTGGTCCGTGGATGGGTGACCATCTTTACTTACATAGACTCCTCCGTGGCTCGGAAAGCACGTTGGTATCGGCTGTCATTCGTGGATCTTTGACAGTCGTTACGGATCGTCAGAAGCCCGAAAGTCTGACAACCAGTCTTACCAAGGGGTATCGTATTACCCAGTTATTGGGTTGTGGAGGTCAGATAGGCAGTCGCTCCATGTAAAAACTAATATTCAGCTGCATCCGGTTAGACTGGAAGGCGACCCCAATATCGTTGGGGAAAGGCTAGGTAGATTGATTGATTGATTAAAACTTTATGCACAAGTAAAACAAATACTGTACAAAGGCGGACTTAATGTCTGAGGCATTTTCTACCACTCAGTAAGTACTGACTCGTTCAATTAGACGGTCGAAACAAAATAAAGAGCAGTGCAGTCGTAAAAGCCAATAACTACTTCAAACATTCATTTATTGAGCCAAGCGCCAATCCCCGATAGTTGTTGTGTTGCTGTCCATAATAGGAACCAATAAGGTGCAGGTGTAAACACAATAAATCACGTCGGAAGCGGCGCCCGCCGTTACGATAAGCCGACGCATCTTACGTTCGAGGGTCGTCCATTACATACTATTGGAGTAAGGAGCTAAATATGAAATGTGAAATATGGTCGCGGAAGATGTTAAAGCTCTGAATATTTTTTGTCGGAAAAATGATGAGCTTTGTGAGTGTTATGGCAGCCATTATGGGTTCTATAATATCGCGAGATTGCAATTTACGGAGTGGATTTTTTATGTCCGGTTCTAATATAAAACGAATCGGTACTTTTACCAATGGTTTTATCATTCGTTGCGGTCATGATGGTCGCGTAAAAAAAGGTGAGTAAGTATAAAATTTTGTCAGCGCTTATACTGAAAGAGCAAACTACAGTAGATAGATAGATAGATAAAACGTTTATTTCGTGCATACAAAAGACAACACAACAGTCGGACGTCGAGCAGATATTACTTGAGATTAATATGTGAATATTTGTTTATGTGAAACATGGAATGTACGGAAGTACCCGCAATTTAAATAATCTATTCTACAGTAAAGTTTTGCATTAGGAAACGTTGTTGTACAGCGCAGTACAGCGCTATTCTATGAAATGAAAGCTACGGTTAGTTTATTAATACACAAGTATATTAATACACAAGTCTTCTGTTAGTAGAAAATAGTAACAAGGAAGAGTAACTCAAATATTCTGTATCCGTTTTTCCTTAAATAATACTAACATGTTTTTTCACCAAGTTGCGTCAGAGAAAATCGTATCTACGTACTTTTCACTACACCTTTTTTACCTGACTGAAAATAGGTTATGTTATATCAAAAATAGACAAATAATAGTAACAAAATTAAATGTATAATTTCAACATGAATGATGTAAACAATATTTTGTAACAATTTTATATTTATTTAAAAGAGTGTCCTTCGAGTTTCTTACCCGTTCTTCTCCATAGGTACCTACTACGCTTTGGAATGGGCAACTAGCTTTATATTTCTGACTGACCAATTCCTAGACCATTCAAAAGTGCCTGTAAATGGTTTAATTGAAATAAATGCTTTGAGTTTGAGTTTGAAATCAGTCTGATATCGATATTTGTGAAATTTAAAGCGAGATCGAATTTGGCTAGCTATTAAAGGTAAAGGTAGATTAAGGTATAAAGGTCATCCGTTTATAACTCAAATAATGGAATGTTCTTTGTCTTGAATGAAAGAAAAACGGATCACCCTGTAAATATACATTAAAAGCTTCTTTACTCTATTGTTATATAATTCCATTACCATGTTTTTTTTTTTCAATTATAAATAGGGCAGCTAAAATATCACTAGTTCATGTAAAATTTTATTAATATATGTAAAATGAATAGTGCAAGGCAGCAATTCCTAAATAATTTATATTATGATTATGCATGAGCGTTACACGGTCTGCTGAGTCTTCACTGAGGAAGGTTTACAGCGGTGTTTATATTACGAAACTAGTGTCCTTAAACTCGATAGAACTCTAGCAAGATAACTTGAAACTTGACCCTTGTTTGATCTTGGTTGGAGATTCAGCACAATATTGGTAGTTCCTTGTTCTTTAACTTTGATTGTCTTTTGTTTTCCGTGAAGCCTGAAACACCACTTCCTTACTAATATTATAAACGAGAAAGTTTGTAAGTATGGATGGATGGATGATTGTTACCCTTTCACGTAAAAACTACTAAATGTATTTGGATGAAATTTGGCAAACAGATAGTTTATAACCTGGATTAACACATAGGATACTATTTATCTCGATATTCCCTCGGGATCGAGACTTACGCAGGTGAAACCGCGGGACGCAGCTAGTACACGATAAAATTATATAGACATGAAGAAGGGATGTGTATAGGAAGGTAAGAATCGTAACAGGTGGCCTTTTTTTGTTTCTGCCTTCCCCCATGGGAACACGGCGTGAGTTTATATATAAAGAAGGTGTTACAATTTCATTTGAAGCCCTAGGTTTTACCAGTGCTACAGGAGTCCCAAACACCCAAACAGGTGAAGAAACTGTGTCTTCACCCGTTTGTGGAACATTAACATTAGAATTGAACATAAGTAAGCGAGTAGTTTGCATACTATTGTGCCACAACAACTTCTGACTGATTATATATATGTTACATGGGATGTACACACGGCTACAGACCAAGCTATACATTTCCAGTTTATGCTGATCTCGCATTGTATAGGATTTCCGTACAATGCGAGGTCAGCTTATACTGGAAATGTATAGCTTGATGCGTAGCCGTGTGTGCAAGCCACTGGCATGTTTATTTCTAGCTTAAAAGTATGAGAATCTCAAGGTGACGGGTGATAAGCCATTATTCCACGTTTACAGTTTTGTAGTGTCAATATTGTATTTCAACGGAACGGAACGTTTCGGGAACGTTTCATATATAGCGTTTGAAATACATACATGATTAAAATCAAATATTTTTTGACAGGGATAGTCTAAATCTTTCAAAAGTACCAACACAATAGCTTCATAAACCAAAGCTTATGGAGCCGAAACATATTAGTGCGTAGTTTTGTCAACCCCTATTTTCGCCCAACTTCGCCCACAGTTCAGAGTGTCCCCAAACACATAGTGCGTAGTTTCGTCACTCTATTTTTGCCCAACTGAGCTTACGTTGCGCAGTGGGCACTATTACTGAAACAAATTTGATTTTGTCCAACCCGAGACTCGGATCGTGGCTTTTTCACTCCATTTCTTTGATTTATTTGGCTCTCTCACCCTCGTGCACGACTAAGGATTGTAATTGAGTACTCTTGTATCTGTTACTTGATTAGGAAATTTTGTGAAAGCCAGAATTAGTAAGAAGAATATAAGGAGGTCCTGCGATAAAAAAAAAATACCGATCCCTTTTTTTTGAAGGGTTCTTTCAGCTCCAGTGTCATTATGTATAGAGGATAGGATAGACGGCAGCATCAGGATTACTTTTGCCAAACGGGATATTATGTTTTATCAGTAGACTAATAAGAAAAAAAAGATTACTGAAGTGGCGTGATTAATGAGTCTACCACAAATGACTGAGGATCGATTAGGACGTAGGTATGTATCCATCTACCCTTTCAAAGTATTCCCTATCTCAGATGAATAACCTACAATTTCCATCCGTGCTTGCTATCAAAACATATAATATGCAAAAGCAATAAATAACGCGAATAAAATATAAAACGTATCCGAAATCCATGTTCCGTGCCAATTACCTACAAATGAAAACTGAATATTCACGGAATCGAATAATTTGTCATTCGAACTCAACGGTACGTAAAGGTTAGTGCGCATTTTTTAATTTTTTATTAAAACTTTATGCACAAGTATAAAAAAATCTGTACAAGCCTTTGTACAGATTTTTTAATAGATTTAATACCCGAAGCAGAGACAATACATGTTAGTTGCAAAGAGGATATAGATAACTCGAAAAGGAATAAATACTAATCTAATACATAGATACATACTTAAGCTGCATTCGGAATTTATTTGCCAAACATGTAAATAAACACGAGTTTTAGGAAAAACAGCTGTAATGCCTACACGGTACTAGCCAGTCTAAAATCAACTTTATTTATACTTTCATAAAGTTTATTTTTGTTTAAGTGGAAATAACATCAATATTGGAAACAAGGATTTGAATAGACTATACATACCTACCTACTTATAAACAGAATAAACTTTGAAAATTCATCACCTAATGGGGATGAAAGTTTATAAGGTTCGTCATTTTTGCCGACACGAAGTCCCATTGGATATGCTTGATTAATTTAAAAATGTTGCACTGATTTCCATTAATGCATCATCACGCTCTACATGTAAGGGACAATGTTATTTTTTTGTTACGTTTGGAACGTCATCGCGTCATAACAACATGGCTATTATTAAATGCCAAATCTACGTTTTTATGTTACAGACAGTACATTCAACGAAAACCTGCCTACGAAATGAACTCCCACGATATGAATTAAAAATGATTTCCAAAATTCCTTTTTTGTTTACATAATTCCGTATTCATAAATTTTTGTTTCATTCACAAACTTTACGGAAAATTATGCTAAAGAGGGCATGAAATACGCGATGTTCTGTTTTTGTGTTTTTTGATGTATTTTCATTAATTTTCACCTTTAGGTAGTACTGAAAAGCTTCATACAACGGTTTAAGTTCGTAAAAGGATCTTTTTAATCGACTATAAACTCCACAAACTTACATTATTTTTTAATAAAATCTAGCTTTAGTTAAATTGTTACTCAAATTTAAACTTAAATTAAAGAAAGAAAGAAAGAAAAATGCATTTATTGGCATTTTAACATAAAAATACACCTTAAAACTATAAAAACCGAAACAATCAATAAAATGCCAAAAGGGCCTCAGCTCAGCATACTGTCAGATGGCAACACAAAGTGTACCACCTGACGCTGATTTTCAGCTGCAACCCACGAGTGTCATACGCTAGAAAAATAATATAGGTTATATTAAACAATTAAAATCTGATATATAAGATAGAAGAAAAACAATATATAAAAATACCTAATTAAATGTGAATGTTTATAAATAAAATATAATATTTAAAATGGCAACATTCCGTTTAACCGGCATGGACTCGCACGCCGCCGGCTTAGAATAATCTGTGCGCAAAGCTGTCAAAAATAAATTATTAATTTGTCTGTCGTTTTCAACGTTTTGACATCTGGTTACTTAATTATACGCAATACATTAAGATGGAATTCATTATGATGTAATAACAAAGAATGTGTTGAGTGATTGTGTAGGTATTATTCTTTTCCTAAACAGTGTTTGTTGAGATTTGTGGGGGATGGTGTAGATGACAGCTCGGTAATTTATCCTGTATACGATTAAATATAAAGGGTAAATTAAGAGACATGAGATCAAACAACAGATTAATGACAAAATGGTAAGTGGTTAATTATATTCATATTAGAATTTTATGCACTGTGATTGAAATTAATTTTATTACTATTTGAATAATAAATTAAATTAGATTGGTTAATTATTTGAATTAGGATATATTTTATCGAGGAACTATACTTGACAAACCGAAGTGAGCTAGAGTAGATTAATTAATTAAGTTTCTAACTTTAAATTACAGAAACGAGATGGTTTAATGATGAATGAATGATGAATGGATGGTGGTAATTGTTACTCAAACAGTAACTAAAAGCAAAAATGTAGGTAGATATAGTTCGGATGGTACCCGCCGCAAGGTGACTTTTGAGAATGCGTATTTGAATGCAGCAATAGTGACCTTGAACTTTGTAGAACTGAATCGATATCATGAAAGCTGCGGTTGTAGCACAACAATTGCGTAGGTTTTAACTAAAGTAATTGAGCGAATTTTGTCATTGAAATACTGTAAATTTCAACATTCGTGCTCAACAGAAACAGTAAAACAGAACAAAATTAATTTGGGTACCCAAATGAATTTTGTTCTACGGTGCCGTAGGGTTGCGTCGTACCCGCCGCGCACCGTAGCTGCGTCGTAGCCGTCGTAGCCACCGCACGCTGTAACCGCGTCGTAGTCGTCGTAGCCGCCGCGCGCCGTAACCGCGTCGTAGCCGTCGTAGCCACCGCGCGCTGTAACCGCGTCGTAGCCGCCGCGGGCCGTAACCGCGTCGTAGCCATCGTAGCCGCCGCGCGCCTTAACCGCGTCGTAGCCGTCGTAGAAGCCGCGCGCCATAGCCGCGTCGTAACAAACGAGAAGCTTCAACAACTGTTTTTAACAATAAATAATTTTAGTAATGTTCAAAATTGCTTCTAAATCGAAAAGCGTTAATGTATATACAAACTCCAATGCGGATAAAGAAAACTGATAACATCAATACCTAATGAATTCTAAAAATAATTTCTTAACACGAAACTTCTCCATCTAACGATAGAATCGCATGTTCGATATATCCATTGATAAAGCCAATTCGATTCCCATGAACAACACATTTGACGTGATTATTGCACTGGCATTTCACTGATAAATGACCACAGAGGCAATTAATATACTGTTACTTAAATAAGTGGTGTGGGTTACAGCACTATGTTCGTATGGGGTGAATAACGTAAATCAACGTGCCGGCGCCATATTCAGAGTGCCTAACTAATCCAAGACACGCCATGCGATATTTTACCAGCCGTTCCTTCATACATAATACATTTCCACGTAAGAATATGCTTCAAACTAAACATATGTATCTTATTTTCATGCGAAACTTCGTTCTCGTATCTATTTAGCTCTAAAATATGGTACTTTATAAACAGTTATACCGACATTATTGATCGGTTTTTGATAGTCATGCGCTAGGACACTTACCAACAAAATACGGGCGACCGGCTTACCTAACCAACCATGAATACAAAAGGGAAATAACAATTGAATGACCTCAAAACAAAAGATAAATCAATATTATTTGTTATTATCAACAGTCAACAAAAATAATAATCAACAGTCGGAGAAACAAAAGAAAATTATGAGAATTTCTTTACATGAAACATTGCTACTTTACTCTCTGGTATCCGCAAAACGAAGTAAATCAGATATTTAACCTTATATCATAGGAATAAAGCATTGTTTCGTTTAGATTTACGAACAAAGAGTGTAGAAATTCTTTCTGTTTGCCAAAAGATATTCCCGGGAGTCGCATACATACATTACACCAAATATGTATTTATAATACGTTCACCATACTGAAAAATACTCCTGGGATAAATATCAATGGTTTCGTGATTTTGTGGAAATATTAAAAGAGGCTTAGCTTTAAGGCTCCCACAAACAGGCGCGATAACGCGGGCGTGACATGCAGCGCTTCCCTTGTCGCGTCCGCGATATCGCGCCAGTTTGCACGAGCCTTTATAAAGGCTCTTACATATTGCGCGACTTGTAGCGCGAAGCGCCGTGAAGTTTCCTCAGAAATTGTTTTTGTAAAAAGTCGCGTCGCGCGACACGTCGCGCCAGTATGTAAGAGCCTTAACACACGTTACCACCAACATAAGTACCTATACTTATTATGTAAGTATAGTTTAAGTAACACGTTCTCAGTTGCATGAAGGATAAGTTACGCTTTCGACTTCAATCGATTTCACTCGTGGGTAACTTCTTGGTAAATGCGTTTGCTCGCAGAACAGATGACCGATGGGGCCGAACTGTAGGGAGTGGCGACCGCGTACCAGAAAACGTAGCGTTGGAAGGCCCCCCAAAAGGGGCACCGATGACCTGGTGAAGGCCGCAGGAATCCGCTGGATGCGGGAAGCACAGAACCGGTCGAAGTGGCGGTGCTTGGAGGAGGCCTATGTCAAGCAGTGGACGTCTTTCAACTGAAATGATGATGATGATGAAATGCGTTTGCATTTACTTGGCTCTGTTGTGCTTTTTCTTTACTTTTCTTCCATGCCCTTAACAAGAAGAACTTCAGTATCGACAATGCTGTGCGCTTTGTTTTATTTGTATTTTACAACAGGAATCTGAATTCCTGTCACTGAAAACGGTTTCGTAAATAAACAAGACTAATTGGAGAAAGTAACAGCATCATTTTCACCTTTAAAACTATCATTACGCAGCCTCTAAGTCCCTCTTATATTATATTCCATTATTCCATTTACTGGCTTTCCATTCCACTAACAAACATTTTTAACCATAACTTCCCTTCACAGGTTCCGACGCCGAACCCGTTTGGAAGCTCCAAGACCCCCAGTTTGACCAGGGCTACGGATCAGAGCGTTCCCCAGAAGACGACTACGTTCCTCCCATAGTGCCTCCATTATCACTGGAAAACTACGAAGCAGAGCTGCGACTAATCTACCCATTCATCAATGATGGTAAGTTTTAAGTAGGATTTTTACGAGGGTTACATAATAACATACGTTACGCATTCGGAGAAAGAACATCGTTTTTATAAATCAGCGTAGTTTCTAAGTCAGGGGTTCCCAAAGTGTGCGCTGCGACGCCCTGGTGCGCCGTAGAAAGTAAAGAGGAACGCCGTGAGTAGATCCACTATCATTATCCGAAACAACAAATATTCGCGGGTACCTTTTTTGAGCGCTCGCATACTCGCAATCGCAATGCCTGTTTATTCACAAGTGAGCCAATTGATTTGACTGAGTAACTATCGTGTTTTATTTTTGTTTTTCTTAAATCTTTCTTGTTGTTTTCTGTTTCAATTCTTTTATAATAAAAAAACTCAATTTAATATTGTGGATGTTTAAATTATTCTTCCTATCTACCTAACCTAACTACTATTATTGTCGGTACCTATTTCTATCGCCTGTATCTTTTTCAAATAGCTAGAGCTAGGGTAGGGCGCTGTGACAAAATACTAAACTTGAAACTACGCCGCGGACTGAAAAAGATTGGGAACCCCTGATCCAAGTAGTTGTTACTATTAAAATGTAAAAATTTAAATTATTCTGTAAATTAATCAATCCTTTTTACGTTTAAACGTAAAAAATGAATCAACCCTCGGATCTAAACTTTAGAGGATTGATTCATTTTAATTTATGTATTCTAATTTAGAAAATGCAAATGGAACTCTACTTATTCGTAATTAATTACAGAACATTGAGTGATTGGAATAATTCCGTGATAGCACGTTTACCAACTATATTGAATGACCTAAATTAACGGTTAGGTGATCAGTGTACATTAATCAGTCGTTCATTAATTAAGGTGTGTGTTCATTCAGTGGCTGCTAAATACCTGAACGCAGTAACGACCATAAAAAAACTTTTTACAAAAAATAACAACCGACTTCCAAAAAAAACACTAAAAAAGTGAAAAATAACTTTAATTTCGGAAGTCGGTGTCTTTGCTTTTCAATTTCCGTTTTTTGCCACCGACTTCCGATTTTTTTTTTTTGTAAAAAGTTTTTATTTTTCACTTTTTTGTTGTGGTACCTACCCCACACAAATCCGAATACCACTACCTGCTATGTAAATAACAGTGAATGAGTCAAACAGGATATCGTCTAGATAAACTAAGTGGGAAAAATACGTAATATTGAAGCTAACTCAAAAATTACGCAAGCAAAGTTAATAAAATTAATATGGGACCACCTCGGAAGCATTACCTACCAAACAAAAAAGAATCATCAAAATCGATTCATAATTGGCGGAGTAATCGCGTAACAAACATAAAAAAAAAAAAACATACAGACGAATTGAGAACCTCCTCCTTTTTGAAGAAGTCGGTTAAAAATAGCAACGAAACCGAACGTTTTAGTACAAAAGTTTAGCTTTGGGCACATTTCTGAGGCTTTTGCCCCCAGGATTAATATAACTATATGGCCGGAGTAAGCACCTTAGCAACACCATTCAAAGCTCGTACCGGAGTGTTTGCCTTTGACACACGCAAGAGGTCGTTGGTATTTGAGCACGCATATTGTGCCAGTCAAGTACAGAAAACACCACTTTGAATGCAAGACTATATAAAAGGTAGTTACTGCTAATCGGTGGATGTGGACATAAACGTGTGAAATGCCTTGATAACACTCGATTGTTGGAGTAAAGCAAAGTGGGTAATTAATAGCTCGAATCAAAGCGTACTTTTGAAAATGTAACCCATGTGTTAATCATTCTATCAATTAAATCAATTTTACAATAAATTAACATCGATAATTAATTCGTTTAAAATATTCAATCAACTTCTGTTTTGCATAGTAGATTATATTAGGTCCTATGAAACCTATGAAATCGGTGTTTTGTATGGGGAATTTTAAAGAAGTTGCATTTTTCATACTAACATTTTCTTAATTTATATTCTAATGTTTTAAAACTTTTATGGACTAATGTTTAAAAACTAAGATAACGTATGGCACTTAGATTAAGCGACAAAAATAAGTTACGGCTAAGTTAAAAAAAAATAGTGGTCATTTCTGCTAACAAAATGAGGAGTCATTTTTAAGGTATTTTTTAGAAAACTATAAGTAATAAGGTTTTTTTACTATTGGTAGTTGTCTATGATGGTCATTATTCGATATAATACCAAGCAATTGATGAATATTTTAAATCATAGAACTGACGAGGTTCTCTATGTGTGAGAATAAAACGCCAATTTCATAGGTGTGGGTGGACCCAATATAACAATTCCGAATCAACAATTTTGGCATCTCAATTATTCGCCATTCCAATTTGTTACTCTTGTATCTTCCTTCATGCATGCTACTTCCTAGACATCCAATAAAACCCTTGTCACATCTTACGACCCCCTTGGGTAGAGATGAAGATGGAAGTTATCTTAAACCAGATCCAGAATAGCTTATTTAAATTCAAACTTTCTTTGATAACTGATTATTTCGTAATAAACTCGTCCTAAAATTGATTTCTCATCTCTCCATCTGGTTATGAACAGATTTACATCCGCCATAATGGATTTATGACATATCCACTGTCATTGGCGGAACATGACAGATTGTTCGATATGTCGTTTATCAAACAAACCCTATCCAATCGTAGATCGGTAATAAATTAAATCCGTGTACAACACTTTATGAATATATTATGGGCAATTTGGTTTGTGTTAGGATTGTTACATCAATTTCGTGTTGGTATTTGTGTAATCAAAATCAATTATTCAAACTAGGCTGAGAATCAGCATTTTTCGAACGTCAAAATTACATAAGACAGTCCCCCAAAACGCCCACCCTTCCCACCGCTACCTTTAACTGGGATAAAGAAGTTGCGCAACAAACTCCCCAGCAGAACTAACTGAATTCTTTGACCACTTGGTTGATAATCTCATGAACATTTTCTTCTTTCCAAATTTAAATTCCTTCAATCTTTCATTTGTTTTCTAAACAGATTAGACATCAGATCTTCTCGGGTCCATTCAAATTATTAGCCTTCAATTAACTCCTTGGGAATGTAAAATGAAACGTAGTTAAACCAAATCTTCAATCATTTAAGGCTATGAATAAGCATTTAAACTTTTAAAGTTAGTTGTGGTTTTTATTACTTTACCAACAGCTGTTAAGAACTGCAGAATCTAACTTAAACATCGAGTGCAATTCATCTGGGTAACGTAAGTGCTTCCCCAGACGCGCATTTAGTTTCTGCTTCAGTGGGTCACGTTCATACAAGCGCTGCGGTTTCATCTGCTCTCTGGTACGGCTTTATCTACACCAATATGCGTATTACGAACAGCAATAAGTAGTTCGGTTTCTAGTTCAGCGTATATGCCATAGTTACCCATTTCCCTTGGCTCTTAGAAGTCGTGGGATAATGATCGATTGATACATGCCTATTAATTTCTATTCTTAGAATAGACGGAACATTAATTTACCTAACATATCGCCTTTTTCCCAGGGGTAGATGGAAAGTTTCTTTAACACATACTTGCATAAACTGACGCCTTTTACTAGGTATGGGCGTTATTTCACGTCACTAGTTACAATAACTGGCTACAGGGCATGTGACCGAATAACTAGTTTCGAGTCACACATAAACACGTGATTTTTGTTACTAGTTACATTACAATGCAGTGATCGAATGAAAAGCGAGAAACGAAACAAAAGTATGATGTAACTACTTGTAACTACAAAAACTTATTCGTTCAAAAAACTTAAAGCTAACATAAGGTAATGTTGCTAACATAACGTGTTACTTAAGTAACCATTTATATTTTCGTTTCGCAAATAACTGTAATACTTCGATATAATCACCATGTTGAATCACCGAATAGAATTTGAAAAATAACTATACTCCATTTGAAATAAGATTAGACGTATAGATAAGCCTTTTTTACATTCCGTTCAACCGATTTTGAATTCTATTGCGTTGGTGGCATGACAAATGGCCGCCGCAGTAGATAGTTGGTATTGTGTAACCATTTTTGCTTTTAATGCTATCCTTATGCCTACGGTATAGAAGTCAAAATCGGTTGAACGGACTGTAAAAGGGTTTGTTTTAATGTCTAATCTTATTTCAAATGGGGTATAGTTACTAAAATAACTAGTTTTCACAACATAACGACGATGACTCGTTCCAAGTCTCCAGTTACGTTACGTTTCGCGAAGATCACGTAACGACCCATACCTACCTTTTACCGTGAAGATAATTATGCAGAAACTTCATAACGCCACGTGCTAAAATTCTAAAATATTGTTCTCGTTACAAAACTTTATTTCTGGTTCTCAAAAATAAATAAAAGGTTGACAAAAGTGAGAAAAAAAAGGGTGAATCTTTTCTGAGGTTGAAGACTAAAATATTGGCATTTATATATTGAATGTTAGGATATAAAGGCTGTAGGCGGTGAATATAAATGTGAATTTGAAAGTGTAAGGGATCCTGTATAAAACCCGATCCAGCCCGTAGAGCCGTGTGAGAATTATTGATATAGAGATCGCAAGATCCGAAAACGGGCCTGTGATGTCGTTGGCAGACATTTCTCATTCTGTATCTTCACTTATCGGTAGTTTGATATAAGTGAAGCATTTTATTTTATCAAGAACTCTCGTAATATATCTAGCGGCGAGCCTATTGACATCAACCGGGCACAAGTTCAGACTCCCGGCTGGTACTGGGAAATTCCTAGTGGAAAAACCCAATATCATTTCGCCCGACCTGGGAATCGAACCCAGGACAGTACAACAACAACAGTAGTGCTTGTGACCACTAGACCAATGACGCAATAATAGTAGTCATAGATAGTATATACATTATTGTACGCCAAAATGGTAACACAGCTCATCTAATCTAACTAATATTAAAAACGCGAAAGTTTGTAAGTATGGATGGATGGATGGATGGATGTTTGTTACTCTTTCACGTAAAAACGACTGAATGGATTTGCATGAAATTTGGCAAACAGATAGTTTATAACATGGATTAACACATAGGATACTTTTTATCCCGATATTCCCACGGGATCGAGATCTACGCATAGACAACACATTTACATACACAAATTGTGAATTATTAAGTAGATATACAGTCTATTTATATGCTTAGCAAATGGATTTTCAAGCTTACAAAATTCTTTAAGACAAATGAATGTCTGGAGTATCATAAATTTTATAACATGTTCACATTTTTAACCGACTTGTTCAAAAAGGGTTCTCAAATCGTCTGTTTTTTTTTTTTTTTTTGTTACGCGATTACTCTTCCAATTATGAATCGATTTTGATGATTCTTTTTTTGTATGGTAGGTGATGCTTCCGAGGTGGTCCCATATAAATTTTATTAACTTTGCTTGCGTAGTTTTTGAGTTAGCTTCAATATTACGTATTTTTTCCATTTAGTTTATCTAGATGATGTGTGATGATGATGATGATGATGTAAAAAAAAAACGACTTCGTTTTATTTAAAACTTTTTAAAAGAAACCTTCTTAGCATAAAAATAACATGAAATACTACGGACGAAATAAGAAAAAATAAACAGGCCAAGTGCTAGTCGGACTCGCACACAGGTTTCCGTACAAGCGAACAATAACAAAAGAACGCCTTTCATTTTTATTTTTATAATTTTTTGTTATGGCGGCAATAGAATTACACAATTTGTGAAAATTTCAACTGTCTACCTATATGTTCATGAGATACAGCCCGCTGACAGATAGATGGACAGCGGAGGGGTTCCGTTTGGCACCCTTCGGCTAAGGAACCCTAAAAAGCTAATTCAATATCCGCAAACTTTTTCGAAAATTTAATTTCATCCGAAATCTCCTCTTTGTCCCTTATCAGGGCCGATCCTTCCGAATGTGTCCTCGGATAACTTCGGGAACAACTTATGAGTAATTGGCTGTGTTGTGTACAAAACTGTCCTACTACATCGAACTTTTGAACATACCCTTACCGAGATTCTTATTTTGTGAAGGTAAATATTTTTTAAGGCCGCAGGAATCCGCTGGATGCGAGAAGCACAGAACCGGTCGAAGTGGCGGTGCTTGGGGGAGGCCTATGTCCAGCAGTGGACGTCTGTAGGCTGAAATGATGATGATGATGATGATGATGAAATAATTTTTGAAATTCTATTATTACTGAGAGGAGCTCGTGACTACGTAATAACAGCCGCACGGGTCTATCCATCAGGTTAAGCTACGCAAGCCGGGGTTGGTCCGTGGATGTGTGACCATCTTTACATACCAAGACTCCTCCGTGCCTCAGAAAGCACGTTAAGCCGTTGGTCCCGGCTATCATTTGTGGATCTTTGACAGTCATTACGGGTCGTCAGAAGCCCGAAAGTCTGACAACCAGTCTTACCAAGGGGTTCTTATCGTATTACCCAGTTACTGGGTTGTGGAAGTCAGATAGGCAGTTGCTCCATGTAAAATACTGGTATTCAGCTGTATCCGGTTTTAGACTGGAAGCCGAACTCAACATAGTTGGGAAAAGGCTAGGCAGATCATGACTCTCTATAAGATTGATACTTAAACAATAGACTATTGGAAAACCATGTCTTGTAGTAACCCGGAGTGTGTTTCCTGCTTAATATTCCGAAAGATGATTATTGGTGAGCATATAAGCCCCTAGTTGAGGTTGGGCGAGCGACAGGCTCACCCAACGTAAACTGGGTACTGGGCCTTTTGCCGTTTGATTTGCGTGTATTTTGCGCAAAATAAATGCAAATCACAATACTGGGCTTTACAAAATTAACGTAGGATTCTGAAAACAATATTATTTTGACGGCTTATTAATAGAACTTTGTTCTTCAAAGTAAAAAGGCCGTTAGGCATTTAACTATCCGATGCCCTTAACAATACACCATCGTTGATTAATAACTTTGTTACAAACAAACGAAAACTAATCAGAGCCAAATTAATGGATTGCTAATTATAACTCCGTTAATATTCTCTGCCTAACACGTAGAACTAGACTACTGGGGTCCATTTAAGGCTGCGCTCCCATTGGAGCAGAGAGGAGAAGCGCAAACATTAGAATGTTTAACTAGCTCAGAACTTCTCCGCTCTATTCAACAGGAATTCTTACTTGGGAAGATATTTTCTTAATTCTAGGACTATAAAATGTAGTATAAGACTATAAAATGTACATCTGATAGAAACTGACAAAAAAAATCGATTAATTTATATTTATTTATTTATTGTACACCAGAAAATATATAGCGAAAATAAATAAATTTAACACTACAAAATATACAATAGGCGGCCTTATCGCTTTCTGCGATCTCCTCCAGGCAACCTTAGAATGGACAGTGATATATATGTATGCTATATAATAGATACACCATTTTGACATCCATTTTTTTATCAATTTTGACGGAAATGAGACTGTTGATACGAAATATGCGGTTTCGATTAAACTAAGCGCTTATTTTGTATAATGAAAACTATTTACATAATACTATTGGCTGAATAGATGGATTGACTGATTACAGTCATTCATAGCATAGCCGACCAAACCACCAATTTAGTAATAGAATCAATTATACATCCCACCGGCACACTGACGTTTTAAAACAAACGTCATTCATTAACGGCAGCCATTTGTAAATTCACCTATCATTAATGACATAACATTACGACACCGATGTTAATTGCAAGCGAAAATTATTCGAATAATGACTCGAACATATTGACTGGTGTAAATCGTTAATTGTATTGTCGTGTTTCAGTGTTACATGATTGTGTTTTGTCTTTCGGTTACGGCTGTTCGATTCGGTAGTATACGTAACTGGTTATATAACTTGGTAACTACCTGTGTTTGAGGCTCTCGGAGATGGAAAGGTAACATGAGCCTAACAATATTGGAATCAACTTCTGTATTCAAATCAGTAAAACAGTTTTGCCGCGAAGGAGTTATAGAATTGAACTGAACGTGAGATTCATTTTCGAAGCCCGAAAGTCTGTCAACCAATCTTACCAAGGGGTATCGTATTACCCAGTTACTAGGTTGTGGAGGTCAGATAGGCAGTCGCTCCATGTAAAATACTGGTATTCAGCTGCATCTGGTTAGAATGGAAGTCGAACCTAACATCGTTGGGAAAAGGCTAGGCAGATGATGAATTACGAAATCACATGAATACTTCAAGCCACTTTAACCCACTTCAAGGAATAGTTCACATCGTGAAATTATATTCTTTTCGCCGTGTATATAAATAAAATAATATTTATAATCCATCGGCAACTTAACATTGGTCGACCTTTAGAAGAACCTCCTTACTTACTCTATAACCTCAAATATAACGAAACAAAGTTACCAACCGCTTTTGCTAGTCCATACCTATGCTAATCCTGAAAAATACACGGTGAATTTTGCTACGGTTTTGAACACCGCTTAGGGATTTTTTCGAGGCCGAATCGGTGTATTAATTCCACGCCTGCAAAGCCACTGGAAGCATCCAGTGGCGAAAGCAGAATTTAATTTAAAACACTTTGTATTTTTTCCTTCATTCTAAGCTACAAAAAGAACATAAAGAAGAATTGCTTCTTTATCTTTTCTTAACAAAGCGGCACTTATTAGCTTCGACACAATTGTCAAAAGATTTACTCAGTATTGGCAAGACACGACACAACTACGAACAAGTCGAAACACTCGATATAAACAAAGAAATTGACTGCTCCACAGCGTCAGTAATTCAATTTCCCTCGAGAATATTGGCAATATCAACAAAATGGAATAACATCGAAATGTCCGATGTTGTATTAACAGGATATTGCTTGAAAACGTGGGACGAATCCATTAGCGAGGGTGGTTTTTTAATTAACTTTATCCTCTCGATGCGTTTAAACGATCAGTACTCGTTTACAATTAGTCAAGATTAGCAAAGTAACATGACTACTGTGCTTAGGCTTTAGCTACTTGAATATCAGACTAGGATATTAATCGCGGTAGATACATTATAGTGATTATTGTAATTGTATTACAGCAACTCGATATTCTACAAGCACTAGGCCGTGTTTCAACCATATAACGTTACACATTACAGTTACAAAGGTCACGCTTTGTTCCCAGAAATAAATTGACGGCATCTTCGGCATTACATATTTAAAATAACAGCAAAAATACCCGAGATAGGAAGTGCTCTCAAACATTTTCCGTTGCGAAAACCATTTGCCGTATCAGGAATTCCCATTACCCGGTTTTATTGTAACACGGTCCCACCTTCGTGTAAACAGGGTGTTATCTCATTTACGTGTTCAATTTGTATGCATGGTGTAGAGCTCCCCTGGCCGCCACTCGCTCGTATCATTTGCAGCGTGCCGAGTCGCGACCAAATAGAAAAATGCGGCGGTTGAACTCAGCCTCCACGAAATCGAATGTAATTGAATTGTTCGCTTACGTTCAATAGGAGCCAGTATCTCGCAGGTCAGCACTCGGCTCAATGGCCACTTGTTCGTGACGCAAGTCCTATTTGCATAGACTTAATTCTCCATCCCTTTGTCCGAAGAGATTATTTTCAAATTTTCTCTCAGTCCCGTCCGTGCACTCACTGCAGGAACAGGATTCTTTTTTACTTTTTGTTTCGTTTGCGTTGTTAAGATTTTCTCTTTTTACGCCGTAGGAAACTTGTGCGCTTGCAGTTTCTTGATTAAACATCGAGTGGTTGTAATTAATGGCGTCAACTTGAGAACACTGAGCGTTCAGCGCCGTTGTTTTGTAACATCTAGCCACCGTGCTTTCGTACACCACACGTACTTAGCTTGAACTACAGTAGCACTAAAAAGAAAATTATCAATTTGATGTGTTTCATTTTATGAGTCATATTTTCGTGACTTGTTCGCACTCTCGTTTGATGATTTATTTAAGAGTGGAATACTGTTAAGACTACCATTATAAGTTTAATGATCTGTATTTCACGAGCGTTCGTTCACAACGAGACGAAACATAAAAATTCAATTTTCTATTTGTGTCATCTGGTTTATTGTAGGTTTACCCAACACAACAATAGATAGGTACTATTTTTACAACAATATATGTATTTGACTTGGGGGATAATGTGATAAGACAACGAACGGTGCGGTCCATAAAATGGTGTAGTGACAAAAATTAAGAGTAGATGAAAGAGTATGCTTAGATGGTTAGGTCACGTTGAGAAGATGAGTGAAAGGTGACAATAGTTGTTTGGTGAATAATAGTTATTTGTTATGCAAGGCTAAAAACAAACTTTGCTGTTTTCTGGCGCGAGTACTTGTATTGAAATTCACGTTGAGCAGATGAGTGAAAGGTGACAATAGTTGTTTGGTGAATAATAGTTATTTGTTATGCAAGGCTAAAAACAAACTTTGCTGTTTTCTGGCGCGAGTACTTGTATTGAAACCTGAGCAAGCGAAGGATTCTAGGATTGATTCGAAGCGAGTGGTTCAAATATAGAATCCTGAGCGTAGCGATGGTTTCAAAGGTACGAGTCGCAGAATAAATTTGCTGCCGAACGAAACACACAACTTTTCACCTCAATACAGCGAGGAAAAGCTAGGTGTCTCCATGGATTGAACAAATATGTACTTTTCGCGCAATTTTTCCCGAAAAAAGCTCAATTCGGCATTGTGTACCACTAGCACTAACTCTGCACTGCTAAACAAACCAAAATGATGCAACGTGAATTGAATATACAGAAGAAAACGAAATAAAGTTTTTTGGCGCGTTGAGCGATTCTTTTTTCGTGCTGGCCAGTGCGATTATTCTAAGGTGTGAGTTGTGAGGTGAAAAAAGTATTTACAAGACAGATGTGAGTGAACGCCCTAGAAGGACATTATTATTATAGTGACCTTATTGGTGATGTTATTCAGAAAGGTCAGGTGCATATTACACATACATGTATGAACGTAAACGAAGCAAAAGAAGTATGTAAGGATCGTTCTTTAGTTTCTTCCCAATGGGAAGGAGGCGTGATTCTATGTAGGTAGTATGTATTTTCGACTTCTGCCATTATACTACTTCAAACTCAAACTCAAACTCAAAGCATTTATTTCAATAAAACCATTTACAGGCACTTTTGAATTGTCAAGGAGTCGGTCAGACAGAAATATGAAGCTAGTTGCCCATTCCAAAGCGTAGGAGGTACCTATGGAGAAGAACGGACACGAAACACCACGGACACTCTTTTAAATAAAATCAAAATGGATACAAAAAAAATTCGTTACATCATTCATGTTGAAATTATACATGTGAGAACAATGTAGAAAGCACTTTAAAAGCGTCCGCAATTATAACATAAAAACAATTCAAAAATTAAAATAAACCATGGCAGCTAAGAGATGACCGAGTCAAAACTGACGGCGCTCAACCATTTTGAAGGGAGCTAAAAATCCAACACACGCGCCACCATCAGCGACACATTTGAGTGAGTATGACATTCCCAGCCGCCATCCAGGACACATTCAAGTCAATGAAAGACAAATTACCCGGTAAATGGTAGCTCTATAGTACATAGTACTCACACCTGTGCTATGCAATTATATTATATATATATTAAATAATATATCTATTATATAATACAAAGGAGATTGAGTTTATACAATGATGGCCTTACAATCTTCAGCTGGTCCAATCGTATTTTCGAATGTTAATTAGTTAGTTGTGGTTGTGGAGCAGGACCAGCACTAAGCCAAGCATTTTTATCAGAGATGTAATCCTCCAACTTATAATATGCCTGCCTGCATAGTGTGCGTACAAGTTTTGAATTTTGTCTCATTCAGTTGAAGCATTCCTTCCTTTTTATTACTACTTCGCAACCGCATTAAAGTACCAACCGCTACCTATTCTGCATAAGTATTATCAGACTTCCCTTAGCATTTTGCTTTAACCTGTAAAAGTAGGTATATCCTTCCGTGGTTCCATGATATTTCTCGCTCCGGAGCCATTTGTCTACGTACTTGAATACTTTATTCACTAACTTTAGTACAGACAACCTTTTTGCATTTTCTATCCGGTTTTTAGATTTTGACCTTTAAAGGGTGTTTTTTTTACGTCAACATTAAAACAACTCAATAAGTCAAAAAATCTACATGACATTTTAAATACCAAAATGTCGATTGTATAATTACTTGTCGTTTACGTTTTATGTAATCAATAATTTTATTTGAATGATTTTTGGATGATGTTTCTCTTGGCATTTTAGAACTTAAATAATATTCAAATTCAAATATTTTGATTTCTAGAACATAGGTAAACAAAAAAGTGCAGATGTCAATATATTGTTATATATGAGATATCAGATGTCAATATGTGTTATAGCCTTGCCGTCAATATATGCGTTTCCTTTTTTATCTGGTTCTAGCTTCCGTTCGCGGCTTCGCCCGCGTTGTATGCCGATAAAAAATAGCCTATATCCTTCCCTGGGATGACATCTATCTCCTTGCCAAATTTTAGCCAAATCCATTCAGTGGTTTAGGCGTGTAAAGGTAAAATACAGACAGACAGAGTTACTTTCGAATTTATAATATTAGTATGGATCATGTAAATGGGTGCGTAATTAGTATTAAACTTTTGATTAGGACTTTAATTAGGCAATCAATATATAGATGACCCAAACTTGGAGACCCAAACCACACGTAATATTTCCAGGAATGTTCGATTTCCTACGTACATTTCCCAATGGCTTTTGATTTGTATTGCTCTCAGAATGGTATCGCTGGGTCAGTTTTATTTCGCCTCTTCTAAGAATGTTTATGAAGAATAATATGAATTGAGCAAGGCCCTCACTTTTTTTCTGTACTGCTTCAGAACTTTTACTTCTTTACCAATCCTGACTTTCATGAACTAGTCAAGCATTAGAAATATTTTCTCTCGAAAATATCAAAGTTCCGAAACGAAACCATATTTTAAAAATAAGAATAGGATAATGATAACGCTCCTTAACACGTCGACGAAAATAGATTTGGATCTAGAGACCCAAATCTATTTTCGGCGACGTGTTAATGCCCAAATAAAACTCCTATCCATTTCCCCAAATTAACGCAATTATCGAAAAAAAAACACATTGTTTTATCACGTCTACCAGGTTCAGTAGACAATTAAACTCCAATATTTGGGACAAAATAAGTTCATTATGAGTTCGTCTGATATAAGGGGATCACACCCTCGTCAAAGGGAGTATAGGTAGGTACGTACTCAGAATTTCGCTCACATTCTCGATATAAATTTTATCCAATTCACACAGGGATGTGCCATAAAGTTTGGCCGATAACGATTTAGCTTCAGATCCAGCCGTTAAAGTATAATTACCATGTGTAGAAGATAGTTTATGGCTCTCGATTTAATACATTTGTCGCCATTATGGCCTGACATTCTGGCGCATTTTAATTTAAGTTTGGAAAATGTAGGCGTGACTTTGCGGAAATCCATTATTAAATACAATAGACGCAGATATATTTAGTAACCTATTCCGCTTAACTATTCTTCAAGAGTCATAAAAAACCCTGTAAGAAATTGACACGTGTTTCATCTCTCAACGAGGCATCCTCAGGATTACGATTGACCTGTCGCGAACCCGAACACGACGTGTTGCCTCGCCGAGTCGATTTCTTACAGGGTTTTTTATAACTCTTAAGGAATAGTTAAGCGGAATAGGTTACCAAATATTATATACGTCTATTGTATTTTGGAAAACATATTCTGTATATTCTATCATGTCTGCCATCGTGTCATTAGTCCATTTAGAGTTTCAATTTCATCCTTCCAGTCCGCAGACAGCACTAAGCTTTCAGGGGCTGATGGGATGATGACTAGCTCGGATTTAGTTACATAAGGCCAAATATTCAGAACTAACATAAAATCTCAATAACACCCTTGAGCTTATCAAACCCCAATTCAACTAACTCTAGCAAGAACATAACTCCACATAATAGCACACAAGGACAGCATTCCCACCGACTTCATAGCTATTCGGGCCATTCCATTACTTACGAACACTATTTCCTTCCAATTTCCATTTCCCTACTTCCCCCACAATATGCGCGGTCGACATGCAACTGCCACATGTTTTCATTGGCAAATCAATATATAAACGAACGCTTTATCTTACATTCCATGCTGTTTTTCCTACCTTCCTTCCATTCTTTCAGTAAGTTAGTAAATTAACTACATTGTGGTTTGTTTTACTTTGTTTTAGGACTTACTTTACTGACTTTTTTTGTGAATAAGTATGTATTATGTAACTGGTGGAATGTGGGTTTATCTACTATAGGTGCACCTCTGCCCAATCCTACGGGAATTACATGCGTAATGTTATGTGTTAAGTATTATGTCATATATGCATAATTAATCTTATGTTGATGTTATACTATACACTCTCCATTCCCTCCTTCTGGAAGTATGTGCGAGATTTTATGATAGGTTGCATATTAATATCCGGTTCCTATGGCCAAGCATAGCTAGCTACTCCTTTGAAATACAAGGCTAGTTTGTGTGCACTCTCGTATATTGTATGTTCGCCAATTTCGAAAGCTTTGTCTTGTGTTTTCGAATTGGCGAACATACGAGAGTACTTTGTGATTTTTTGATGGTGAATTAGAAAAAAAATCTTCTGTAGTTAATTTGACCGGTCTTGCTTATCAGTACGATGAATGTAACCATGTACAAAGTGAATCAACCCAATGATTAAGCCGACTGGAAAATAAAATCATTCAGACGGAGAAAATTCTTGATTCCAGCGCCAAATATCGACGAACACAAATTGAACCCTCTTTGATATAAAACATTTGTAAATAACGTACCTAATCGCAACCGCGTCGCGTCGATGACTTTGATGTTTCCTTCCTCATTCCCTTTCACAAAGATACAAGTAACTTGGCATGAGGACTCATCAAACTCGTACTGACGTCAAAATTCTCTTGTTTTCCAATCAATGGACGCCATATTGTCGGTTCAAACGTAATATTTCAAGTCTTAGCAGAAAAAATACATTTATTTTTTAATAAACCTTTATTAAAAAACTCATCTACAATATAATTTGCGAGAGGAAACAATATTTTTATATTAAATTTTTACCTTAGGCTGCTACCTATGTATTTTTATATACTACAGGTATTATCTGTAATAAAGCGCGCTGCGGAAATTGTGGAGTTAAAATGCAAATAAGTATGGGAAAATAAGTGGGGAACGAAATTCACCGCTTTTAAGTAAAGTACTTACCTAATACCATATTTTATTTAAAAAAACCGCCCAAGTGCATGTCGAACCACGAACGATGAAGGGTTCCGTAGTTGGGATAAATTTATCCAACAAACTTAACATTGTAGTTGAAAAACTTGTTCTCATGTTTTTACAACTGCAAATTTAAGTTGGTCGATTATTACTCGGTAACTTGTGGAGCCTACGTAGCGGTGATAGTTTTCCTTTTAATTTCGTTATATATACTACTGCCGTGAATTTTTTCACATACCCAAAACCAACCATTTAGCTGGCAGGCGGAGGAGACATACATACTGAGTCGTCACTTTCATCAGCCCGTCAAAATTCTACAATAGGGTGAAATCTTCCACTAACAAGACCATAATATACGGTTTTGAAGATGTAATTCGGCTTCAGACCGTATGAATTTTACATTTTTTACTAGCTTTGGCTTCGCCGGAGTGGATGTCAGAATATAGCCCAGGGGACGTACTGCCAGGATTAGTTGTGTGTTATCCAGGTTATAAACTGTATGTGTGCCAAATCTTTGCGGGAAATCCGAAAGGGATACTGGGGCCTTGGCAACAGGCAACTGAAGGAACACGGGTGGGTTTTAGTCAGTAAAAGTCTGACACGCCCTTTCGCTCCGCCCAGAGCGGGAGAAGTCATTTGATGATTTCACACCCTCAAAAAAATAAAATAAAAATGTGTGCCGAATTTCATTCAAATCCGTTCCACCGTTTTTGCGCCAATCCGAAAAATACATCCAGAAAAGCGGACAAAAATTGTTCGTTACTATTTTATTATGTATTTTTAATAGGCACGATGTTCACCCATGTCATTTAAAGAAAGAAAACCCTCTGGTATATCGTGAATTTCAACTTCTACATTTTTACTTTCTCTACTTATAATATATATATGGCTCAGAAAAAGTAGCATACAATAATAAAAATTAACCAGGCATTGTAAGCACAGTGAACACACTGGGTACATATTATCGCCGAGCCCACAACAATGGCATTTCCTCAACAGGTCAAACTTATTTGCTTGCCGCTCCAGAGCATATTGAATTTTTAATTGGATTTCCATAGAAAACTAAAACAAACGCAGTGTGACGTGCGTTCTTGTACAAGAATGAAAGAATAATAGTGTCAGCGGGTTTTATGCTGATTTTCAAACAGTTGTTCAAGGCCTCGAGGGAAATGAACGAGCGTTATGCTCCCATACTTACTTATACGAAGAAAGCGTCTCGGAATATAACGGTTTAAGATAAATGTCAGCTTGCTAAGTTATTTTTGAAAAAAAGTCACCGCTTAGGCTTTGCTTTGTGTTTAGAGGAGATCAGGAGACATCATTATTATCCTCCTCTAGCCTCCACCATCATTATCACACGCATCACATAGTGCGCATATTTTTGTATTTTCCTTTTATTTTATTTTTCTTTTTTAATTGCATTCCCGTATTATGTTAAGTGGAAGAGCGGAGTTACCTTTTTTTTTTTTGATCGTGGTTATTCATAGAATGACTTCTCTCCCGCTCTGGGCGGAGCGGAAAGGCGTGTCAGACTTTTACTGACTAAAACCCACCCGTGTTCCTTCAGTTGCCTTTTGCCAAGGTCCCGGTATCCTTTTCGGACCTTCCCGCAACACTGGAGGTGAGCGGAGTCACCTAACACAAGCATCTCCTTGCAAGGTGATCTCCAACCTCCTTCCAAGGTGATCTCCAACTTATATGTGTAAGGTATTTATATGTATAAGTGCAATAATCTTTTATTTTTTATCCCATTTGATTTGGGAGTAAAAGCAGGAGGAGAAACATTTGGGAAATGTAAAAGATAAATGATGATGAGGTACCAACGTCATCTTCCTGGTCTTGTACCATGATACTTGGTGTCGCACAACACGTTTTCTCTTTCAATTCTCCCCTGTCAACCGTCACGCTATCAGTCACTCCCTTCTCCTTCATATCATTCCTCACACCGTCCATCCATGTTTTTTTAATATATGTACTTTTTTTGAGGGTGGGAAATCATCAAATGGCTTCTCGGAGCGGGAGGACGTGTCAGACTTTTCCTGACTAAAACCCACCCGTGTTCCTTCAGTCGCCTGTTGCCAAGGGCCCCGGTATCCTTTTCGGACTTTCCCGCAACCCTGGTAATATATGTACCTAAGAGGGGAAATTATTGAAAACAATAAATTCAATCTATTAAAGTCACTTTAGTACCTTCTAATTAAGCAGTACCGAGTCGGAAACACAATAACATCGTGAACTTAGATGCTTCCGTGTCAAGTCTATTCCCATCAACTCAGCTAACCCAAGAACGATAGGCATACCGCCTCATCAAGGCAGCAACGAGCGAAATTAAATAGGATCCTCACGCCACTTCATAAACTTTAAGTATCTTGAGCATGTATACAGGTATAGTCTGGTACAGGTAGCTGGTAATAAAGGCTCCATCGTGTTCGAAATACTGGTACTTATTTTGTTAATTTAAATCGATGGTGTAGGGGAAGTGCTTTGGAGTTCTAACGTCAATCAATCAATCTGCCTAGCCTTTTCCCAACTATGTTGGGGTCGGCTTCCAGTCTAACCGGATACAGCTGGATACCAGTATTTTACATGGAGCGACTGCCTATCTGATGTTCACGACCCAGTATCTGGGTAATACGATACCCCTTAGTAAGACTGGTTGTCAGACTTTCGGGCTTCTGACGACCCGAAACGACTGTCAAAGATCCACGAATATATTAATCAGCTGATTTATAAATCCCTGGTAATGCAAATGTGGCTAGATATCTATCTGAATTACCAGTGGTATACAAGTTAGGGAAAAGCAATGTGTTCTGAGCAAAGGGACAAATCTACGGTCACCAACTTCGTTCTACAAAAACTCCCCTGAGACCGGTGAACCGAGAACTGAACGATATTACGTACATAAACACGCTCTACTTTCCAATTCGATCCTAAAAATTGGACAAAATTGTATCAAGTTTAGGCCAATCGAAAAGATCTATCCTGCGTACTGCCATCATTCTTGATGGCAGTAACAAAAAATCGGAAAATGTTGGCATTTTTTTACGTTCATGGTTATTTTCCATCATACCGTACCTACCTTATTGCTTCTGATCCCATCGCCTCCCCAAGTCTTATATCATAAATACCTACATGTGCGTCGAATCGAACTGAACTAAATTGAAATTGTTGATTGAAAAGGTACGCAGCACGTTGGTATAAAAGCGAAATTCAGTGAGTCGTGAATATTTATGTGCATTCTGGCTGGCTACGTTAGATGAACTTGCTGGTATAGTTTTTGGGACTGGGAAAATGGACCAGAGGCAATATACGTTGTTGTTTAATACAGTACTCAAGGAAGAACTTTAACCGAAAATCTATATATACAGAGTTATTGGTAATACACCAACAACCTCTTAAGGAGTCATTGTACTCATCGTTATGAACAACTTTTACTATGGGAACAAATACGAAATCGCGAAAATAAAAACAGCTGCTCCGTACATTTTGACGAGTTATGCGAACATAAATGTACTGAACAGCTGTTTTATTTTTCGCGATTTCATATTTGTTCCCATAGTAAAAGTTGTTCATAATGATGAGTACAATGACTCCTTAAGAGGTTGTTGGTGTATTACCAATAAACCTGTATATAAGGCTAGGGTGACTGAGATATTAACGCACAGCCTAAACCGCTGGTCCTAGAGACATGAAATTTGGAGGGTGTGTTCATTATGAAGAGTAAGTTTCCACTAAGAATCGAATTTCGAAAAATAAATTCCAATCCTAAGAGGGTGAAATGGGGGGGATTTGGTTTGTATGAAAAATCTTATTCCTTGAGTTAATAGACTTGAAACTTGGCACGAATACTTATCTAAATGAATTAGTTTTTATAAACTACTCCCTAAACGGGGATTGGGGGTTGCAAAGTTTGTATAGAAGAATTTTAACGCGCCGCACGATCAACTTGAAACTCGGTATATATTAGCACTAGCCACATACCTGTTCCATGTATTCAGGGGTAATCTTTCTAATTTAGATATACTGCAGTCAATTCGACTGTGCGTACCAGACGAGTATGTGAGTAGGCGTGGTGCCCACCGCGCGCACAAATCTGCTTCAGCGCCCACCGGTGACGTGCGCGCTGCGCACGCTCAACGTGGTAGCCGATAAAATAGACTTGTTTTCTTGTACACTGCGACTTTACTCTGGCCATCTCTAGGGTGTTATGTTATAATTAAGTTAAATTTAGGTGTTTTGTTGTTTATTTTATTGTGTACTTAACTATCGCATTAGGGCAACCTGTAAAGATAGATCTAAGGAGTTGTATAAATAAATAAATTATACTTAAAACCAAAAATAAAGAATAATGTGTATCAGGGTTTTCCAAAAATCTACCCATCTCTTTTAACGCACGGTGTAATTAACTTGAAAATCAATGTTAGTATCAGGTAATAATATATAACAAGGATCTTCGAAAATTCATCCCGGGGAAGGACATAGGCTACTTACGCGGGCGAAGCCGCGGGCGCAAGCTAGTACTTTATACGGAGCTGAAAATTCAGCGAGCAATGAACATTTGCACCATGAAACGAACAAAACCATCAAACATCAGTAGCCAATAAAAGTCCGCAATTGGCTCAGGAATTCCCTTGAAGCGAACTAATCTAATGAAAATCCTTCCACGCCTTCATTTCGTACACGTTACCCGAGCTTTAACACGCCACTCCATTTTATTCATGGGCAGCGATGACGTCACGTTCGAATTCCATGCGTCACTCGTAGCGGAGTTATTAGGCCGTCTCGGCTTGCGAAATGTCCTGGCGCTTAAAACTTAGTGACATCGACGTGGTCACTGGATTAACGAGAAGAGTGGACGAGAATGATTACTCAACATAGGCTAAAGCTTTATGAGAGTTAATAGTGGTCTGTTGAGGTTTGAGACTAAATTCGTCTACTCTCGTACTCTACTCTGGGCTGCATTCTAAAATGATGCTGAAGCATGAACTTCGATCCAAAGTGGACTTAATAATTCAGAAATCCAGCTTTGAATTCAAATTCTAAAATACGGTCCTCAGTCCTTTGAAATTCAAATTGCATTTAAGAGATTCCGGGTCATTTGATTTTGATCTTATAAATGCACTCAAATTAAAAACTTCTCGGGAAGATAAGCAACTAATAACTTTGCCACTGTTACCTCCTATCTGCATATAGAACCAACTAAATCCACTTTTTGGAATCCAAACGAAGTTCTGTCGTACTAATTACTTAGTCACATTACTCTACAAAGAGCTAGAAGTCTAGAACAGTTCCGATTCAACCGCGGCGCGGCGCGGTGAACGCTTTGCATTCCGAATACCACTTCCAGTCGTGTTTTATTGTCTCAACGTGATAGAAAGGGAAAACGAATCGGATGCTGCGGCGTCGGATTTGAAAGCACGTAACGTAAAGGTAAAGCTTTGTTTGAAAAACGCTTTTGTGTTCCGCAAAGGTCACTTCTACGCGATCTAACTCATACAATAGCAATTAAAATGGATGGTTAACGTTCTCATTATTTTGTGAACTACATTACTATACGAAACATGCAAAACAGTTGATCGAATTGCATCATTTATATCTTTAATCATGCAGAATTAAATTATAACAATTACGCGTTCCCAGAAGACCGTAAAATTTAATTCATATTCTAATTTGTGCTACATTATAAGGATCGCGTTGAAGTGATATTTCGTTTTTATAGAACCCTGGTAGGTATGGCATGCATCGCAGGGCAGGTCACCGCGGCCGGTGATCCAGAACACGCCATAGGTGAACGAGCACCGCAACTATGCGAATCAAGTAAAACACAAAGCCAACTCGAGTACCAGGAAAACATACCCGTAAAGCTGTTATCAACACTCGTTCCACTGAAAAGTTCCCTACAATTACTTTGTAAAATTTTCACGTATTAATGAAGCGTCTATTGCAATATTAAATGGAATGTTGGGGTATTTGGAGCACGTACAAGGAATCAAATAAAATGTGTTGTAAACGTAGGAGCTTTCATTTCAAACGGAAACTTTGGGAATCAATTCAAGAAGTTACGCTAGGCAAATTCTGACCGCGCCCGTTTGCCCTGAAACTTACAAACTGCAAGATACAAAATAAACATCCTTCGATTTCCTACTTGCCTGGTAGTTTCTTATTATTTTATCGTACCTTAGAGAAGCACAGTTATGCACCAAATGGTTTAAAGTAGGAATATTAAATTCAAATGGCAAACAATAAAGCATGTTCTCTATTCTTTATTCTTTTACGGCTTCGTTTTCAATTTACGACCTGAATCTGAATTGTTCGTTCATTTTAATATTCATGAAATAAACTTAGCGCACGACTTTTAATAAATTCCAGGTTAATATCGTAGGTTAGTTGAAGTAGTAATAAAGTTTTTAAAGTATATCGCTTGCTTCTTACCTAATTACCTATTTCAACTTTCACATAACACACTGCTTATATTCACGTACCTTTATGGAACTTGATCTACACATCATTATTATTCCTAGCCTTTTAAATTAGAAAAATATTACAAGTAAATGTAGACCAAAAATATCTGCTTTACCGTGCGTTTGCACTGGCGAAACATTTACGACAAAACTTGTTGAAATCTCTATCTTCTGTTAATATTCCATACAATTTTTGACAGGAACTAGAGACTTCAACATGTTTTGTCGTGAATGTTTCACCACTGCAAACGTACAGTTATAACCAAAAGTGTAGTACAGTTAGGAAATAACTAGCCGTTTATTTATCCGTTAGTAACATTTGTAGCGGACAAGTAATAAACGACAGTGTCGGGTCAGATCTACGAGTAACGAGTAGTGACTCATACGTATCCCAATATTTCGCCTTCGTCTGGTCAGAACCGAATCTACGCTGATTATTGCAGATTATTATTGCTGGGGAGGCTGGACGATGGATGACAGGGGATAATTAAGTAATATTGCCCGAGGTTGGGAATCTGTTATTATATAGGCATTTCGGGTATCATATAGGATATCTACAGGCTGAAATTGAATTCATGTACTCTTAAGGGGGGCGTTGGTCTCATCAATAAGAACAATTTTCACTGGACCAACAAGAAAATCGCGAAAAAAATCTGCTATTCCCAACATTTTGACGAGCTATGCGAACATAAATGTAGGGAACAACAGATTTTTTTTTGTCGCTATTTCTTTTTTTAATTCCTTAGTGAAAGTTGTCCATAATTAGGAGTATAATGACCCCTTAAAAGGATGCCAATGAATTCAATTTCTTCGTAGAATATAATCAATAATCAATCGGGATGACTAAGTATTGAATTAAAGACAATTTTACACATTTTCCAAATACCTTATGGGCCTTAACATAATCCAAAAACTTTCCCTGTTCTAAAAATAAATTCTATACAAAAACATACGTATTTCTTCTTTTTAGAATTATGTGAAAACAACTTTGTTCTTATAGATATTACATCATTAGTATAATTATTTCAACTAAGTTTCCAAAGTACAGAACTTTCGTAATGTTATTTATGTAGGTAAACAAAGTACCCTCGGGTTCTGTTAAAATACGCAGCAGCCTGCAAAATACAAGTTAATGTATATGTAAAAGAGTACTACCCTAATCAGCTGTAGGTCTCACTTACCATTTACGGTAAACGGTAAAGTCATAACTGGAAATTAAATATTTTACTAAGTTACCTATTTATAAAATAAAATGAAGTATTAAATTAATCAAAGCGAGCATACCTACACAATTTATTTGATCTTACCGACCACTGGGAGCGGCAACTTGGAAAAGGTTTGGTGTGGGCTGGTAAAGGCAGAATTTCGCCTTTAACTATTAAACACAACAAACAACATAGAACCAGCTTCTATTTCTCTGATAGTCACGAGGTCACAAATTATTAAACAAACTTCTGAGAATAAAAGGCCCATTTTTAGGGTTCCGTAGTCAACAAGGAACCCTTATAGTTTCGCCATGTCTGTGAGTTCGTGAAAACCATTTTTGGATTCAGGAATCCGTTTGCGAAATATTAAGCTTTAAAGTGCTAATTTTTGTTAGAGTCAAGTTGGTTTTGGGTATGTGAAAAAATTCACGGCAGTAGTACATATAACGAAATTAGAGTGTTGTGTGTGTAACGAAGTTGAGTAATAACCGACAAACTAACTACAATGTTAAGTATGTTGGATAAATTCATCTCAACTACGGAACCCTTCATTGTGCGTGGTTCGACATCGACATGCACTTGGCCGGTTTTACAATAATAAAATAAATACAATGTAGAGACGACAATAAATGCAAACTCTGGCAATACTAATTTAAAGTAGTATTTTAAACTATCAAATAAATACTAACACCCAAATTATAAAAGTGATTTTTTCAAACAAACTATGAGTTTTGCCTATCTTTGACTAGCTATAGTGACTAAACTATTGGATAATGAATTTTGTCGGAACGTCACTATATATTCGAAGTTTAATTTAACTTATTCTCCACATTGTATTTATGGCCGAGACTGGTGTAAATCTGATCGACCAGAAAATTTTAGAGGACTAATGTAACAAGCAATTATACAAGGCAGTAACAGGTTACAAGCCTATCATTTAAGCATTTAAATAACATAGCCCGGCTATGCTGCTTAGTTTATCTAAACACATGAGACTGCTCGGCTGTCGAGCAAGCATGAGCAATTGTTTTGTGCTCACTTCCACGAGCATGTTTGGGACAGTTTTGCACATTTTAGGTGCAGAAGGATATCTGCTGCTGTGCTAAACATTTTCCTAGGCAAACCTGACAAGACTATATGTGGGACAGGCTGAACGAACATGTCTGGGCACTACAGCTTCCTTAATAAATGTACGGAGTAGCCTTAGACTTTGGCAGACTGCTCTGGAAATCTATGTAGCTTTATACAGGTATACCAGTTTTTCACATATTCAAAAATACATCCCGTAATAATATAAAAACTAAAAAACTCTCATTATCTCGGCCCTTTTGTTAGGAAAACTTTTGTCCACATTCTAATATTTCCATCCAATATATTATATCTCCGACTTTATGATACGGAATTCCGGGTTTTTCATTGAGCGTAAAGTAAATGTCGACCACTCCTAATTTCCTTTGTCCAGCTAAAAGTATCTAATAAACAAGGAAAAAAGAAATAAATTAATGTTCTTCTCTAAACAAACATCATTAAGTATGTCCTCAAGTTTTTATAAATGTCGAAAGCTTCCGCCCTCAGTCTATCACTAGAGCTTTGAAGTGTTTAACTCAGGCCCTCTATAAAGTTTCAGTGAAACCCAGAGATATTACGAACTGTACTGATAATATAAAACTATTTTTTTTTAACAAATACAAGTCGGCTGTGCAAATACAAAACCTAGCAACTGACATAAAAAAAATAGGAGGTAGACTCGCAACAATCTAAGAAGTCCGTTTTGACAGCTATAAAAAGGCTATGAGTAGCGATGAAAAAAAAATTGGTTTCTATCGATATATCGATTGGATATATCGATTGAACATACTTAGAGAGTTTGTAATTGACGACGATTTGCCTAAAAGTGATTCTCAAGGCTTAACGTTTTATTACATGTACGAGAACGAAACGTCAAAACGGACTTCTTAGATTGTCGCGAGTGTAGGTTCTGAAATTGCACAGCCGAAGTGTTTGCAAAAAAATAACCCTGTAATTTTTTTCCAAGGTAAATTATTTTCCTGCAAAATGAGGGTACGTTTTCATACTGGTCTTATTATACCTAATTGAATTGCAGAAAAATAATATTGCTGGTATATTTGCGGTAAATTGTCTACCTATATTATTTTAGTAACTTACTAATGAACCTTGCTGTTACAGTAAATGTGGGTAGTTATTCTATAATTTTATCATACAATATTACTACCTCCTTGGGTATACAGCACGTAAAGAGCTGAATAATAATTATTCAAATGCATCTGAGCTGTAAGTATAATTAACTAAGAAGAGCTTACAATTTCCAAGATGTAGAGCCGAACGGGCATTATACTCCTCAGACATGTGTCAGCCGAAAATATACCATAAAGTTAAGATGTCTAAGTTGAAATTAGAGCGATAACTTTGAGCTAACAAGGTTAATCAAGTGCTACGTAGAACTAAGCATGGATTAAATAGTTAAGTTATTAGTCGGTCGGCAAGCACGTGCTTGATTCAACGAGCGAATGGCTATTGTTGATGTTAGATACGAACTATCGGTAATAGATACCTAATGTAATTAATGGTCTGTATTTCATTCGATATCTAACACTCTCTCTTATAATTAGGCCTGCAAAATATAAATCAATGAGGGTTTTCATGAAAATTCACGCCACCAGATGGCGCCACTTTGAGAAGAGGTCTCCCATTTCGACAATGAATATAAAATACATGATGATGTTCATCATTCAGTCACGATTGGAGAAAATATAGGCGCTTTGACACTTTTGACAGGTGCCCGGAGTCCAGGACCTGACGACTCAGGGCTGCCACCTAGCGGACGTTATTTCAGGAAACCCTTATTGAAATATAATAAGAATACTCACTTACTAACTTATTTCTCAGTAGCAGCCCGAATTCTGGAGTCTGGTGCCCGGTTGATGGCAATGGGCCCCTGCGTTACATGCGACTTTTACAGGGTGTAAGGGTAAACACCGTTGTCACTCAAACCATGGGTACAACGTTAAAAATAAATGACCGAGTAACAATAAAAAAAATGTTATTTTCTTTCATTAAAAGATTTAAAAAAGTTTCTATCCGACACTGTGCTCGCTAGCGAAACAGCTGACTGATTGAGGGAGGGGTCG
Source organism: Lithophane ornitopus (assembly GCA_948473465.1). Taxonomy (NCBI): domain Eukaryota; kingdom Metazoa; phylum Arthropoda; class Insecta; order Lepidoptera; family Noctuidae; genus Lithophane; species Lithophane ornitopus. Next base: position 6,191,178 of record OX419613.1, on the reverse strand, counting down.
CGCTCGCGGCCAGTCAGGTCACGACCCGCATCCCCCGCCCGTATTGAGACGCAAATTCGTTGCCCTAGCGCATAAGGTGAAAGGGTGAAATACACTTGTGGTAAAAAGAAGATGTTCTTTAAAAAAAAAGTTATAGTTTTCCATTGATTTTACGTTCTATAAATGAAACCAAACCACTACTTTCAAGGATAACGGTGTTTACCCTAACACCCAGTATATAACTGGCGAAATATGGGTGTACCATTGGCTCACCTATACCTAAACCTTAGGGGAAACGAGGCGAGATGTTATGTTATGTGTGTGAAGAATACTTTGTTACGTCACTGTAAAACAACATACGGAAACCTTAGAGCAATAGGTATCTTAAGATTTATGAACCAAATCTATCAAACCATATTCAAGATCGACTTAAACTAAAGCAATTTAACACAACTTGAGGCTACCGTTCAATCCGATCTTCGATTAATCCTGCCCTAGTATAGCTCAAGCCAAGTGGCTTAGAATGTCATATCCACTTCGCTCGAACATGCAACCACCTCAGGAAAATGCCGAGCGTAGTCTTCCTACATTTGGCTTCATACTGCAGTATTCTATGCTATAGTGAACAAAAGAAATCGGCATCGGATCTTTACGTTCCGTTTTTAGTGTTCCGTATCCAAAACGGGACCCTATTACTAAAGGCTCCGCTTGTCTCTCTGTCTGTCTGTCCGTCTGTCACCAGGCTGTATCTCATGAATGTGATAGTTAGACAGTTGAAATTTTCACAGATGATGTATTTCTGTTGCCGCTATAACAACAATTACTAAAAAATAGAATAAAATAAATATATATATCCCATAAAACAAACGTGATTTTTTTGCCGTTTTTATAGAAAATGGTAAGGGACCCTTCGTGCGCGACTCCGACTCGCACTTGGCCGGTTTTTTTAAGTTACGATTACAAATCGATAAACCTATCAAGACATCACACAAATAACATCATCCTTGTATGTCCCGAAGGGTTTGGCAGAGGTTCAACTATAGCACAATCCGGACTGCTACTGAGAAATTCCGATGATGAAATCCAATAACACTTTGCCCAACCCGGGAATCGAACCCAGGACCTCATGCTCGGCAATAGCGCTTGCGACCACTAGACCAATCAATCTGCCTAGCCTTATGCCAACTATGTTGGGGTCGGCTTCAAGTCTAACCGGATGCAGCTGAATACCAGTATTTTACATGGATACGGCTGCCTATCTGACCTTCACAACCCAGCAACTGGGTAATACGATACCCCTTGGTAAGACTGATTGTCAGACTTTCGGCCTTTTGACGACTGTCAAAGATCCACGAATGACAGCCGGGACCAACGGCTTAACGTGCTTTCCGAGGCACGGAGGAGTCTCGGTATTAAAGATGGTCACCTATCTACCGACCAACCCCGGCAAGCGTAGCTTAACCTGATGGATCGACCCGGTGCGGCTGTTATTACTTACTTAGCGTCGAGCTCCTCTTGCGTACGTTACGAAACGTAATACGGAACCTCTACATAAAAACTAAAAATTCTTACCGTTTCAAAAAGCATTCCCTGTTTCCTACGCTAGTACAATAATTGCGTTACAGAAACTTTTATTTTGACTCAGCCAATCCAAAGCTATAGTGGGACAATACCATTACTAGAGCCCATTACTAGTATCGTTAAATACAGGCCATCGCACAAGTTCGTGACCGTACAACTTTGCCAATATCGAAACTATGGACAACTAGTACACTCAGCTGTTGTCCTTTCAAACTGATACTGAAGCTATTTTGGGACGGTCCACTTTGTATAAGAAACTATAGGGCTTTTGGTGGTTGACTGTGGTCATATTGTAAGTGGGTATTGTGGTTAAGTAATTATATTTAATACTAGCTGTTGCCTGCGACTTTGCCTGCGGACCAGGATGAAAAGTAGCCTATGTCCTTCTCTAGGTCAACTGGTCAAGGTCTACCCATGTGCCAAATTTCGTTCAAATCCATTCAGCCGTTTTAGCGTGAAAGCGTAACAAACAAACTCACTTTCTCATTTATAATATTACTAGCTGCGCCCCCCGGTTTCACCCGCGTAAGTCTCGATCCCGTGGGAATATCGGAATAAAAAGTATCATATGTCCTATTCCAGGTCATGGTCAACCCCTGTGCCAAATTTCATCCAAATCCGTTCAGCCGTTTTAGCGTGAAAGCGTAACAAACAAACTCACTTTCGCATTTATAATATTAGTTAGGACTAGTTAGGATTATAATTTAAACATTGTTACAATCTGTAACTGTTGGTAATGTGTATCTTCCTTTTTGTGAGAGTTGTTCCTTGTTGAGTTATGATACTTAGTCCTGTTTGTGGCTGGTGTTAGGGAATGGTAGTTAATGCAAACAAATATAAAAAAACTGAGTGCTTACCCTTAATCGAGGTTAAGTTACACGTGTTACGAACACTCGGTGGACGGTAATGGTATTCTGTAAAAATCTCACCGTGAAAACTTATACTCCATTTGAAATAAGATTAGACATTCAAACAAACCTTTATACCGTTCAACCGATTTTGACCTCTAAACCGTAGGCATAAGGATGGCATTAAAAGCAAAAAAGGTTACACAATACCAACTCAAAGAATTTATTTCAATTAAACCATATACAGGCACTTTTGAATTGTCAAGGAGTCGGTGAGTCTGAAATATGAAGCTAGTTGCCCATTCCAAAGCGTGAAACCTATGGAGAAGAACGGGCAAGAAACTCCACGAGTGTCCGTGTCCCTTCGAAATCAAAATATTGTTACAATATATTGGTTACATCATTCATTTTGAAATTATATATGTGAGAACAATGTAGAAAGCACGTTAAAAGCGTCCGCAATTATGACATAAAAACAATTCAAAAATTAAAATAAGTCATGGCAGCTAAGAGCTGTATGTAGCTCCATCTAACTTAATCAAGAATGGATATCCACCAAAACAACGTTGAGAAAAGATTGATCGCTGATCATGACTGAATTCCTGTCGCAATCTTGATGGGTTACTTATACTAGCTATACAGTTTTATGTAACTCGGTAGTAAGACCAGCTCTAGGGACTGGAATGCAACATTATTGATTTCGATTACCGTGCCAGTCGTAAATGACGTCATCGGGGTTTTGTGCTACAAGGCACTGACTGTTCAGTGTTGACGCATTTTCGGCGAACATGGGGAAATTATCAGTTCTAACAAATCTATACTTACTTCATTTAAAATAATATTAGACATTCAAACAAACCTTTATACAGTCCGTTCAACCGATTTTGACTTTTATACCGTAGGCATAAGGATGGCATTAAAAGCATAAAAGGTTACACAATACCAATGTCTACTGCAGCTGCCATTTGTCATGCCACCAATGCAATAGAAGTCAAAATCGGTTGAACGGACTGTAAAAAAGGTTTATTTAAATGTCTAATCTTATTTAAAATGGGGTATATAGTTAGGCTACTAAATATAGATCGAGTAAATTATTCTCGTGGTAGTTGACCCCTGCTAATTTTGTACTCATAGCGGATTTCCTTGAATTGACATTTCACGAATTTTCTAATTAATTTCCAAATGAACTGAAAGATACAATTTCAGTACCTACCTAATGAATTTAGTAGATGTAAGTTCAAGAGCCGTCAACACAGTTATGTGACCATTTGAACTATTTAACAATCATGAGATCTGTAATGAATAGGGACGATTGACTTACAAAAAAAAAAAAATGTTCTTTTGGCAAAAGCAAATAGTTATCCATAGACTGTCAGAAATTATCAACACGGACCACCCTATTTATATCAAGCAGTACCATAATATTAGTGAACTAAACCTATGGCATGCATTCACTAACACATTAAATGTCAGCGCAGTAATATATTGGAATGTTAAACAAATCACATCAAATGGGACACCTAGCAGGTGCTAACTGCTCATTCTGAACGAGCTACAAACGGACAAACGGTTCTATTTACGTCAAAACCTTTGATTTTGACTTTTAAAGACAAATCTTATCGCGACTTTTCCTTGTTGGTTTTTTATTGATCGTTATGATTTGAGGCGTCGACATTTTTTTTATTAAAAAGCTTTCCAGTTTTACCCCAATTCTTCCAAACTTTGGTAAAAATTGGAAATAAACAAAAAAAATCTGACACAGATAGTTTTGGTTGACAAAACTAAAAACACTAAGTACGATGTTGTTTAATTTTTAAAATGGAACAGCATCTGAACATAAAACAGAATAAATGAAATCATTCCAAGTTCAAATTGTTGCTATGGGCTTCCCTTAATGCATAATTCATGTCAGACACCCTCTAACGTCCATTTTGGACCCAAAAGGGACTTCAATTGACCGTGGATCGACACTTGTCTACCTTTCATTTGCAATATTGAGGCTTCCATATCAATTATTGGCGAGCAGTATATTTCAGACGGTTATACATAATTTATGCTCAAAATATAGGCTTAATCTGTACTGGACTTACACACGTCGAAAAGTACTGAACATTGTTTGTGCTCAAACAAGCCGTACTTACTTTTGCTTGCTCTGTGTATAATGAAAACACCTGGGCTCTTTTGTGTCCGCCTAAAGCGGTCTTTACAATATGGGTACTTATTCGACCCAAAACAAATATTAATTTTATATAAAACCCTGTAGTTAAGTAAGTACAAACCTTGTACTAAATAAACGATGTTTCTTTTTTCAATTAATCGACTGAAATCTGCAAGAACAACATTAGTGTTTTTACTAAAGACGAGTCTTGATTGAATTCGAATGCCTCTTTTAACGATTAGACGATTAAAAGTTTTCAGTCGTTCTAACTTAAGAAACTACCATTAATGTGGGATAGTAAACTACTTCCCGTCTTCATTATTGCGGAGGTTTCACTTCAGATTATCGTTATCCCCTAACTATAAGCGTATAACACTATTCTCCCATATCTCAGATGCAGCCTCGGCTCCTAAATAAGCTGTAAAACGAGCTCGTAACGGAATTCGAATCTCGAGTTTACTGCTAGTGATGGAAGCGAGCACGTCTCGACATCCCGCACCCTATATAAACAGAATCTTTGACTACCCACCACTTTCGTTCATGAATAGATAGCGAGATGTCTTTTAGTCATAGCACCGATAAATCTACGATAAAATGAATGTACTTCTGTATGTTAAAGCTTATTGCTACTCATCAGCTTTGGCATGTCATGTTACAAATCTACAACCAGATCCAGTGCGGTGAAACAAAATTCTAAAGCTGAGAGTGGTTACAGACGCAAAAACACGATTCCCAATCCCGACGAAATAAGCTCGAATTCTGAATTTCAAGAAAATTCTTTGAAATAATGTTGCCCCATGCAATTTTTTTTAAATCACCTGACATTAACCCTATCCATTTCTTGTCCTACAGAAAACTCCTTCACAGTAGTAGTGGAAAAAGATGGCCGTGGGCTGGGCATGTCTGTATGCGGCGGTGGCGGCCTGGTGAGGATCCGAAGACTGTACCCCCCCCAACCCGCGTGGAGAACCGGACGTCTTGCCCCCAAGGACCTGCTCCTCTCTGCCAACGGAGTACCCTTGGCCGGACTTAGCACCTACGTAAGTAGAACAAAAGAACCTTCAACTTACATGGACTAACAAAAAGTTTAATGAGTTTAAGCGCCCTCATTATTCAACTGCATTCGACCCAAAAAGTTTCTTTAACAGTGTTTTTCTTTTTTATCTTTGGCAGGTAAAGTCCGAGACCAATAAATTTCCCGAAATAATGTTAGCATATTGCGCGTTTTTTCTTATCTTTAGCACTGCTCCCTTTACCGACGTTATTTGCGAGTGCACGGCCAACATTTTATATTCATTACAACAGAGGCTATGAAACTTAAGTGTGCTGCTCTGCCCTTTACAAAGCTCTGCTTGCATAGCTGTTATGAAGGTACAAACATAAAACACGGTCTCGTGCTTACAAAAATAAACAGTAAGTCATGTTAAAAATGCCATTTGTTGTCGCAGCACTTCCCTCGCTCCCTCGCCTGGAGCCGGCGCCCGGAGCCGGCGCTCCGAGGCTGGTTATAAACGTAAAAACTTTTATGAAAACTCCAACGCGGACCGCGCCGAGGCCTCGGGTTCAAATGTAATAAACTGTAAAATGTCTACCACAAAGTTACACCAAATTATATTAGACTGCTGCTATACTACGCGATGAAAAATAATCTCATTTGTTCAGCATTTTGTCGTTTTGTACGAAATAGGAATAATCCCAGAAAATTACAATGTAGCTAAATCACGCGCGTATCAAAGCGATTCCGTGAGCAAACCGAATTCTATGCTCGCAATAAATAAATGGGCCATTAACTCAGTTTCGTTTGGGAAATTCTATTAATTCCCTCCGAGTTCCCTTTATCGGTCGCGGCGCGGCGGAGTGCGCCGTTACCAAGTTATTCTGGTCGGTATTGCTTCGCAACTTGCGGTTACTTTCTTACTCGCTAAGTCTCATTGAGCATAACAAAACCGCAAACTGAAAACCTGACCTAAACATTTGTTTAAGTAACTGAACAGTTCACAGTTCTGTCATGTACTATATTATACTTACAGTTAAAGTGACTAAAAGCAGTAACTACTTATAGACAAAAGAAGACGGCAAACATTACCATTGGAATAAAAGCAACGCATTTTATATAGTGCTTGGTGGAAACAGTTGTGAAACACGTAAATTCTCCGGCACTAATCGCTAATTTGTCTTATTCGTGTACACTACCTAACTGTAAATACCTAGAGTACAACGACTAAACTTTTTAATTCTACGACCCGTTACCTACGTCTAAGCATTAAACCGTTGATAAAAAATTTATTTGTAGGTACCATAACAAGATATTTTGTCGAATATCTTCCGGTTTGATCATCAATCAAAGTTTCGAAATCTTCATGATACTTAGGCGATTTCGTTACGGTACGACGCGAATTTGAAATTCAAAATTTTGCAAGTATCTCAAATACATTCAAAATATTTGTCCAAAGCGTTATAATTTTTAATTGAAACTGAAGAAAGTTGCTAACAATTAAACATTCATCAGCTTGAAACATTTAAAAGCTTTCGCTTTTATCACTTTGCGAATCCGACACAACACGTTGAATAATTTGAAGTGGAGCAGCAACAGTTATGGAAAGGTCAGATGTCGAATTTGAGCGTTGATAGGTGACGCGCTTGTCTGGTTCTGAAATGAAGTGTCAAGGAGCTATTGACCGGTAATCCGACTACAATTAATCCGTCTGTTTGCTGCTAGGAAGCCCTCGAGGTGCTCCGCACGGCGGCGGCGCGGGTGGAGCTGCGCGTGTGCCGGCCGCCGGCTGACGTGCTGGACAGCGTCACGCCGCCGGAGCCGCCGACGCCGCCGGCGCGCACCCCCCACCCGCCCCACCTCCCACCGCTAGACCCCCTCAACTGTCACCCTATGCATGCCAGGTAAACACTCATCACACTGAGCAATCATAACACGTCACGCTCGCGTAATTTGTCCCGTCGATCATCCCACGCTCTGAGGTCACTCATGTCGTGCATGATAAATAAACCAAACACAGTACCAAGACTACCAAGGTACCAAGGCAAACAGATTTCTGTGAACATGAATGTTATCGTACAATACCTCGTGTCATTAAGGACAGACAAACAAACCTCGGTACACGTACCTACCTGGAGATTAGATACATAGTGTATAGGCGAGGAGACACGACCGTCAGAAACTACATCATGTTGTTATCCGAGTTCCCATCTCATTGTATCGCAAAATCGGACGTTAACTGACGAACCCGGTTGGAACATGTGGTGTATCGCTTGGATTGATCTGCAGCGTCTGTGGCTGATGTAGATTGTCGTGAAATGTAATGACCTTTGCCATTTGTATGCAGACTGTCTGCGACCACGAGTAGCGCGACGACGTCGTCGTCGGAGGGGCGCGGGCGGCGCGAGGCCAGCCCGGAACCGGACCGGCACGACCTGCGCCTGCCGGAGCCGGACCGGCGCGATCTCCGCCTGTCAGAGCCGGACCGGCGCGACCTGCGCCTGCCGGACCTCGACCGGCCGCTGCCCGTGTACGACGTGCAGTACGGGGTGAGCAGAACGTCTTACTTTCAGGAATACTACAATTAAAAATAAATTAGTCACAGCAATATCGCAAAAGCATCTAAATTGTACCGCATTAAGTATGCAATACAACGAAACAAATATTTACTCAGGTGGAACCGGACTTATCGGTGAAATTGAAAAATTATAAGCACTTTTTCTCGTCTATTTTCTTCCGATAAAACCATTTATTTCCGGACTTCTCGCTAAGACTGTAATTTACTATATCTGACAGTAATTCGTTTCATTGGATTTCGAAGTAAAAACGAGCACGCTATAAGAACATAAATATCGGTAGTTTTTCAAAGGATTATAATTACAGCAAGTTTTCATTAGAGTTAGGAGTGCTAAGGTACCGACAAACTAAAGTGGAAGAAAGCAATAGACAATTTACTTTTCCTCTTCTACGTATACGAACTAAATTACACATTAATTTGTTTCGTTTATCTCCAGTTCTATCCACAATGATCTATAGTCACGGAGCTAACTTTTTTAATTGCATTTATGATTTATGTTTCAATTTTCATCTATGTAGGTGAGTTTCCTTGTTCTTTATCCATTCACATGGCTACAAAAAGGTTAATATTTTTCTTAACGTGATCACAACTGCTTTATATGATGGATTAGCCATATTATACTTGTCTAATTATAACTCAGTTTTAAACTTACCACAGTAATTTTAGAATCAAATATCCGAACCATAAAATCGTGAGCGCCCCATTTTCTAAGGAGAGTAATTTGTTAAGAGGCGTTATATTTAATGAGGTATAATTTCACCGGTGTGCGAGATGTACGGAGTCTGTAATATAATCTGTGCGAGTTATTAATAAAGCTCTTTGTTCACGCCTGCAGGATGACGGATCAGTGGTGAGTTCGTTTTAACTAATGTTGTATTATGGAGATTTAATGTAGAGTGAGTGGAGCTGCTATAAGCCTGTATACAGGGTGCTAGGAACTTAAATCTCGGAGCAAGATAGCTTTGTTTTAAGTACTTATGATATGATTAAGCGGACCTAGATATTTTCATTGTTAAAGTAAGAAGTTACACAGAAGTATATTTAAACAGAGCGCTAAAGTTAAACTATTTTAGAACTCCAGATAGACCATACCTATCAGAAATAGTTCCAATCCCGACCTTTAACCGTTTTTTAACCGGAAAACGCCAAGTTCTATCACTAATCGTAATCGAACCTAAGACTGATTGGCAGCTAGGAGGAAAACATCGTAAATATCTGTACAAAATAAATTCAGTATCGGAATACCATGAGAGCAATGATAATATGTTCAGCGCCCCTTGTCACGTTTCGTATGGACCACTGACGCAAGTCGCATGCGTCGAGTGCCAAGCGTTTGGCACGCTGACTGACAGACGATTATACCTAAATGCCATACTAGTTCCGCTTGATATATTTCCGGACATAGCGCAAAGAGAAATGCAGTTTTGGCAATGTTTTAGTCTTGCAAGAATATCTAGTTCTTGTTTACATTTTATAAGAAGACATAGGAAAACTTTGCGAAATAATACGGTCTGAAACGGATTAGCAAAGCCTTCGGTTTAATTCTATGAAGTTATGACTCCGGGGTTCCTGCTATAAAGCAAATTGGGACGTTAGTTTATGTCACAATTAATAATTTACTGTTAAAATAATGAGGTAAGTTGGTAAAAAAAAAAAAACATTATTGATTAATAAGTTAAATAAACTGTCTATCTCCCTGCCTAATTTTAAAATATTTATTTCCAGGAGTTCGATATTATCATGACCAAGGTGAACGGTTCCCTCGGCTTCACGCTGCGGAAGGAAGACCACAGCGCCTTGGGGCATTACGTCAGAGCCCTGGTGAGGGAACCAGCCCTCAGTGATGGCAGGATACAGCCTGGTGACAGGATTGTTGCTGTAAGTAGACTAACTTATCCTATTTATACAGGGTGTAACCCCGGGACATCGGCGTGCAATCTGTAGCTTTTTTTTATTAACCTACGATACTACGGTTACCGTTTGCGCGTCGATCAGGATTACACCGTGTATTATACATTTTAAGATGTTGATGATGAAAAACATACAGCACCACCCCAATTGCGTAACACACTTTAAATCACAATCTGAATGATTTTGAAGGATATTCCTAATACATTGCTTAGTATGTTCGAAAAATTTGTCTGCTCAACAACGTAAGTTACGCAATGAATGTTGTTGAACTGTTAAAATGAAAGCCATTGCTACTGTTTGTGTGTTTACGCAACTACCTCGCAGTTCTTAGATTAGGATATCACGTGTGTTGTTCGTGAAGCAACTTAATAGGATGCGAGTACAAGAACCGAAGGCAACAGATAGTATCAAATAAAGGACAAAATAAAAATAAATAATTAAAATATTAAAAAACACGACTGCCCTGCTAAAAAACGAACTAAAAAGCAAAAAACAAGTAGATAAAATTGTCATTGCAGTCGGGGGACCGTTCTGTGGACCACTTTTTAATCTAAGAGCTCATAGTCTATGTCACTCGGACGGGGTCCGTTAGGACCGATGCCTGCCATGGTTGCGGAATAGTCCGAAAGGGATACCGGGACCCTGGCAACAGGCAACTGAAGGAACACGGGTGGGTAATGTAAGGATTCTAACGATACCCCACACATCCAAATCCGTTCAGACATTTTAAAGTTATGGTGGAATAAAGAAACTCACATACATACATACATACATACATACATGAACCCTGAAAACATTACACTCCTTTTTGGGCAGTCATGTAAAAATCGGCCAAGTGCGTGTCGAACCACGCACAGTGAAGGGTTCCGTATTTGGTATGAGTTGAAAGCCGTTTTCTCCCATACGGAATGTAGTATGTAGTGGGAGAACATGTTTCTGCAACTGCAAATGTAAGTTGGTCGATCATTACTCGGTAGCTTGTAGAGCCTATTTAGCTGTGATAGTGTTAATTTCGTTTTTTTTTTTCATGATTTTATTGTACCACTTTGTCGGCGTGATTAATATGTACAGCCATACAAAATTACAACCTTCTAGTACTAAGAGTCTCTGAATTAAGCCACGGACAGACAGACGGACGGACATGGCGAAACTATAAGGGTTCCTTGTTAACTACGGAACTCTAAAAACGATCTAGGATTATAATTATCAGAGGTTTGGAAGTTTGGAACGGTACTCAGCATTGAACGGTGATACAAAACAGTTGTAAAATTAATGATGCCACGTCTGAAACAAATGACTACAGGCTTGTATTCAAACAGACCCTGTAAAATAAATGCGACAGTTAATTTAGCAGTGAAGACGTAAACGGTATTGACCAAGAAGTGGGTCATGAACAAATAGTATACATTTGTATCAATACTTAAATATTATGACAAAGAAGTTGTAATAAAGAAACAAGTACGTACAGTACAAGCCATTCTTGACATATGACTCATTAAAATTAAACGAGCAGAAAGTAGAATAAGCCATCGTGAATGTTCTCCGCAGACACAATTGAATCAATATTGTTGTTCTACTAATAGGAGAAACGGTTTTACACAAATATCATGTGCTTGGTTTGTTGCTTACGGCCGAATTTTTGTAAAAAAATTGGGAAATCGATAGTTCCTACTCATATACTAATCCTACTAATATTATAAATGTGAAAGTTTGTATGTATGTATGTATGTATGTTCATCTGTTCCCTCATATCTTCTAAACGACTCATCACAATTTGAAATGAGGTATCGTTGGAAGCGTCTTAATCGTCCGCTAGTTATAGGCTATGTGACGTCACAAAAATGGCGTAAAAATGGCGCCCTCTAGAGGACATAAAGTCAGGAACTAAAAAAAATTGTTTAATCGTACCATGTTGGGTATCAAATGAAAGGGCTTAATGAGCACATTTCAAAAATATATATATTATAACCCCAAAAGAAAAAGAAAAAAATTAAAGTAATAAAAACTAAATCCCAACTACGACTAAATAAAAAATCCGGAGTCACACGTAATCTGTTCGATTTATGCCCTAACACGTGTGACTCCGGATTTTTAATCTGTCTGTCTGTGGTGTCTTGTTTATACCTTTTTAGTCGTAGTTGGGTTTTACTTTATATTACTTTATTGTAATAATAAATAACTCATAGTGTTAGTGTATAGTGGTAGTAGTGGTACAAACTATGTTAGTAATATTTACAGACATAACCAACTAAACAACAAAACAAACACGTTCCCTATTGTCACACAACTAAATTTCATAAAATATGTGTTCAGGATTTTTAGGGAGCAGCCAGACCAGCGGGGTAATTGCGTAACACACTTACAATAGCTTTCATTTTGACATTAATTGCCATTGTAGTCGAGCAGACGAATTTTTCAAACATTATGAAGCATAAGATTAGGAATTTCCGCCAAAATCCTTCGGATTATGATAGAAAGCGGAGCTACGCTGTACCCGAATTGCTTAAAGCACCAATTCGGGTACAGCGTAGCTCCGAATAATTTGTCCCCAAATGAGTTGACGAAATGGCATTCAATTTCATACATTCATTATTAGGGTTTGATGTTAACCCCGATATTGTTGAATATTGTCACTTTACGCAAAATGAGTCCGACCGTTTCGCTTTGGTAGATCGCAAATTCCAGAATACCATGTTTATTTACTTGTTTGTTTGCTTAACTACCTTTTAATTTTAATGAGTTTATACATATTCATTGACTTGTAATTATATAATGTTGTTATCAAATCATCTTTTTTCTGAAAGTGGCAAAACACAAATTCTATAACTTTCATTTTGGCAATAAATATTTTTATTTATTGCACCGGACGCGGATGTTTTTCAAATCTGTCCTGCCGATAACTAGATCAACGCAATGCAATGAATATTGATTAACTGTTAAAATGAAAGCGAGCGTGTTATGCAATTTGGCATCGAATGTGCTATGTTTGATTTTGGGCTCTGTTTTCAGTCTAAATAGATGTGAACTAATTGGATTTTGTGTGGCTAAATAGATGTGTGTTTCAAATATTTTCTTTACATTTAAAGCGGTTCGAAGACTTGACAACAGCCAAAACCATAACAGCCGGACTACCTCTTTTAACCCCTCACTGTGAAAAAATACGTGAAGTGAGCTGTCAATCCCTAGCCTCAGGTGCAGTGACAGCTCACTTTAAGCTAACTTCACGTTGGTTTTCACGGTGAAATTTTTACTGAATAGAACGGCTGTTCTAACTCACTTCACTCAGTCACTTATTGATGGACTGCGTTCGAAGTCTGATAGAAATGATGTCTTGAGGTTAAACCGATTAGGCACCTTGCTTAGAATTCTATCTCTACCAAATGGTGGTCATGGGAAGAGTCTGAGGCCCTAGACAAATTGACACTCTATCAGCGATAACGATGATGGAAAAGGCAAAAATGTATAGGACTGACATATGCTATCGAAAAGCTTATGTCAATCCTGTTGAAAGTCGTTGTAGAAGTACAAAACGCTTTCGAAGCGATTGTCACTTGTCTAGGCTCTCTGTTCAGGTTCATGGCCCAAATGTAATCCGTAGCAGCGTGTATATTATTATGATTTAATTAGGATATGATGAGACTGTCATTGATACGCATTGCGGATATAAAAGTTCCTAACAAAAAAAAAAAGCAGTGCGAAGATTTAACATAAACCCTGGCGGACTTAATAAGGTTGAAGTTTATAATAATATGGAAAATCGTGGATTACAGCTAATTACAAGACAAACATACAATTCATAATAATTATTTGTTCATCCAACTCGGTAAAACCCCCACGATATGAAATGCTCCACATACCAAAAGTATTATTCACATTCCACATTTATCATCTGTCGGTCATTAACTCCTGTGTGTACAGGTGAACGACACAGCGATGTCTAACATGTCTCACGCGGAAGCTGTGGCGTTCCTTCGCGCCTGCGGGTCTGAGGTGCGCCTGCGCCTGTACAGAGATCATGCTGCCACGCCGCTGTCGCCAATGTCACCGAGAGAAGAGCCTACGGACTCTGACGCGCCAATGAATAGGCCTAAACCTCCACTGAGGTTCGTTGGAAGTTCTTTTTTTCATCTTCTTTTTCTGACATACTTGTCGCATGAGGTGTAGTATTATTTAGTCTATTTTGGTGGTAATTAAATCCTCATTAAATCACTACTTTCACCGGGATTTTATCTTAGATTCTCCCTAGCCTAAATCTCTGCTCTTTGGTTACACTCCAACGAAACCAACCAAAGGCAGACTCGATTAGATTCTTAAGTAATCCCAAAGTTATACACACTAAGGGCTGATTAACCAAAGCCAGATATATTTTATTCGGGAAATAAAATTGACGTCTGACAGTTTTTGTATAGAAAATCTGCCAAAAATGTAATATTTATTGGATTAGACTTATACTAAATAAAAGTTGGAGCAGTGGTGCTCCAGTGGTAACGGCCACGACTTACGAGGTCGTAGGTTCGAACCCTAACAGGCGCTTTATTTTGTGTAATATAATAATTATTATTTCATCGACACTGCTCAAAACGGTGAAGGAAAACATCGTGAGGAAACCGGCATGTCCTAGAAACAAAAATTCGAAGACAAGTGACATCTACCAACCCGCACTGGGCCCGCGTGGTGCATTACGGGCCGCTCTCACAGAGAGGAGGCCTGTGTCCCAACAGTGGGAACATTATAAGCTGATTATGTATGTTTATGTTATGTAAAAATAAAAGTTTGGTCGAATTCACCCTAACCAGACTTTAAACTTAAACAACCGACCTTCATCATCAAAACCTCAACAAAGGAACCTAAAACCATAACTTCTACAATCAGGCCTGAAGCAGTATCAATGTTATGCGACCTGGCTGCTCGGCGCCTCACTCCTGACGCGGCAGACGGCTCCCGCTCCCCCTGCCTCTCCCCCCGCAAGTACCGCAAGCTCACCAAGGAGAACAACCACTATGAACAACCCAATGGTATGTATGCTACTGATTGGATGACGTCATTAATACTTTCGAAACTTTCAATAGGCAGAACATAAATTTTCTCGAAAGCAGCTTGCGAATATTTTTAGTTAAAAGTTTGGTAGAATTAAAGAAGTATATTTCCAGAAATGGACCTCTTTCAACTATTATGACGATGATACTAAATGAGTAGGTACTTATTAGTAAAGTGTTTTAAAAAGGCAGTCTTTAAATTAAATCATAATGTTTATTTCATCTAGTTTTGAAGAATAAGCTCCGGATTCCTAAACTCGGCTTAAACCTTCGCTTTCGAATCAATACGCCACTTAAAAACTGTGCCATTTGAAATGGCGATCGCAACACAAAAATACTTTTAGCTGAAATTGTTTGTGCGTGTGACCAAATTCCATTTGTTTCGGATTGTCACTCGCTCTGGCGCTTGTAGGCCCAAACTGAAAGGTTAAACTTGTTAAGTGATTAACTAATCGAAAGTGCTGTAAATGGATTAAAGGTGAACCCGACCTTTCACTCGATAGGTTCAAGCGTTGACACTTAACTGTCCATAATGCGTCAATTTCCGCAGCCTTAATGGTTTTTCCTAATCAAACCTAGAGGTATATTTAAGGTACCTATCTATTTTAGGTATAATGTAGTACACAGTACCATCCAAGGTTCTGTCACCATTGCCGCCGTTGGCCCCGGCTGTCATTCGTGGATCTTTGACAGTCTTTAAGGGTCGTCAGAAGCCCGAAAGGTTGCCAGCCAGTCTTACCAAGGGGTATCGTATTACCCAGTTACTGGGTTGTGGAGGTCAGATAGGCAGTCGTTCCATGCAAAATACTAGTATTCAGCTGCATCCGGTTAGACTGGAAGCCGACCTCAACATAGTTAGGAAAAGGCTAGGCAGATTGATTGAGTACCATCCAAGGTTCTATTTTAGGTTTCCTATCTATTTTAGATTACTATAACACGTTTGCCTAATTTGTGCTTCAATATTTACAGTATACTATTATGCAAATGTTACTAATGTACCTTACGCCTAAAATAACCAAATCTGCTGATTTAATTTCTATATTGATTGCCTGAAGTGTGTACACGGAGGAATCATGTTACGTGGTACAAGCCCATGATATATTCAAAGCACAAATGAACGTAATTATCTCCGGCTCTATGTTCATCAACTAATCCGCATTACCATTGCAAACAGCGCGATGGATGTATATTTATTACACAGTTGGATCCCGGCTAGCTTAATTAAATAAAACCTGCACAAAGCTAGTGAGCTACCAAACTTTGCTAACCACATTTAACACTTTGCTACATACAATATACACGCACACACTAAGCGATGTAGGTTTTCCACGCAGATGTTCCAAGTTCCAACAAAGTAGAACACGGTTCGGAACATACAGAAGTAGTCGTGGACCCGAAGCGGCCGGGGCGGGCCGTGTCCCTGGCCAGCCCCACCGCGCCACCCACTTGTAGAAAACAAAAGTTGAGCCTGACAGGTGAGACGCTGTCGGCCGCACACTGTCCTTTCATAACCCATCGCTTCACACCTTCAATCCAAAGCAGCGTATAAACTGACTGTCGGATTCTGAACCATATTCTGGACTATGTTTACACACCATTGTAGCGTACAGCACTTCATAGATGTTCTTCGGCCATTTGAAACTATCCCGAAGAGTGATTGTATCTAGCCTAATGTGCGTGATCTTCTTCTGTTTTCATTTGCACTCATAAATGTCAAAAATTCGAATACTGTTAACAAATGACGGTTGATTCTCTGAAAATAATCTATATTCAGAGTCAACTTTCTGTGAACGAATAATTGAAGACTTGTCAATTTGTTAACAGTGTTCGTGATTTTAATAATAGATATTACATGATTACTTTGTGCAATTCCAGTGCCTCCCCATGGTTACGAGTTAAACAACTTAGACAATGACACTCTGGATGCTCCAAACGTGTACCAGGAGGACATGTCTCGTCAGAGGTACCAGGAGCCAGTGTTCCCTGTAGACTCTGACGAGCCAGTGTCGATGCCAGTGGAGATGTTGAGCGATGAGGCACGGTTCAAACATGCGAACCCTGCATATCAAAGCGCTGTGCTCCATACAACGACAAGTGATGGGTACACTACTAGTTCAGAAGGACATAAGGATGATGGTACGTTTCTGTTTAAATTACTTAGATAAATAGGAAATCTCTGGGTGGCAACTGTGAGATATGTAGAAAAGCCGCATCGTTAAAAGCTTTTGTGTAATTTATTTACTTAAACTTTTCGCACACAAAAAAGGTACAAAGGCGGACTTAATGCCTTAGGCATTCTCTACCAGTCAACCAAGGGTGGTGAAGAGATTAGATGGCGGGTGCTCGGATTGAGAGGAACAAAGAGAAAAAAAAAAAAAAAAAGGCAATCAATGTTACACTATTAGAAGTGGCAGATAAAGATATTATATTTCTATGAGGATGGGTACAGCGCCATTGTTATGAGAGCAGAGTCTGCTTTGAATTGTAACATATTAAACTGAACCTTTTTGGACAACAAGAGTCGTCTGCGTTCAGCTGTAGATTACCTATCTCATCAATTTAAAAAAATAATGTTATGTATTTCTCTAAATTCCAGGTAACGGTTTGAAGAAATGGAAAGGTGTGGCGTTGTCTCCTGATAACGAGCGTAAGGTAAAGACGGATCCTCCCCCCCAGCCCAAACCTAAGGAAATCGATCCCGTCCAAAAAGAAAATGTCAAACCCGAACCACCGAAAGACAACACGTGCAATGAACCCACGGTAAGATAAACCTGATCATGGTGGGGGAACACTCCCTCATTTGGAAAAAATAGCAACAGAACCTTTGTAGGTATAAAACATACATTATAAGTAAATAAATGATTTCTATATGATGTTTTTTTTATAAATGTAAGTTGTTAATGAACGATATTTTAAATGAAACTTTAAAGGAACAATTTACAAAAAATCCGCCCCGGTACATAAAAATGTATCGGGACTATTTATAAAAAATCCATTTATGTCTAATAGAATTGAAGTAATATTATTTCACGACTATTATTCCAAGAACGTCTTAATGTTTGAGTATTCGGTAATCCTGGCGATCTTAGGTATGCAGTTAAAACCTGTTACGGGCGTCGAGTCTCTTTATATAAAGTTTTCGACACAACAACCCTCCCTGGCAGTGGTAGCTCATCAGTCATAACATTATAATTCTTAACACTTTCGCGGACACTGAATGAGACACAGTTGGAGTTTTATTGTTATTATGTCTACTTCTTTACTTTCCGCGATACTGTTAATGATACAAACTACATCTAATTTCAGATAGTAACAGTGGAATTAAACCGTGGCTGGAACAGTCGGCTTGGGTTCAGCGTGCAGAGCCACCCGGAGTCCGGTCAGAGCTACATCTCTGCAGTCTACAATGACAGTGTAGCTGCGCGTGATGGACGGCTAAGACGTGGGGATGTTATATTGCAGGTGGGTCTAGCTTTTAAAATAATAACAACATGGAAAACAAAAAAAATACTTACCTACAATATAGACGCTTAACTATTCTTCAAGAGTCATAAAAAGTCCTGAAAGAAATCGACACGAGTTTCATCTCTCAAAGAGGCATCCTCGGGATGACGATTGACCAGTTGCAAACCAGAACACCACGTGTTTCCACACCGAGCGCTGGACGCAGAGCAACGAGGGCGTTCGGTGTGGCAACACGTCGTTAGGCGAAATAGGTTGTCCCGGTAGGCCCCCCAGCCCTCTGCTAGCTCAGCTCAATTGAGGGAATATTACCGGACAACATAGTAGGTTGATGGTAAAACAATGAAGGTAGACGAGAGAAGATAACGGTTTATTGCACGTTAGTAGAACAACACAACACTTAACATGATTATAGCAATATTATTATCACAGCACTTAGAAGATTATAGTTACAATTATAGACAGCAACAAGCTTCGTCAAGGTCTGAAGATGAAGTGACGACCAGACTGCATAAAGGAGTGCATGGGAGTGTGTGGCGTTCTGAATTTGAATTGAAAATCGAATGATGTTGTGGCCAGCCATAAAAATGGCCAGCAAAAATGATCGGATGAGTATGGACGGCAAGGACCTCGTCACAATACCCCGCACCCCGGCGCAAAAAAAAAAATACTACTATATACACTATTCTAAATATATCTACGGTTTCCCCAAAAGTCACGCCTGAATCAATTAACTAACATGGAAAACATTAGATAGCTTCAAGAACGATCCAACAATTATTGCATCCATTAGGTTTCATTACTTAAAAACACTTCCCAAAGAGGCAAACAATTAAAAATTCAAAATTTTGTAACTCCAGTTACTACATTACCTCCTTACTTTTGTCTACTTGACCTTTTTTTGAGGAGTGTAAATGCTCCTGGCACAATATCCGTGTGGTTACTCTTAAAAACTAGAGGGGCCACGAAGCTTGCAAAGAAGGACTGTTGCGACACTCAAGCATCCATAACCATACTAATATTATATATTCGAAAGTAACTCTGTCTGTCTGTCTATCTGTCCGTCTGTCTGTCTATCTGTCCGTCTGTCTATCTGTCTGTCTGTCTGTATGTTACCTTTTCACGCTTAAACCACTGAACGGATTTTGACAAAAATTTACAAGGAGATAGATGGGATCCTGGGGAGGGACATAGGGTACTTTTTATCGACATACGACGCGGGCGAAGCCGCGGGCGGAAGCTAGTAGGATATAATCACCTGTGAAATTCCCTGAGCTAATCTGTTTTAACTGAAACCATACACGTTCTTCTTCCAGGTCAACGACGAGAACGTAACATCAATGAAGACACCAGAAGTGATCGACCTGCTGCGAATACTAAGAGGCTCTATTTGTATCACTGTACTACGGCCACCGCACTCACAGTGAACATAATACCACGCAGATATTAATATGGATGAAGCACACCCCTAGGCCTGCACAGAACGGGCCTGGCAGGAGAAACGGATACACGTCGGTGATGCCGAGATAAGGATGTTACACACAATAAGGAAATAAAACGCACCTTAGAAGAAAGTAACATAAGTGAAAATCAAATGAATCTCTACCCAACACTACAGTGATGATTTAGTTAATCATTGCACATTGATTGTACCTTCATGACATTTATTAATTCTATCAAGGTTCAATTTTATCGTTAAAACAATTGAAATACAATTAATATCATAATATCTACGCGAATACGTTCTTGGTGTCTTCACGATATAATTTGTTAAGTTATGTAATTTATATTCTATTGCATATACGTAAATTTTGATAGACAAAAGATTCGGTTATATCATGTATTTTTTATAATATATTATGGACATTAAAAATTATAGCTTCAATATTGAATCTTAAATGTATGCTAATAAGCCTCACAATCTAATAAGTACATGCTGTTTTGTTAAAGTTCCTAATAGTGGATCGTGCTAAACTTTTGCCGTCGTTAATTATATTTCATATACTTGATAAGTTACCTAATAAAATAATTTATTTTCGGAAAGATCTCTGTAGCTATCTCATAGACAATTTATTAGAAAAATATATAAATCTATCGAAATATATATCATCATATTTATTTATATATATCTTACCCGACCAATGTAGATACTCAAAGATAGTTTAATAAAGAATGAAAAATTATATTTTATTTTATATTGAACACAATGATTGAAAGGCAAGAAGCAGCTTTTATTTTAGACTTAATTATATAACTATTAAAATTATGGAACTTTAAAATTATTATATTCTTATTAGAAGATGACTTACAGAGTAGAATTTTTAAATATTAAGCGACAAGTTAAGGCGTCTGGCGGCCTATATTTGTGCAAGTATAATAAATTCCCTTGACTAATAAAAAGTAGACTATGTTATGTAGAAAATATTAAAATGTCATGAAGTATAGCATAGCATTCCAAGAGGTTAGCCTTTGTAAATAATGTAAAGTTAAAAGACAGTTTATGTAGTCGTTGTGAAGTTGCGTTATGTGCAATTATCAAATGAAAATAAACTGCAAAATGTCGCATAAGTTTTTAGTTTTTTTATTGTTCGATAATATTATATTTTGCTCAAATATATAATTGTAGTCAGAACACAATAGTAACTTTGATGATTGCTCGTAACGTATTATAGCCACGTTTTTATTAACATATTTGTAGCGTCACAAGATATTTATTACGCGTAAGTACAAAATATACGTGTCTAGTGACGAATTGCATGCAACCAGATCCTAATCTCTGGTCAATAATAACAATACAAGTACACAAGTTTGTCAAACTGCGCCAGTCTGACAAACATTACTAAAACTTTGAGTTACATTGCTAATAAAATTTTAAATTAATGCATTATACGCTATACTTCCTATAGGCACTGATTATAAATTCTAGTCAAATCTAAATTTTAATTGAAATTATTACACAGTTAGCCTTTGAGAAATATAATATTGACGTAAAACAGTAGTTAAATTATATTATTACATAAATAAATAAATATTATACAATATTCACTCTTTGATTTCTCATAAGGTGTCTATTTGTTATGAACTTGAAAGATTTTATCAACAAATCTATTTTAATATTAACGATAGATACTAGCCTTAAGTTGATAGAATAATTGTTTAGAGAAGTATAATGAATCATTACCCATAAAAATCAAGCTGAACGAATCAATCAACTGATATTCTAAAGTAATTGTGATGGTATTGTGTTAGTTTAACCGTATAACGTACGTTCTAGAGTAAATAATATGCAACTACAGTAGGTGCAGAATGGCCCAGTGTAATAGTCCTTTGTACTGCGATGATATAATCACTCATTAACAAGCTTTCCCGGGGTCTACCACCAATATTTTAAGCTCCATACATTTTTCAAGCACCTCATTTTATACCTAC
Organism: Lithophane ornitopus; assembly: GCA_948473465.1. Lineage (NCBI taxonomy): Eukaryota > Metazoa > Arthropoda > Insecta > Lepidoptera > Noctuidae > Lithophane > Lithophane ornitopus. The sequence continues at coordinate 6,169,202 of OX419613.1, read as the reverse complement.
TAATATTTTAACTGAAACTATATTGTACAAATTAGCAGTGCTAAAAGCGACTTGTTATACGATTGAGTTAGTAGTAAGCCCACGAACCGAAATTACAACACCAAAAACACACCTGAGGCCTTAGTGTGAGTTTCATTTAACCATCGACCGCGTTCGGCACTCCGATTGGCCTTTCGCCAGTGAAGGCCAGTGTAGGGCCAATCGGAGCGCCGAACGCGGTCGATGCGTAAAATCGAGATAGTTAAAAGAAACTCACACTAGGGCCTCTGTATATTAATTAAACACAAGTAAAAATGTGATTACCTACACATCTATCGTGATTATGGTATGGATTACAAATAAAATCACAAGAAGCTACGGCATTGCGCAAATGGTAATTCGACTATCAGAATACTATCGTGACTTTGCTATGGTCAGTTTGCAAGCCACGACAGGCAACAGGCAACCAGCACGCCTCATATGACAAGAAAGTACAACACACGTCACGACTATTCGTGACAAAATCTTTGTCACTTGCATGACAAGCCTGCTGCACACTGCCTAGCTATTTACACGTTCTATAAGTAAAATAATCCTTAAAAATATCGCGAATATTCTGATAGTACCGAAAATACTTCCATCCATATCCTCAAACCCTAGATTCAGGTATATTTCTTGGTGCTCCTTCATGATTGCACATCGCTTGCTAGTCTCTCCTGCCTTATCAAAGTCTGGGCCGTAGTAGTTATGTGGCGTTGATATTATTTCACAAAGTATCGTGTCAGTCATAGAAATATTAACGGAATGTACGATAAACTTAATTATCTTAATATGATACGAATAAAATATAAAATTACATTAATTTGTTGTATTATTTCAGCATTTCCCTATTTTGTAACCCCTGGTAGAGGCTGTGCTGAAGGAGCATAACTACAATGCTCCACTGTAAAATAAATAGTTCAAAATACGTGATTCTTTTTATTTTGTAAAATATATAAAATATTGTTTTAATAAAAAAAAATAACTTTAATTTCAGAAGTCGGTGTCTTTGCTTTTTAATTTTCGTGTTTTGCCACCGACTTCCGAAATTTTTTTGGAAGTCGGTTGTTTTTTTTTTTTGTAAAAAGTTTTTATTTTTCACTTTTTAGTTGTGGTACCCACTCCACACAAATTCGAATACCAATACCTGGTATGTAAATAACAGTGAAGGAGTCAAACAATATATCGTCTACATACACTAAGTGTGAAAAATACATAATTATTGAAGCTAACTCAAAAATTACGCAAGCAAAGTTAATAAAATTTATATGGGACCACCTCTGAAGCATGACCTACCAAACAAAAAAAGAATCATCCAAATCGATTCATAATTGGCGGAGTAATCGCGTAAAATAGACACACAAAAAAAAAAAAAAAAAACATACACACGAATTGAGAACCTCCTCCTTTTTTAAGAAGTCGGTTAAAAACTACCTTATTACCGTCCGTCCATATTTACCGCCCAATAATCCTAATCCTAAATAATGCGAAAGTGAGTTTGTTAGGCTTTCACGCTAAAACGGCCGAACGGATTTAGATGAAATCTGGAATATGGCATAGGTTATTCCCACGGGCCGATATTCCCACGGGATCGAGACTTACGCGGGTGAAACATGACAAATTCAAGTAGCCACTGATATATACTTATTTCCTAATGACTTAAAAATCAAATTTTCTAAGATGTAAATAAGTTTCGTATACGGTAGAAGTAGGCTCTTTTACTGGAACAGTTCTACCGCCTGATGCCATTCCTTGTTTTTGCCTTACTTCAACCAGCGAGGCCGACCCATCTCCATTACAAAGCTGTAACTCTCAGTGCCTACGTCTTGTAAGACGTCGTCGAACCTCTAGGTTACGAACACGATGTTGTAATTCAACACTGAACATAGGCCGCTTTGTAGAGCGCAAAAGTAGATTTTAAATGGCTAGTAAGACTTCTACAAGCATCTTTAATAAAAACCGGCCAAGTGCGTGTCGAACCATGCACAAAGATGGGTTTCGTAGTTAGGATGAATTTATCCCAAGAATCTATGTGCTAGCGACAGTTTTCGGAGGCCCATTAATGAGTGTGCAAGTCACCCCCTGCCATTTTATCCACGTATAATATATGTATAAAACATCTCTGCATTGGCCATAGTCCCTCCGTAGTCTAGGTAACCAGTCCACTTTAGCCACACAAACCTTTGTTCCCATATGCTGCAATAGTCCTACACCAATCGGGGGTTGTCCTCGGGTGCACTTGCATAGTGCATACAGGGATAATCGTCGGTTGGTACCTCATTTCTTTAAAAGCGTCTAACGGACCTCTGCGAGTTGGCTTCGACCCCTCGTACGCCTTCCAAAGGTCCGGGACCCCAGGATCCCGAGCTATGTCATTTATCATTCAGCTATGACATTTTAAATAATATAAGTAATAAATTATGACATAAGACAGTTTCAATAGATGGTGAAAGTGCTTTAAATTTACTACCTAAAAACATAAGCATAACCAGTAATCGATATTTCACACAAAAATATTTAAATGGTTATGCAAAGTGTTACTTTGTGCTCTTTCACCCGTCTCCTATCACCTATTACGAATGCAACGATCCACCAGGCGGAACAATCGAACGGTGCTCCTAGCATCATCGATCCATACCAGTGACTACACGAGCAACTTTAGTTGCTCCATTCTGGGCAACATTGGTCAAATATGTTACCACTTTACCACAATAACTTCGAGCAATTTACTGAGGGACCAACATGTCACAATTGTTGATTGAGATGCAGATGCTTATACATTACTCTATAGGTACACCAATAAGAGAATATATTTCATTCATTCGGTGATATTACAACATATAAAGCACAATTATTAAAGACTATATTGTCAAAGCAGTTGAAGTATTACTTAGGAATTTAAAAATAGTGACCCACAAATTGCTCCACTACCTCCGGCAACAGTTGCCGGGGAATAATTGCTGGAAAAGTTGCCCGTGTAAGCGCGGCTCTAACACTTGGAAGCACGCCATTAGCGTCGGCCACTTTTTGTGGAGTCGCGTGCAAGGGGAATGCAAATCGATGTGTTCGTACGAGGTGATCGCTTCTGATAAGAATGAGCTTGGGTGTTATATCATAACATAGAGTTTTTAAATCAAATCATGATGTTAATATAGAAGTTTCACAAGCTTATTTATTGTATTGCAAGCAACACGTAGCATACTGGCTCTGTCAAATGCAGGTTTTAGATACCTCAGTGTATTTGTATCTTACTTTTTAATGCACGGAGGTAAATTGGAAATGGATAATAATTATTTGTTTTTTCAATTTCCTTATTGGGTATAAGGAAGGGTCTTAAGGTCATATAATATTCAATCAAACATGAATTTCTTGGGTAGCTTTTTGTACTGCTCGATGTGGATGTCAGCTGTGGCTTAAAGTGTTGGGCGAAACACCATTATCAGACCTGACACTTACTATGCACTGTAGCGATCTTTGACCCGACATTTTCAGCGAAACTGCTTGGTCAATGTCATTACCATTTGTATTGGTACGCGAGTACCGCTTGAATGAGTGAATTGAACTATTCGCCCGTTAGGGAAAATGAGCGTGAAACTTTTACAAATTCTTCAATTGTATCCAGTGGAATTGGATTTTAAATTTTTATCTAAAACCATTTCGACCGATTTAGTGTTAAAACAGGTAGGTACTTGAAGGTACTCTAAAATTAATGAGGGCTTACTAGCATCCTTAGTAATTTGCATCCCGTTTTATGCTACAGTTAAACTTCTTCACAGCTAGTAAGTATGGTCAGTAGCGTATGGTTAGCGTCACGGTCACCGCTCGTCCACCGACGCCGTCGTCCGAGGGAGCCGCCTCTCTACGCTTCGCTGAAAAACGAATGTACCAAAAAACTGTCCATATAACTAACTATTACGACCAACCAAACTATCATAATAAAATCAGGCCATCTTTTGTAGGTCTCACAAAAATCTAAATTAAAAACCACGGAAAATAAACGATTCTGTCGCACTAAAAAGTTCATTTGGAAACGGCGTTCTTGCCAAATTGGATTTTTCTTGATCAGTAGGTCGATAGTATCAATCGACTAGGACCACCCAAGAAATGCCAAGAAACGTTTTAAAATCCACCGATAAATTAATGTTACAGTTGCAAGTATTCCGTCTTTAACAAACAAAGAAAGCTATGACTTACTCACAAATTAAACTGTAACGGGACTGAACCAGTAACGTAGTAGTTTAAAACGTATTTGACTGTGGCAAATAAAAGCACAAATATCTTCGTGAACCATGAAGACAACGTAACGAGTTGTAAAAAGCGAAAAAGAACTGTAACGTTCATGCTGATCTTAGCAATAAAAGAAAGAATTCAATGTTACACAATAGGTTCTTGACAATGCTATGCAAGTATTGATATACTGTGTACTCTATGGCCGCTACCAGCATTGATGCCCATCAATCTAAAACTATAGAGAACCTTATTAGTAAACGGTGCTTAAAACCGGTGCAAAACAAAAAATACCGGTCCTAGGAAATATTATGTCCACTACAGTTCATCACTTTTCCGTCAACCTTTTAAAAATCACAGTTGTTCAAATTGTTTTTCATATTTATTCTCAGTTTCGTTAATTATTATAATTATCATTATTATGTTTGTACGCCTTTCTAGGCAAAACACTTTGAAGCTATTTTCCTTTTCTGTAATCGTTCCAACTGACTGTAATCCTACACGTGTTTTTTTTTTTTCACAAATAAATATACCTATCTTATTTTTTTTTTGTCTGTTCCAAATCTATCTTCTAACTTTATTAATATGATAAAATATATACATTGTAAACTTATTATACAAAATTAACTAAAAGGACTAACTAACTATACCAATACATATAAAAAACAAAAGGATATTATTTATATTTAATAATATATTCAAGTCAATTTTCTCAGTTTATTTTGAAAACAAAAAAAAAAACATTCATTCCTATTTGCCATAAATGCGCTATAATTTTCCAAAGAATATTTCCTGTTACCTATAAAGAATACCTAAAAGGCAATTAACGTCCTTTTCACTTAACATAATAAAATACTACATAAAGCCAATAATAGCAATAATAGCCATTTGTGTCGTCACAGTCTCTTGTTTTCTTTTCTTATTTTATTGTTTTTTTGTAAACTGGCACCTTGTGGCTATTTATCAATGAATGAATGAATGAATGAATTCTTTATTTGCCAGAATATAGGTACATTGTATATGGTAAATTTTTATATGGTTTCACTACATTCGACTTTCTAGTCGTGCAAATTTTTAAATAGACGTAGTCAAAGCTTTAAAAAAAAATGTATTATATCAATTTTTTGTCTTCCTACATTAATAACACAAAAAATAATATTAACATTAACAATAATATTAATCACTATGTCAATTACAGTATACAATTAAATATTTTTTTGTCTTCTTACATTATTAACACAATGTAATTAGTTGTTATTTAACCGTGCTTTTGTATGTTGTGTTATGTATTTAGTGTGCACCAAATAAACTTTTTATCTATCTCTATCTATCTAAAGCAATAACAAAAAAAAATACCTACTTACAAACAAAATATTTGAACTTTAACTCCCCAAAGCCCATGGAACTTGACTATCATCGCAATACTAGGGGATGTGGAAAAGCGTCCGCGGTTCGTCGGTGTTCGGGCAGTCGCGAGCGGCCCGTGGTCTGACACACCTGTCGATAGTATTGCGTGCGCGCCGGAAGTGCAGTGAATTACCGGACCAAACAACTGTTCACACTACGCATTCAAAATCCGAAAGCGAGCACAATTTTTTTAATGCTCATTGAGAGCCAAGGACTTTTTAATCTGTGAGTTTTTTACATATCTTTTTTGCGGAGTGGTTTGGTTTTGGACATATTTTTGTGTGGATGGATGGTATTTTATATTTTATATTTAAATTATATAATTTATTAAAGTCGAATTGCGTAATTTAAAATGCATTCGATAGATACCATGAAATACGTAATGTACCCACGTAGAGGATGATCATAATTAAGTTCATACCTACTTATTTCCTAGTTAATGAGATCTACAACCGTAGCTATGTACATAGGTGAAAAGTGTGCTAATGCCGCTAGGGCCTAGCATAGAAATAATGCGGATGTATCGGGTTTATTTATGTTGCAAACGACATCAATATGACAGGTCATTAGTCCACAACTGGGTATGTGGTATCTAAACTAAACTATTAAACCATGGCTTGTAACACAATGTTTTTGATGAAACATTTTAATATTGTAACAGAACTATACTTTCTTAAAGCAATTAAAAAAAGACTGTAGAATTATCTACATTATAACAAAAACAAAATTGATTAACAAAACTTATTTTCGTCGTTTATGGGGAATGCGCTAGGGTAGCCCGCGACATTCTTTGCTTACGTTTTTTGCAATTTTCAGGTCAGTATCAGGTTGTATGTTGATCTAAATATTATTTGCGGCCATTAAAAATATGGATTTACAGAATTATAAACATTAGAATCAGCAATAAAACTCTCTAAGTGCATTGAATGACGATTTCGTGAAATGTTCACATCCACCTTAAGTAAAAGTTAATTTAAGTAAAGGGACGAGATGAATTTAATTGTACTTAAGTTAAAATTCATGCTACTTGTCACTTGTAGCGTGAAACATTTTCTGTTTGTACGGCAGACCCGTAGACCCGCATAAACAAATTATGCCGTTAAGTAGATCGTGACAGATCAAATCGCGATTTATGGGTCAGCTAATATTGCCTTTTACATTCAAACTGTGGCTCGGACAAGAAAGTGCAACCATACAAATTGACAAACGTAATCTTTGATAACATTGTAAGGTTGCACGTTTGCAGCCGTTCAAAAATCATACAGACTGCAAAACATTTTCCCAAAAATAGAGATATTCCATGTATATTTTGTAATTGAATCATAGACATGATTGTTATAACAAATTGAAACAATTCTGGGAAGCTACATCGGGAATCAGTATGTCTGAAACTAAATGAGAACATTCATATCATTGTGGTCTCAGTGATTCATACAAAATTGCTCTAATGTGAAAATAAATGCAGCAAGTTAACCACAATAAACACTTTCATTTCTGTGAATTAATTATGCAAACAGAATTATTGCTCGACCGCGTAACAATTGTTCCCATCATTAATGTAAGGTTACACAAAAATGACCTTATCTATATCATCTTAATTTAATTCTCTACGAGTGTTCGCCGTCAGTGGCTGACTAGAACCGTTTAAGAATTTCACCGGCGCGGGCGCAACTAAAAACTTAATGGGTTCCTGTGATTGTTGGAAAATCGATAGCATTGTCAAGTTCAGTTTTTGCTCAGTTCGAAATCGTGGGAAATCACGACACATGTAAACAATGACATGCTAGGAGATGAGTCGATCAGTATCGCACTAGAAATTATGTTATTATTGTCATACAATACACACACGCTATCATTAATTATTACTTAGATATTTTAAAATTGATGGAAAGGTGGGAAACAGAATCGATTGCTATCATCAGAAATGGAGAAAACTAACAAGATTACAACTTGATACTAATAGCAGTGACAATCTGTCACACCTATCATTAAACTAAATACGTATATTGAAATGGAAAACTTATCAGTTTGTCAGTTTCTTTGAACTGCAATTTTCATCGTTAATAGCGCCTTGTCACTACTGCCACTCTCGTTACTTTAATAATCCTACATGCTACTCGTTTCGTAACCAACCTGTATATGGTAAATGGCATATTAATGGAAATATTTGCAAAGATAAGATGCATTTACAATAACTTCCTAGCTAAGAGTAACTTAGAAATAGAACCAACCCTTCCGCGTCGACGGGATGTGGGTAACGACTAATGAAGATAAGAAATCGATATACAGCGAATTAATAATTTCCCTCACTATAATTTTCATAACGAAGATGGTCTCTTCAATAAAGTTCATTCATAATTTGATGTACAACCGGTATTTTGCTAAGTAATAGACTTTCAGATAAGTAGGTACATAAACCAGGTACGTACCTAACTTTCACATTTTCTTAATATAAATTAAACTATTGTTTCCTGCCTGCGTGATCTCATTGTCAAGCGAAAAATTTATATTTTATTAAAAACATCAAACGGAGTGGAAAATTCGAAATAAATACAAAAACACAACACTACGAGCAATGACCGTATTGATGAAAAACAACATTAACAGTCAAAATAAAAGAGGCTAGAACTTAGAATTACAGTTGAACGTTTTTGTATTACATAATGATACTAAAATCGAAAGTATGGGATTTAGCCAAAAATAACGACATAGACACGAAATCCGCATAATGCCTGGTGATTAACCTCTTCGGTGAAGTATTTTAACTTGTATGAGCATTGTTTTTAGTCGTTATTCTGTACACGATCGTTCGTGATCGGTATACGTATCGAACTTTTATTGATCTGTTAGCTTTGGGAGGGTTAATAATTTTGAATCAATTTTAAGCGGGGTTTGGTTGATTAATCCAAATGGTTTAATAAGTAACTGCGCCTACTCTCTTAGGTACAAATAAATATAATCTGCATTCGATTTGGTAAAATAGCACATAGTTTCTCTTTAATACTGAAACGATCAGCAGCGTTATCTTGCTACCAAAAATACCATCGGAATCACCTAGGAGGACGATGACATGAACTTCGAAGTATTTAATTTAAACTAAAACAATTGTTTTTTATATATTTATATCGCAAAAACTATCAGTGAATAACAGACTAAACCGGATGCGGTGGTGCGACGGGTTCGGTTCCCGGGGATGCACGCTCGGACGCGCCGACACGCTTCATGCGCCCGCGCCGCTCACCTGCACAACCCACCGGGTAAATATAGGAATTAATAGGAATGGGTAAAAAATATGGTGAACATGGTGATTCACACTTGGGGAAAAAGTAGAGCGTGATCTACCTACGTTCTAGAATAATATTTGGCAAGTTAGAGGAAATGAAAAAGACATTAGCTTTTCTCAGAAAAGTTTGTTCACGGTACAGTAAACCCATATTATCGTAAAGTCACAAAATATATTTGTCCAGCTATGGCACCTAACAATGATTTATTATCAAGCGAAACCACACGACCAACATATGAATATTTCTAATCTATAATAAGATTCGCTACACACTAACGGTTATGTCACATCAACCTGAGCCGCTGCTCATTATATTATGCACTAACCTTAATAATATTGTCTATTGTTCACCGAATAATGCTCACATTCATTGCGTTTTGTTTTTGTCTAAAAGAATGCTCCTAGCTTTAATATCGAAACGTTCATGTATGGGTGCCTTAGTGCCTTCACAACGGTAGACGTCGCGTCCCATAGTTTACAAATGTCGTTTCAAGGCGGTACCCTGAACAAAATAAACTTAAGCATTCGTTCCCTCTTTGGAGACTGAAAATCCCGGTTTTCTGCCAGAAAACTATAGGTAATGAAAAAATGTAACGTGGCACGTTGCGTAGTCGTAACGTTTTTATCTCTTTGAGCCCTAACAGTACTGAATACGCCCAGATTTTAGAATAAAATCTTTATATATAATAATATTACGGTCCTTTCAAAAAAAAAATGTTACGAAATGTTCATTATTTAAATTGTTTATCCATTAGTGTCAGTAGCGAAATTAAATAATGTTTACTTTACGGGGAGATGCATGTTATCAATCATGTTTTCTCATTTTTGTGGTTTCGTTGAAAGGAGATTAATAAAACATAATACTCCTTTATAAAAAAAAGAAATGCATTTTGGAATCAACAATGTATTTATATTATTTGATATTTCTTTTTAAATAACAAGTGATAGCTCGTAAAAACTACACAAAAAGTTGCTATAGCGTGGCGTGTTGCTCAGGGTATAGCCTTAAGGCTGGGAGTGTGCATACATTCGGTGAACACTTAGGTACCTACGATAGATGTGAGGGGTGCCTATAAAAGGCTATAGTTTCTCTTTATCATCAAGTAAGTATAATTCATCATGCAAATAGGTACGTGTTCCATTCAAATCCTCATCTTCTTTACCATAAAAAATGCTTGCATGACTGACAGCTTTAACTACATAATTCAGCAATGATTTACATTGTATTTAACGGAGATCTTAGAGCAAAAAATGTACGTAAGTGTTCGCAATCTGAATAAGGAAGGAGTTGCCCTATAATTAACGTTCGTCGAAGGCCCACATACTTTCGTATCATAGAAAAAGCGGCTCACCTGCTTTTATTCACAACGGATCTTCTGTTTGCTGTGTTTCCATTGTTCGTACGATATTTTGAAACTCTGCAGCCCTTTCAAAATAAAAAAGTAAATGAACATGGATATATCTAAAGAAAATAAAAAAAAGTATGTACAACTTACATTCAGTTTAACGAAAATGCAAAGCTTCGATGAGTTTTTGGACCTGCAAACTTAAATAAATAGGGTGTAAGGGACAGCCCTCAGAAGGCATTCAGCTCTTTATTGCGAATCATATTCCATCGGAAAATTTTCTATTTTTTATCGTTTTTTTAATTACTATTCCGTTATTTCAATGTAAAATACATTCATTTTTGAACAAAGGTTTAGGTATCACATTGATATTTTAGTTTAACAATGTGGTATCATTATTGAGAAACCAAGTAGCCAAAATCCCCTAAATTACGAGTCGAAACCTTACTAACCTACGAGTCGAGACGCAAAAATTCTGCGAAAACGTCAGCCAATGCTTTGGGCATTGACTGACGTATTCAAACAAAGATGATGGACCCGCGCCAAAGGTTTTCTAATGTAACAAATAGAGAAAAAATCGTGTTGATGACGGCTAGTCATGTATGTAATAACTGTAACATGCGTAATCGCACTTAAACACGGAATGGTCAAAAGCGAGAGATTTTAATGTGCGGCAGTTTTGTTTATTATAGGCCTCATGTGGTCATCATAACAGAAACTCAGGACAGAATGGTTCTGGGGGCTTAAAACGGTCATTTTAGGAGAATTATAATAAGAAAATATTATGAATCATCGTAAAATGTCACCAACTGTCAATTCGTAATATGATCTGCGTGTAATTTACATTACAAAGTAATTCATCTGTTTGACAGTTTTCTATCGAGATTCGTAAAATGGTCCACAAATTATGAATAGCTTTTATGTCAAATTAGAGGAATTGCTAATGACAACTGGGATTCAAAAACTGAACAGTTTTTAGAGGAATTGCTAATGTGGCCGGTTTAGGCCCCCTGACTATACTTTTAAAATCAAACAGAACCATAACACCTTTTACGTTAATATTTTTTATTAAATCGGATGACATATCGCCAATAGGATCTCAGTCATCATCATCATTTTCCTGCCCTTATTCCAATATATTTGTGGTCGATGCAATGTGTCTCTTTCTTCCATACTTCTCTATTAGCCGTCATCTCGGTAGTCACCCCCTTTCTAGCCAAATCATCTTTCACACAGTCCATCCATCGTTTCTTTGGTCTTCCCCTACTCTTATAGCTATCGACATTCATACCCAAAACTTTCCTCACGACATTTTCCTCAATCTGAAGTATAGTAAGCATAAGCATAATCAGCCTATAATGTTCCCACTGCTGGGACATAGACCTCCTCTCTCAAGAGAGGGAGTGGGCCGTAAGCCACCATCCGGGCCCGCGTGGTGGATATAGGGGGTTTTTGCCTGTAATGTCTCGGATATCGGGCTAAGGCCGGCTCTCCAGCAGAGAAGGAATGAGTTTGATCACCACCCTTACTAAGTGAGGGGTTGGTGATTACAGACCGAAGTCCAGAGTTTCCTCACGATGTTTTCCTTCACCATCTCAAGTATAGTGTTGTCTAATAACAACTTACACACAAAAGTTACACCATATTTCAGGTTATTGGTTAGTCCCGCCCGCGATACCATAATTCTATAGATCATAATAATACTTGTTTACCTCTTTTCAGTTAGGGACGTATTTTTGCAGTCGGGTTTTTTGGTTTTTTAAATTGAATTTTAGTTTATTGTAAACTACCTGCGCCCCGCGGTTTCACCCGCGTAAGTCTCGATCCCGTGGGAATATCGAGATAAAAAGTATCCTATGTGTTAATCCAGGTTATAAACTATCTGTTTGCCAAATTTCATCCCAATCCATTCAGTCGTTTTTGCGTGATTGAGTAACAAACATCCAAACACACAAACTTTCACATTTATAATATTATAGTAGGATAGTAGGATTAGCTTGTGCAAGGTTACGCAGGCGATTTACGAAGTCCGACACAAACGGCCCATTTTTACGGTAACAAAAACTTTTTAAACTAATTTATTATTCCTAATCTTTAAACACATAATTTATATATATTTTGTAATCCCCTTTTAATTTCCTTTATTTTGATACCGATACCCGATACTCGATAGGTTATTTTTTTTAAATTAACGTATTACTTTTTCGCTCCAAAAATCCGCCATGTTGTTTTTTTTTACACATCTATGTAAGGACACTTGGGTTTTTAAGTTCGATACCTTAACTGTCGAAATCCATCCAGCTGTTTGGAAGATACAAGGTAATAAAGAAACTTACAAACATACATACATACAAGATACGCGCGAAAAACATTACCCTTCCTTGGCAGTCCGGGTAATTAGAAGAGAATGCTTAGATAAACCTACACCATAAATTGATTGCAGAAAACAATAAAAAGATCGAAGTACGAAACTAATAGCTAAAGTTACATAAAACTTTATTACTGAAAACAACTCTATGAATTCGTCAAGGCCTTTAAACAATTTTATTTCATATTTTATTGGCAATAAGAGTCAATGTGAACGATTGCAATTTTATACCCAAATACGTGGAGTCATCGTGGACGAGCAAGCTGTACCTATGTCGGTGTATTTCTTAATAATCACTTTGTTTGTGCAAGCGTGAGAATTAACGAATATCTTGATAGCTGAAATTATAAGTCCGTAACAATCCGATTGCTAAAGTTACCATTCATTTTAATTGTTATCGATTTGAATATGTACGAAATCTGTTTTGTTATGATAGGATAGTGAATCGCGGATTCAATACCTAGTCGTATTTATTGTAGGACCGAAGGCCGGAGGAGGAGTCGAGTCCGTAGCGGTAGGTAAGCGTAGCGTAGGACGCCCCCCAGCTAGATGGACCGATGACCTTAAGAAAGTGGTTGAGACAGACTGGATGCAGAAGCCGAAAGACAGGGTGTTGTGGCGCAACTTGGGAGAGGCCTATGTCCAGCAGTGGACTATAGGCTGGTAGTTCCTAATACATAATTAATTATTATAGTCCTAGCACAGATGAATACACATGTTTCACTCCGCCTTTTAGGTATGAAGCTATAAGTACACGACGGGCCCGTCTTGTCGAGCCAATTCAGTGAGTATAACGTAGACAGAAGAATTAGAGTTACGCGATAGAAAGAGATGCAACTTCTTGGTGAATATAACTGTAATTAACGTTGTGCAACCTGAATTGCACTTTATTGTGTCGTAGGAGTCGCTTTTTATTTAAATGATTTTGCAGAGTGAACCACTATTTTTTTTTGAGTTTGTTAAATATTCAAATGACTTCTCCCGCTCTTCGTGTCAGACTTTTACTGACTAAAACCCACCCGTGTTCCTTGAGTTGCCAGTTGCCAAGGGACTCCGATATCCCTTTCGGACTTTCCCGCAACCCTGGCAGGAGAGTGAACCATCTGTATTCATCTGTGGTCCTAGTTAGAATTAAAGAGCAGTAGAAAATATACCTATTACAATCAGTTCTACAGTTGTATAACTACTTAGAGTCTCTTCAAACACAATAACGTTGCAGTAATGAACTGTTAGCAAATGTAATGTATCGAATGTCTTCATGAGTCTGTGTGTGTGTGTTTAGTTCATGTTTACAAGGCGCCCTATAAAACTAATGCTAGTGTACCGTTGAGGGATTATCTTTAAATCCTATTTGAGGCCTTAGTAACATCAATGTAGTTTACGATAACACTATAACATGGTAACAAAAATGGGTCATGGAAAGCTTATATAACATACGAGTCAGTAGAGCATAATGGAGAACTGAAAAAATCGAAGTTGCTTACTGATCTTGATTATGATTGAATGCATAATTCATAAATTTATAACAGACAATTAACCTCAAAAATATGAAGCCACATGACAGTTTTTCCAGAAAAATTCAATATTTCCGTTTTTTTTTTTTTCAATTTTTTTGATGAATAGAATATTTTTCTGGTTTTGGGCAGTCTAATTCATATTGCTAGCCTGATACATTCCATTTTTAACTTTTGAGACAGCCTTCTTTCTAGTCAAGCACTTTGTAGCAGCTCATACACACCTATTTAATGAGTACCTATCAATAAGGCACTACTACCAAAATCACTAAACTTTATTTTAAGTCTATGTTTTTTCTAAGTTCATAATATTTAACTTATACACTGAGATGAACACCAAAAACATGCGTTTCTCTACAAAACGTTAACATACTTTGTAATTTATAATCCACTTATTAAGGTTGATGCGCTAGGGTGGCCCGCGAAATTCAAACGACACGGTTGGCGCAGTGGCTGAGCGATGGACGGCTGCGCAACGTGTCGCGGGTTCGATCCCCGCACGGAACAAATATTTGTATGATCTGCAAGTAGTTGTTCCGGGTCTGGGTGTCAGTGTATGTGAGTTTCTATGTTTGTAAACGCACCCACGATACAGGAATAAATTCCAAGTGTGGGGCAACGTTATTTAAAAAAAAAAAAAAAAAAAACAAAAAAAAAAAAAAACTCTAAGTTCATGTAAGTGGATTGAATGAAAATTTCATGAAATCGTCAGTCAATACACTTACATGAACTTAGAGAGTTGTATTGCTGATTCATATGTTTATAATTCTGTAAATCCATATTTGTTACGGCCGCTAATAATATTTAGATCAACATACAACCTGATACTGACCTGCAAATTGCAAAAAACGTAAGAAAATTTGAATTTCGCGGGCTACCCTAGCCCATCCACCTTAACATAAGCGAATACTATATCCGTTAATGGCTGATTCCTATAATTTACGGACCTTATTGGTTAAAATTAAGACTCTTGTATCTTTATCAATAATGAAGCAAAGACCTCATAGCTTTGCATAGTAGACCCTCACGTATGGAACTAGCTAACACACATATAAAATGAGTTTACGAATCTATTTATATGCCCAGTTTGGCAATTCAAAAGTACCATTGGTAAGGAAAACGATTCGTTTTTGTTTATAGGAACCGAGCATAAGTCAGTCAGCGTTTTTCGACAAGAAATTTGGTGTTCTAGACATGGGCTTCTTCATAGTAGCTGCAGACGCTGCAGTCATACAATATCATACAATGTGTGAGAAGCATTCACCTGTTCTTACTGAATGATCAGAATACATAATAATCTGTACATATCCTCTGCCCCTCTTTCACACACATTGTTTTATAATAGAGCGTCCTGTCCTGTCCCTCTCTGTGGAGACAATTAAGAAATCATAAACAAAAAAAATTATAAATAATCTACATCAATTCAATGTAGGTAAGTTTATAAACTGCAGCAAATGAAGGCCACTCTTTTTTTCGATAGGCTTTGCCAACTGATGAGTTGGTTATTTAGGATAACGTTCTCTTCTGCGCAGTGTCATCAAATAACATGTCGTTTAGGCTACAATTCTACCACTGTAAGGAGTCAAGCCGAAACTAGAGGGGCGAAATTGGCTCATAGTACGTACCGAAAGGACTAAAGCCGTATACAGAAAGAAAGCTGACAGCCTACCAGCGCTTATAGGAACCGGTCCATGCAGGTAACCGGCACAGGCATTTATATGAACAAGCGCCGATAAGCGCCGAAAGTCGTCGACAAGTTCTGACAATCTCCGACACGCGCCGGTCAGCGCTGTAACTGTTACCAGAATGGACCAGCGCCGATAAGCGCTGGTAGATCGGCGCCGGCTACCAGCTTCCTTTCTATATACGGCTTTACCCACGTAGACAGACAGAACAGAAGTGCGAGGAAAAGGGAGGAATACTCGTAGCCCTGCAGTAAGACGATACATACTCGGTTCCTATAAAACAATAACGAATCGTTTCATTTACTAATGGTAGGTTAGCTTATTTTATTTCCAAACTGAACTTATAAATAGATTCGTAAGCCTTTTTTTCCTGTGATAGCTACTTCCATATGCGACGGTCTAGTATGCGAAGCTATGACGTCTTTGCTTCATTATTGCTAAAGATACAAGTGTCTTAATTTTAACCAGTAACGGTCCGATAGGAATCTGCCACCAGTACATAATCAGTCTATAATGTTCCCACCTGCTGGGACACAGGCCTCCTCTCTGTGAGAGGGAGTGGTCCGTTATCCACCACGCGGACCCAGTGTGGGTTGGTAGATGCCAATGTCTTCGAATTTTTGTTCTAGGACATGCCGGTTTCCTCACGATGTTTTCCTTCACCGCTGTGAGAGCAGTGGTGATGAGATTATTTACACAAAGTAAAGCGTCTGTCTGGGTTCGAACCTATGACCTACAACTCGTAAGTCGCGGCCGTTACCACTGGGCTACCACGTATACCACCGCTCTTTAATAGTAAAAATAAGTTATGTATCTATGAAAGGCACTTACATCATATCAACCACAAGAACAAATATTCTCACTTGGAAACAGGTATCAACGTAATCAATATCTTATTACTTATGCTTATGATGAGATAAAGTTATAGTAACATTGAAATAAGATCGCCGAGATGCAGCCGCAGAGACCGCAACCAGTGCACTTTGTATTAACAAACAAGTAAACATAGAATTTATTAAGATTATTTAGTACCCATTACGTTATATCTGAACCCACGACGAGGCTTTGTAATAAAAATGTAATAGATGCTTAAGACACTTTAAACAACTTTGTCACTTTTTGATGGGAAACTTTTTTTAAGTCCTGTATTGTTATGGACAAAGGACGTCCACACAGGATACTTTAACTATCAGCTAACTATAGTCCTAGTTTCATCTAAGCTAGACATGGAGAACATAATCTATACTAATATTATAAAGCTGAAGAGTTTGTTTGTTTGTTTGTTTGAACGCGCTAATCTCAGGAACTACTGGTTGGAATTGAAAAATTCTTTTTGTGTTGGATAGTCCCTTTATCGAGGAAGGCTATAGGATATATCATCACGCCAATACCAATAGGAGTGGAGCATAAATGAAAAATGTTGCAAAAACGGGAAAAAATATTCCTTTTTGAGAGCTTCCGTTGCGTGCGCTGCAATTGTTCCTCTTTAAAAGTTCTAAAAAAAAGTCCGCGACAGCATATATCGAATGAATTAAAAAGTATTTTACTGCTACATAAATACCCTTGATGTTAAAACTATTTATTTATCTTAAAAGATAGACCTTTTAAGATTTACTCACTATAGCCTTTTTTATGGTAATCAATTTTTTTTCGAAGAAACCGCGGGTCCCAGCTAGTATAGAATATTTTCAAACCATTACATATAACAAAAAGCCAAAGACGATTAACTACAACTTACATTTTGAGTTTGAAGAGTAAAATTAAATAAAATGTTTTGGAACCAGTTTCATTAAATCTTGTTTCCGGTGCCCCACCTGCCGTCATACTTAGGTAATAATGAATTACAAACGTCCTCAAAATAAAACCAATATTCAATAAAAAAAAACACTTTCCATGGTGTTGGCGATAATTTTTATAACAACCACATGTGTAACGGAGTATGGAGGCTTTCTCTCGTTGGTCGGTCATGCACTCCTTTTGGCCGTACTTACTTAAAGTCCGTCACGCTCCGAGTACAGGAATCATGAATGAACAAATTGAATCCACGCCGATTTGTACAACCAACTTTCTTAGTGACTATGAATATTTATTGTCCAGTCAAAGAAAGTCATTTACTTAACTACATTTGCCTCCGAAAGGTTCTTTTTTATTTAAATAAATTTACATGCTGCATTTAATGAAGTTTCTACATATTGCAATATACAACGTCTCCCATTTTTATTACTGACGCATTCAAAAGGCAGCGCATAAAATATGAAGCTATAAAGCTACTCATTTCGCAGCCAACAATGAAGCTTTTAATTGGACTGTTGACCAAAACTGCACTAAAAGTTCGTCAATCGCGATGATGATTCTACAAAGGTCAGTCGCCGATAGTAGTGTACCATCGCTATGTACAATAGTTATTGGCCTTCACACCCGTCTCGCTGACTGCCCCTTTTGTTTCAGGGCCCGCGCGCCTCACGGGACGCCGGTTTTGCCGCCAAAATACGTCAACGACACCTAATTCATACGTTACCATCCGGCGCGGGTCGCGAGGTCACGTTTTAATTGTTTTTACATAATTGTTTCGCAAACCCGATGCGTGTGAATAACCCTTGTGTATCAACCCATTCAATTTAATAATGCGAGCTGTCGTAACATCTTCAGCGTTAATCACACATTATTTAGTTGATGGTTAATAACTCTGTCTAAACAATAGATGTTACATAACAATGAGAGATATATATAACCTTGTGTATTACTTTTACAAATTAGTGTTAGTGTTACATAATTTTTGCATTTCCACTAAAATGAAAGTATATTGTGAAGCACGCATGGCGTTGCCAAAATCCTAGCCCATAGAGGTACATATATAATGCCAAATCTATTTATTTCCTAACTATATGACTTTATTCAAACTTTAATAAAACAAAAAGCTTTTGGTATCATCAGCATCTAACTTCGAAAAGATTGCTTCGAAAGTAGACGTTGTATTTCTTCGTTAGGCAAGATTATGTGCTAACGGTGGCAATATACTTAGACAGTACAAGACAATGAGATACGGCAAGTTAGCAAATGCTCACTTCGGCTTCGTCGCCACGCGCTAGTTCCCTTACCACGATACTGAGCCAAGATAACCCACTGACACAAGGGAGCTTCGGTGTGAAAGAAAAAGTTGTGTAGTGATCAGGTTGAGCATCTATGGTTAACTCTCTGTTGTCTGATTGCTGATGACTTGTTGGTAGCCGTAACCGTGCGTTTGCACTGGCGAAACATTCGCAACAAAACATGTTGAAATCTCTAATTCCTGTCAAAAATTGTATGGAACATTGACAGAAAATAGAGATTTCAACATGTTTTGTCGTGAATGTTTCGCCAGTTCAAATGCACAGTAAGGCACTAACTGTTTTAGTTGAAAAAATAAAATACAGTTTTTTTGAAGCATAAATTCGCTAGGCTGATAAAAGAGTAGGTATGTCCGTTTAAAGTTTTAGCCGGTAAAAACCCATTATTACATGAATCACTTGTGACATTTCACACATTTTCGAAGGCGCAAATAAAAATTAATTTTCCTGACTGCTAATAAGTACTAACTCTCTATGTAAAGACATCAACGAGATGATAATTTTCACACATTTCCAACAAAAGTGCGAACTGTGTATCACCTTTCAAATATAACAATGAATTATCAAACTAACACTTTGTTCGTTTTACAGGTGGCCGTGAAGTCACGTCGAGGGGTTCAAATCAAGTCAGTGAGGTGACACTTTCACCGATACCGCACGCGTCTTCCCACGGTGAAACCGTGCGAAGTGAGAAAATGGTCTCACCACCAACCAGCAACAAAGCCAGATGTGACAGATGACTGGCTACAATGCATGCGAGGGTCACATCTCACCCGACGCGAGTCCGGTTAAAACCGGTTCAGTACAAATGCATCACAGGGTTCTGGTTGCTCCTGACTATTCTAGAAGTGGTGGTCGCCAACAGACCGCCCAGGTTTCTCATAGATGGTCAGTCAGAAATTGTTGTCAGGTTGAAAGAAGGACTTGACACACCAGTGGGTAAGTGCAAATACTACACGCTATTTAAAAAAAAAAAAACTTCCTTTGTGGTGCCTGACTAGAGATCTATTCATCAAACCTTAGCAGTTTCGGGTTCTTATAGAATGGGTGTGCAAATAATACCAAAATACATGGTATTAGTCACTAATTATTCTAGATACAGATATTAATTTGATATTTCGCAAAAGTATCAATTGACGAAACCACAATCGTAAGACACGGCGACACCGACATTGAACATGATACTTACTAATAACCTAACACTTGCCATATCGACTCCCCAAAAGCTAATTCAAAGTTGGACAACCCGGCGTTTACCGTACGGCACTGACAACCGGAAATTATTCATACTAGGGGAACGGGTAGAGTGGGGTTACCACGACAACTGATACAAACATAGGGAAGCCTTACAGCTTTTGGAACGATCCCTTTTTCCGTCCTGCACTTTACTAATCGTCGATGTTACGTAACAATGAGAAAAGATTAGTCAACTGTCGGGTGTATTTTGTAAAATCACATTTTACTACCATTCAGCCGACCTATTCTGTGAAAATCTCACCGTGAAAACTTAGGTGAAGTGAGCTGTCATTCCACCTGATGCTAGGCACTTTTGACAGCTCACTTCAACCTCACTTCACCTAAGTTTTCACGGTGAAATTTTCACAGAATAGATCGGCTGAATGGTAGTAAAACGTGAAATCGTTAAATACCAGATGGGGTTCGAGTTTCGACTATTTGGTATTACAAAAGAAATCAAAATGTCAGCCTGACACGAATAATGACTTAATGGGGATGAGTCACATGAATTGGAATAACCGAACTATTGCTGAATCATGATTGTTTGTAGCTATGAATAGTTACACCTGCCTTACGTATCCTGCTAATACACGATCAATCAGAATCGGATAAATCAATCAGTTCGAAAAAAAATCTGCATAACAACGTAATTAACGCAATGAATGTTGTTGAACTGTCAAAATGAATCAAATTAGTCATAATCGGTTACGAAAATAAGTAACGCAATTAGATAGCTGATCTCAGTGAGGACAAAAACTTAGGGCAGTTACTTTATCCATTACCTACCTACCTAGATTCTTGCTTCCACATTGACGAATATACCAATCCTGTCACGTAGGCATTCCGGCAGTCGGCAGAACAAAAATGAGGTGATCATTGAAATCTAAAAGATTATTTCAGTTGCATGATAAAACATTAAGAACTAGCATCCGCCCGCGTGGTATGTCGATAAAAAGTAGCCTATGTCCTTTCTCAGCTCTAGACTATCTGTGTAGGTACCAAATTTCATTTAAATCGGTACAGTAGTTTTGGCGTGAAAGCTCGACAGACAGACAGACCAGCCAGAGTTACTTTCGCATTTATAATATTAGTAAGGATATTAGTAAGGATTAAAAGTTACTAGATTCCTATTTGTCTAGAATATTTTGACTGGCTCTCCCCGGAAAGAAAACTCGGGAATTTAATCATATCTGCCCTTCCAGACTTCCAGGTTTCCATTCGTTCAGTTTAGGTACCTTCTGCAACTCATTTGCATGTGAGATATCTCATTACTTTTATTTTCTTAACTACTCTTCACACACAAACGGTAAATGCCGTAAATAGTATGTTCAAGTAGGTATGAATGTGTTTAATTAAGAGAATTTACCGTTATTTTAATTTCAGGTAGTCTGATATACCGGCTGAGGGGCGTTGACCCCGATGGAGATTCGTTACAATTTGGAATTAGAGACCAACTTGGTAGTGATATTTTAAGATTAGAAGCCATTTCATCCAACGAAGCTAATATTTATTTAGTTAAGGAATTAGATAGAGAGGTGAGTTTTTTGTCGAATTATACGATGTTATAGCTATGTTGGTTTAGCACAACTAGACGAAAAGTACCTTCGTGTAGGTGTGGTGCACCAAGTTTATTAGGCAATAGACATCGATTGTAGATCTATAGCACTGAATCCTAATTCTCTTGATTTTCGTTAAACAAGAGCTTTTGTTAAAAAAAAAAAAACCATCGCAAATTTTTGTTTGTTATTATAATTCAATGGAGGTTTACTTCGATTACTATTGAAAAAAAAACTATTACCTAGGTATTATTATAATTATATATTTTTCTATAAAAGTGTTAATAAGTGTCCGTTATTTAATTTTAACATAGGCACTGGTTGTTTCAGCTGAAAAAGCAGCCATTTAATTTTGTTGACATTAAAAATAAACTATTTCTATTTTTTATTTATTCGGTAAATGGCTGTTATTTTATTTTTTCGAGAAACTCAGCCTGTATAAGTAGATCATTAAAAAGTTTTACCAAATGAGACCCATCGGGACTTCTAATTTTTTTTTCTTCTTTTAGGTCCGTGATGAATATTCTTTTGTATTAACATTGACTGATGGGCATTTAGGAGATGGAAACTTTATTACGCAAAGCTTCTTGTTGTTAGTCGAAGATGTAAACGACAACGAACCAATTTTCAAACCATATCCTTCCGCAATCACAGTAAAAGAAGACGCGTCTCCTGGCATTTTAACTACTGTAGAAGCAACTGATCTAGATGAAGGAGCTTACGGACAAGTAAACAATAGTATTAATTATTTTTTATTTTTTTTGTAGAATACACCGAGAAATTCGGAGGCAATAATACTAGGTACTTATACGGTTCGGACAACTGATCCGAGCATCAAAGGTTTGCTTGGATTGTTTTACTCGTCCTTTAAAATAATAATCTTTCAACCAACAATTTATTTAATTAAATAAAAGCTTGGTAAGGGCCATGAGAAAAGAACCGAAAAATGTGGTGAATAGAGATGCAGGGGTGAATCGAGACAGTATTGTAACGGCAAGCTTCGTAAACGCCTCACATGTCTGCCGTCACATTTCGGTGTCAGTGACATGTAAAGTCAATGTTGTTGTCATTAGTGTCATTTTCATGTGTCGCGAGCGAAATGAAAAATTTGAAAAGCTTTGTTTTTGTTTATAAAATGTTTATTTTAGGTGCTATATCATTTACAAGAGCTAGATGGAGACGTCCAAAACTTTGCTGTGCAAACTATTAACGGGAAAGGAGTAATCCGATTAACAAATCGGTTGGATTATGAACGAAAGTCGTTGTACCAACTTCGAGTGCTGGCTGTGGACCGGGCGAACCAAGGCAGGGTTAATACTGGCACTGCTGCAATCCTTATTAAGGTGCAGGATGTGGAGGACCAGCCTCCAGAGTTTGTTGTCGCCAGTCCTGTGACAAGGATCAGTGAAGATGCACCTGTTGGAACCTCTGTTTTGCAAGGTAGGTTGCAGTTTTCTTACGGTGTAGATTGCCTATTAATCAGACCGTAACCTCAGACCAAATAAAAAACCAAGACAGAGCGCTGCGACCACCGCTCTGTGCATACACGCAAACACACACATTTACAACCATTTACAATCAAACTACACCAAAATATGTGCACACATGTGTACAGCGCTCTGCCTTGGTTTTTTATTTGGTCTGAGACCGTAGCTTATAACATGCTTGGCTCATCAAGTCATCATACACTCTGAGATTTTTTTTAAAGAACAATCATTTTTCATTCAAAACTTTTGTTATTATAAAAATTTTGATTGAACTACCACAGATATTAGATGGATGTTGATTAATAATTTTAGATAAAAATATTACACGAACTTGTCAAATAGTAACCGCCTTTTTCATAAACGCTGCTTAAAGTTTATAAATTAGCAACTGTTTAACCATATATTTTTGACGTTTATATGTCTCTTTAACTTTAAGAAACGATTATGAATAAGAGGGTAAGTATATAGTATAATAAAATCATACTTTCATTTCCAGTACGAGCTATTGATGGTGACCGAGGGATCAACAACCGCATATCATACAGTATCATAGCAGGGGGAGAGGAACATTTTGACATTGACAGCAGTTCTGGAATTGTTTACACTGTCAACCAGCTTGATAGGGAGGACCCTAATAACAGCAATGGGGCATACATATTGGAAATATTGGTTAGTTTATTTAATTAGTTTGGGATGGGATCCTTATATCAGTCAAATTATTTGCTTTACTAACCTCTAAATTCGGTTACATGTATGCTTGTTAAATAAAGCAGCAGAGTTTAATCTAAGCGTTGAATTTATTTGTATTTCTCTGGCATTTTTAAAAAGTATTGTTGCTACATTGCATGAAATTGTTTATTCTGTAAATAGGATATCAGAATGAATTTAAAAAATAAAATAAGCTAAATGCAAGTTGACATTTCACTGAAACTGAGAAGAAATGGCGAAACAAACAAGTTCAAAGTCGTTTTTAAAGGCCAGACATAATCTTAGTCAAATATTGCTTTTGATTTATAGAATGCTTCAAAAAATCTGTTTATATACTACTTAGTCACCAACATAATTTTGCCTACTTATTTCATTCCATTACATAATTACAGGCCACAGAAGAATCCCGCACCATATCTCCGATGCCCAGTGCTACCACCGAGGTGACAGTTATAGTTACTGATGTGAACGATGAAACACCAAGGTTCAAGAATGACAGATATGTTTGTGAAGTACTGGAGAATGCACAACAGAATACTCCTCTCACATTCCTACAGGATGCTATTCCTGAGGTCTTTGATTTTGATCAGGTATGAATATTTTCAACCTGTATTGTCCAAACAAAACAAAACAGGTTGAAAAAAAAAGTTTTTTTTTTTTTTAATAAGCCTACTCTATATTCTTTCCACAAGGTGCTTGTGTAACAACTCTAATGAATACGCAATCTATCATCAAACAAAAGCGCCTCGGTACTACTGGACTTCACACAATACTAAGTCCACTTGGGGGGGTAGGGCAAAGTAATTATAAGACATTTTTGCATAAATACAGGAAGATCTTTCCTTTGCACTAGAGTTAACATGTCACTTTGTTTTTATCAGTTATTCTAATTTCTGGCTGATCTTGTGTAGCCTAGACAGACACGTCATGTGACCTATTTAGTATTTTATTTTTGTAATAATATTACATCCCATGCTAATTTCGGCTATGGTGACTATTTCTGTTTCTGACCACGCAATTTTTATATTTGCAGGCTAAAAACGGAACATTCGAGCTATACCTAACTGGAGATCATGGCGTGTTCGATGTGACGCCGTTCAAAGGTATCAACGAGGCTTCGTTCCTCATCAGAGTTAATGACGCATCCTTTTTGGACTATGAGAAGGTTACTGTTATGAATTTCAGTCTAGTCGCCAAAGAAATTGTTACCAAAGATCCTAAAATGAGGTATGTATGAAAGTGAGGTTTTTATTGTTGTTTCTCAATTAATTCATTAAGTTTTTTCCACCATTAAATGCTTTCTAAGTTCACTATAATTAATAGAAAAATCTCAGCCAACTTCATGTCAGGAATCCAACTCAGTTTTAGATTTATTTTAATAAAAATGCCATGATGAATTTCAATCATACATAGGATTGAAATTCATTAAATAATTCAGCAGTTGATTAAACTTAAGTTCTGCAGGTTATTTAAAATTACATTTCAGTGAAAAGCTCTTCAAAATCATCCAATAAATACCTGATGTATTTAATCCTGTCGTAAAAGCTTTAGCAAAAACAGACCTAGAGTCTATTTTCACTTGGTTTCATTATATTTTTTCCGGATATTCCAGCATAGTGCCAATAGTAGTCCATATAAAGGATGAAAACGACAACTTCCCGGAGTTCACAGAGTCGTT
Source organism: Lithophane ornitopus (assembly GCA_948473465.1). Lineage (NCBI taxonomy): Eukaryota > Metazoa > Arthropoda > Insecta > Lepidoptera > Noctuidae > Lithophane > Lithophane ornitopus. The sequence goes on along the minus strand of OX419613.1, from coordinate 6,143,582 downwards.
GTACATGGTATCAATACCAGAGAACTGTGGAGTTGGCACCACTGTCGCGTGGGTGCAGGCGCTCGATCAGGACTCTGATAATTATGGAACGAGGGGGATCAGATATACAAGTCTTGGAGGGAGCATTGCTAATCTGTAAGTACAACCTACTGTTATTGTTTCAGTGTCTTTCCATGGTAAACCAATAACTATGAGGCTGAGGATACATTAGGCCGCGACGCGAGCGATTAAAACAAATAAATGAATGCTCACGTATATGGCTACACCGTACATCAAACATTACTAGCGATCTTTGATTTCTTTATGCGATAGGAACAAAATTACTGCAATCACGACATCGGCTACATCAACATATCAGCGAATTTATTAGAAAATTTCTCACGTGCACGACTACCAAACGCTCTTGCTAATTCGTTGTGTAGCATGTGTACGTCATCGCCGAATATACCATGTTTCTCGTTTCGACCTTCCAGTCGCATCGCCAATCGCTGCCTACTGTAGCCTCAAACTAAGTCAGTCATATAAGCAACATTCAAACACCCTGTATAACACGTCTTTATTATATAGGGTGAGTGTACAACAGAGACTGTAACAGCTCTGACGAAAGATAGGGTGAGTGTACAACAGAGACTGTAACAGCTCTGACGAAAGATAGGGTGAGTGTACAACAGAGACTGTAACAGCTCTGACGGAAGATAGGGTGAGTGTACAACAGGGACTGTAACAGCTCTGACGAAAGAACAAATTAGAACTTTTTTTTTGCATTCATCAAAATTACGTTTTTGTCTGAAATCACATTGATCAGAAAATTTAACCCGCTGGTATTAATTAATGAAAGGATAGAGAGCCATTGGTGCTGATTCTGTTGTTCACAAACGAAACTAAATTTAAGTTCAGTGCATCTTTTTCTTTCTATGTCATTAGGAAAAAGACAGAAGATAAATTTTAGTTTAGTCCTGTCAAATTAATCAGCGCCAGACGTAAATTGACGTAATTTTAGTAGGCAAGTTTTTAATCGCGTCTAAACTTAAACGGAGTAGTGACAGTTTAACAGGACCAAACTAAAATTTATCTTCTGTCCTTTTCTTAATGGAATAGAAAGAAAAAGATGCACTTAACTTAAATTTAGTGTAGTTTGTGAACAATAGAATCGGCACCATTATGTTATCTATATTTTCTTTCATTATAATCATTAAAAAACCTTCCAGACTAAACCTCAATCCGATATCAGGAGTAATAACCGTAAAACAAGCAGGCGGTGACAGTTTCGACCGCGAACTAATTTCCCGCCATTACCTAACTGTCGAGGCACGAGACGACCTGGGCAAAGGAAACAGGAATACAGCCCAGTTGATTATAAACATAGAGGATGTAAACGATAACGCGCCAATGTTCCTGGCCAATAAGTATGAAGCAAGGTTGTTGGAAAATGAAAAGGAGTTTGAAAATCCACTCGTGCTTGAAGCTAGAGATCTGGATTTGAATGGTATGTTTTTTTTATTATTATTATTGGAATAAAGTATTTCCTGGCGGACTGCAAGAGTCAGTAAGTAAGGGTCACTTCGTTGTTCCAAGCGCGCATTTAACAGTGACGCCGTGACGGTTTTATTTCTCTCTTTCTATTAACGGGACATTGAATAACTACGAATATGGCGAAACTGGCTTTCAATACTGGCGGGCATACAATTAATGAAAAAAAAAAAAAAAATATAAATATTAAATTATTATTTTGTATACAATGTGGAGACGACAATACAACAATAAATGAAAACACTGGCAATACTAATGCATAAGAGTATTTTGGAACTATCAAATAAATCCTACATCAAAATTAAAAAAGTCATTTTTTCAAACAAACTAAATAGTAGTGATGGGCCGACTATGGGATTTGCAGATCTTTCACTAGCTATCGTATCTAAACTATTGGATATATTTGATTAATTTTTTGTATGTAGACCGAGAACGTCATTAGATATACGGAGTTTTATTTTTTGTCGTATTGTCGTCTCCACATATTTGTTTGAATATCTCTTCTTGAAAAAGAACCTGATAAATATACTAGGAGTCATATAAGACTTCCCTCATGAATCACTCTGTCCATTGGTGAAAACCGTTTGAAAATATGTTTGGTAGTTTTTGAGTTTATCGTGACAGACGCAGCAGGAGATCTTTATTTTATAATATTTAAGGATTGCCTACAGCTATTTCATTTGATTCCTTCTAGGAACAAAGAACAGCCACATAGAATACTCCATAGTCAGCGGAGATTACAAGAACAACTTTTCAATAGACCCTAACTTGGGCATCATCACCCCGGTGGGAGGACTGGACTTCGAACAGATACCCGGAGATAATAGTAACTTACGACCGATACATCTTACTGTGAGTATAATGCTACTGGAGAAACAGGATTTACTGATAAACTATTACTACTACCACAGAATAAGTACAGAAGATTCACTCCGCAAAATAATTTAAATAAAAAGCGACTCTTGCTACGACATAATAAAGTGCAATTCTGGTCGCACAACGCTAATTAGGGGTGCTTGTGATATACGACGATATTCCTCCAATCCTATTTCTGAGTATCTAAAGTTGATGCTGTGAGCGAAATTTGTTATGACGAATTAGGTATGGGCGTTATTTCACATCACTAGTTACAATAACTGGCTACAGGGCATGTAACCGAATAACTAGTGTCGAGTCACACATAAACACGTGATTTTTGTAACTAGTTACATTACAATGCAGTGATCGTAGTGAAGTACGTTGCGAAGAAAAATACCCTGATGAAGGGAAGTTTATTTGGGTTAGTATTACGTAAATGATGTGACTACTTGTAGCTACAAAAACTTATTCGTTCAAAAAACTTAAAGCAAAGGTAACGTATTACTTAAGTAACCATTTATATTTTCGTTTCGCAAATAACTGGTCATACTTCGATATAATCACCATATTGAATCACCGAATAGAATTTGAAAAATAACTAGTTACTAAAATCACTAGTTTTGAAAACAGGTGACGCGTTCCAAGTCACTCGTTACGTTACGATTCGCGAAAATCACGTAACGACCCATACCTATCGAATAAAATGCAGACAGCGTTGAATAACACTTATCCTGAATAATTTTAACAAACTTAACTAAGGTAGTTTGATAACCTTTATCGACCTACATTTACATGGAACTATGACCAATTCCTTTATATCGATTCAGTAAACTCACAGTTTCAAATTCTCTTATTCATTATCCTCAGGTTCGGGCCCGCGACTTCGGCGAACCATCCTTATCGTCGACAGTGCCAGTGACTATTTACGTTCAAGACGTGAACGATCACGCGCCGCTGTTCCAACAGATGATGTACAAGAGATCTATACCGGAGGACATGCCGGGAGGAACTAGTGTGCTTGAGGTAACTAATGTTTATAGGATAGTATCAAAAGTTCCGCTAGTTTATAAAATCAAAAGTCATTTATTCAAACTAGGCTGAGAATCAGCACTTTTCGAGAGTCAAAATTAAATAAGACAGTCCCCCCTTCCTAGTGCTTTAGCTGGGAAGAAGAACTGGCGCAACAAACTCCCCAGCAGCACAGCTGTCTGTTTAGTTAGAAAAAAAATGATTCTATATGCAAAATCATTCACGTTACGGAACACAAAAACATAAATCTAATTATTAGCCATATGTCAGCTAGCACACGCCATTATACCAACCAAAAAAAAATATTATTAAAATCTATAAATAAATACCATTGTTGTGAAGTACTTGAAATCCTAATTACAACGTTATTTTTTCTCTCAGGTAAAAGCCCGTGATGCAGATGGCTCATCCCCTAACAACCGCGTAGTATACCGCATACAACGTGGCGCCAGCGACAAGTTCGTCATAGAGTCCCGAACAGGAGTAGTGTCTGTTGCGAATGGATCTACACTGGACCCTGACAAGACTACGCCTAAGAGCAACAGATATACACTTACTGTGGTATGTATAAGAATAAAGCCTGTTCGTACAGATAAAAAAATAATACAATAAACGTAGATATATTTAGTAACCTATTCCGCTTTACTATTTCGCAAGAATCATAAAAAAACCCTGTATGAAATCGACACGGGTTTCACCTCTCAACAAGGCCTCCTCAGGATGGCGATTGACCTGTCGCGAACCCGAACGCGACGCGCACGCTGCGTCTGGCGGTCGGCGTGGCAACACGTCGTGTTCCGGTTCACGACAGGTCAATCGTCGATCATCTTGCGATTCGGATTACTAACCGAAAAGATTCAACTAAGTGGATTCAATGCTTTCAATATTCAGATTAGCATTAATTGGATGCCCCGTATTGCTAGTTGGGACCTCAAAAGCATAATCCGCAGGATTTAGGAACATAACCACTAACTAATAAAACTGTTTCATTTCAAGAGCACTTGTCAGTCTAATTTAAACCTTATTTCAATATATATAAAATGTATGTTTAGGTGGCTTTGGATGGCGGTATCGGTGACCAGCAACTAAGCGCGGCCGTGCTAGTGAATATCACCATAGTGGACGTGAACAACAAGCCGCCGGTGCTCGCGGAACCTGGCACTATCACCGTCAGGGAGAATACGCAGGTGATTATATACTTACTGTAACGGGTGTAAAAAGACGCTTAACGAATCCGAAAGTCACTTGTTATTCCCGTCATTGTGATAATTTTTTTGTTCTGGACCATACCTGGGAACCTTCTAGTTACGGAGATATCGAAGGTCAAAGTTCCAACTTATAATGCAAGAAGAGAATGCAAGTTTTAAATGTTATAAATTAATTTTAAATACCCCCACGAACCCTGAACTGTTGCATAATGCCACATAAACACAAGTTTTCCGTGCATTACTTTGCGCACTACCGTAAACAGCAATTTTTCACACCAAAAATATATGTTACCTAATTTGGTGTACAGAATGCGTAGTTGACGGCTATGTGATGGGTCTTTTTACACCCTGTATAAATGTGTAGCAACTGCCCCGTTGGTCTCGTGGTCGCAAGCGCGACTGCTGAGTGTGGCGGTGTGCTGAGTCGGGCAAAGTGTTATTGGGTTTTTCAATTTGAAAATTCGTAGTAACAGCCCGGAGTTTAGAAGTTGGCGGTGTGATACCCCGTGCGTCGTGCGCACGTGGCGCCGATGGTGCTGCGCCTGAGCTCTCTCCGCGACTGTCGGGTTGCCGTCCCTGAGGACTATGAGAATGAGGGACGAGAGAGTGCACACACGCCTGCACTATAATATCTCCCGCGCCGAAGGCTAGTCTCCGTTGAGATTGGCCGCCGTGGCCGAAAATACGGTCAGGAGGACTATTATAAATGTGAAACAGCTGTAAGGAACCGTTTTAGACATGTATTTGCAAAACTAATTTAAAAGGGGTGCATTCAAAGAGTATTCAAGAGTGTTGATATTAAATTACGTCTTCGTCAGCCCCACTACTAACCTTGATGACTAGCCAATATTTTCGTCTTGAGCTGTTCTCATGCTGAAGGCAGAGAAGAAAAGTAAGATTATTTCCTGCATGAATTTGGCGATTCATTGTGTGGTTCATGATTTAAATCAGACTATCAGTTCATAATAATATTTTATGCCAGACATATTCGTAATAATTATAATATTAATTATATTTATTTCTTATATTACATCATAATTAAAGGTATATATTTATGAATATATATTTAGGTATTTATATTATTTGTTTTAGTTTATTAAGTTAATTTGTTTTGATTATATGTATTTTACTTTCTCACGAATTTTACACACGGTGTCTACATCTCTTATCTACTATCCTATCGCAGGTGTGCTGGAAGAGATTTCGTTAGAAATAAGCATCACCTATGTACGTTTTTTTTTTGTTCTTTTCTTCTTGTCTGTTTATTATGTGTGTACATAAATTGTTAAATAAATCATTTGTGAAAACCCATTGAAATCACCGCAGTAACTCTGTATAGATCTACAGAGTTACTGCGGTGGTTTCAATGGGTTTCAGATCAGTCCAGTCAAACTCTCACATCCAATAATAATCTTGTACCCATACCTACTATTTCAACAAAGTTTTCATACTCAGGTAGGAACCCAAATATACCGCGCAACTGCTCACGATCCTGATGACCAGCCTGTGTTACGCTATGCCATAGACAAGGCCGGCAGTGTTGCCAGAGACGAAGACGGCATACCTATATCTATGGCGGAGTATGATTATCTGGCTTTATGGGACCTGAATGCGGTGGATGGAACACTGAAAGTGGTCAGGTAAATAAATATTATGATATTGTTAATTTTAAAATATTTGAAGCCATTTTTTATATGAACGTATTGGGTAAGATAAATTCTTTAGAGTCCTCTACAAAGAAAACTATGTCAGTAGGATGATAATTCCATGTAGGGTTCTTAACGGTGGCTAAAATTCTATTTTGAAATTAATTGGGAACTTCTGACTAAAATTCTAATATAAAATAATTGGAAATATTAGAATGCTTAATTGTAATGCTTACTGAAAACAGCAAAGCAATGTCTTATACAGGGTTATTGGTTATTATATATGACTGTCGGCAATGACCCCTGATGACCCCTATGCCAATTTCAACCATTTCCGAGTAATTTGACATTTTATATTTTAAAATGTATGAAATAAAAATAGAAAACGTCAAATTACTCGAAATTTTTTGAAATTGGCATAATAGTCATCAGGGGTCATTTGGTTGCAAATGACCTCTCCTACATCCCCATAACGGATTGTCGACGTATAACCAATACCCCTGTATAAATCTTTTCGTACAAATTTGGCCTCGCATGTCACGTTTGGGTTTGTCAAGACAAAATGTGACAATACGCAAAAAAACACATTTTCTCACTGAAAAAACTTTTTTTCCTAACAGACTTCTGGACCGAGAAAAACTCGAAATAGTGAAACTAGTGATAACTGTGGAAGACATGGCAGCTATCGACGGTGGTCCTCGACAAACTGCGTCAGCAACCCTCACGATAATAGTCGATGATGAAAATGATAACAATCCGGCGTTCAGAAAACCGCTGTATAAGACATCGATCACTGAGAACTCGAAGAATGGAGTTAATATTGCTACGGTGATAGCTGATGATGCTGATAAGAATAAGAGTATGAATTATTTCGTTGAAGGCAAGTATCAAATTATTTTTCTGCAAATAAATAATTCGTGATTTTAAAATCCCGGGATTAAAATGTCATTGTCATTATTCCGGGATTTTAGAGGAGGTATTATCCAGTCTATGTTACTCACTCCCTCGAAGTTTAGGTAAATACACTCTACCTATTCCGATCTCTAAGGCTACAGTGTGAGTTTCTTTTAACTAACTCGACTTTACGCATCTACCGCGTTCGGCGGTCCGATTGGCCCTTCACTGACCTTCACTGGTGAAGGGCCAATCGGAGCGCCGAACGCGGTCGATGCGTAATGTCGAGATGGATACAAGAAACTCACACTAGGGCCTCTGATAATGGATGATAAACAAGAATATTATAATAATCAACAGGTCGCGAAGAGCTACTAAGCTTAATTCACATGGATAGCAAAACTGGCGAGGTGGTAGTAACCAGCAAAATAGACCACGAACTGCATCCGTGGATCAACCTCACTGTCAAAGGAATAGACAGCGGTATACCTCCACGGTATTCTGTCGTGGACTTGTTTATTCAGGTAAGGGCGAATTCGACCAAACTTTTATCCCTGGTATAAGTCTTATCCAGAGAGTAAATATTTAATTTTTGACAGATTTTCTATACAAAAATTGTCAGACGTCAATTTTATTCGCCGAATAAAAGTTATCTGACTTTGGTTAAATCAGCCCTAAATAACATTATCAATCATCAAGCCTGTAATTTCTCCAAGGGTAAGACAGGCGTGTTTTAATACATCTATTTATACAGAGTAAAATTATTTAGTTTTTACTAGTATTGGGTAGGATGAAGGAGGTCGTGGCTAAGTAATAACAGCCGCACGGGTCGTTCCATGAGATTAATTAGGCTTTCCGGGGTTGGTTCGTGGATGGGTGACCATCTTTACAGACTCCTCCGTTCCTCGGAAAGCACGTTAAGCTGTTGGTCCCGGCTGTCATTCGTGGATCTTTCAGACAGTCGTTACGGGTCGTCAGAAGCCCGAAAGACTGACCACCAGTCTTACCAAGGGGTATCGTATTACCCAGGTACTGGGTTGTGGAGGTCAGATAGGCAGTCGCTTCATGTAAAATACTAGTATTCAGCTGCATCCGGTTAGACTGGAAGCCGACCCCAACATAGTTGGGAAAAGGCTACGCAGATAGTAGTGAAGGCTATCAACGTCTAAACATAATGAAATGAAAAAGAAGTTAATTTGATGAGTTTTGTTTTGGGTCATCAACCGCAGGTAAAGTAGTTTAAAAAAAAAACAGTTTTTTGCGTAAACTTCACAGGTGTGATGGGTGCCGATATCTTAACACATCATTTATCAAAATCGGTTTAGCCGTTTAGTTAGTAGTTACAAGGGAACATAGAGAGAGACGGTCATACCGACATACAATGTGGAGACGACAATACAACAATAAATGAAAAAACTGGCAGTACTAATGCATAAGAGTATTTTGGAACTATCAAATAAATCCTAACATCGAAATTAAAAAAGTCATTTTTTCAAACAAACTAAATAGTAGTGATGGGCTGAGTATGGGATTTGCCGATTTTTGACTAGCTATCGTAACTAAACTATTGGATATATTTGATTAATTTTTTGTATGTAGACCGAGTACGTCATTAGTTATACGGAGTTTCATTTTTTGTCGTATTGTCGTCTCCACTTTGTATATTCAGGTCAAACACATAGCCCTCCTTTTTTGGCTTCGCCGCAGTCGGGTAAAAAGGGGGCGAGCTTATTGAAAATTACCTCAATCATGAGGTAAACAGAAGTACCTAGGTCACCTTATTTGTAGTTTTACTGTATTCTGACATACCCAATGACACAGTCATACCTATTTTAGAATCCTATGTATCCAGTTTTATGAGGAAAAATAACAGAATTACAAAGTATAAATACGAAATATATATTATGCACGTAACTGGCCGTATTGTGATAAAAACCTTATTGGTTACTGGTTTACCCACCATATTAAAAAAAATCGCTTCATACCATTTACCCTTGTAGTTACTTAGCAGTTTAAATATTAAATGTATTTTATTCAAAATAGCAGATTTGAATAAAATAAAATACATTTAATTTACCCTCAAGATTGTTTCCAGGTTTTAGATGAAAATGACAACAACCCGATATTCGAGTCTTCAGCATTCGAATACAGAGTTCTAGAGGACGTTGAACCGGGAACCACCATCGCTAACATTCTGGCACGAGATGCCGATTCGGGAGAGTTCGGGAAAATCACGTATCTACTCGATCGGATGTCCACGCAGGTGAGATATAAGACATTGGTAAGGTGATGATTTTCAGTAATTTCAATGCAATCTTTTGATCACTGAAGCGTAAAAGAATAATGAAGACGCTCCGACATCAAATATTTCCTCTAACTTCCATAAAAACTTACCTATCTTTTCTCCACAATAATTAAAGTTGAAATTATTCTAATTTGCTAAGAAATCATTACATTGTTCACATTGCGTGAACGATACAATAAAAACTAAAAGGTACTTACCTAGAATTAAAACAATGATAATTAATTTTACAATGATGCACTTATTTTTAACCGTTTCGTATACTTACCAACTATACGGATTTCTATCTTTCGTCAATACTGAACTAGAAAAAAAAATCCTTTAGAACTCTTCTGATATTTCAAAAACGACTAGAATATACAATGTGTTTTTTTTTTATATCCCATAACTCTAGGGTATGATTGAGACCATATCAAAGAACCAACTGGCATATGAATTATTCTACACTCATCTTTTTTTTTTGTTTTCATACAAAATAATTCGACAGTGGTGCCGATTCCCTTGTTCACAAATTAAACTAAATTTAAGTTCAGTGCATCTTTTTCTTTCTATTTCATTATGATAAGGACAGAAGATTAATTTTAGTTTAGTCCTGTCAAATTAATCAGCGCCTGACGTAATTTGACGTAATTTTAGTAGGCAAGTTTTTAATCGCGTCTAAACTTGTTTGGAGTAGTGACAGTTTGACAGGACTAAACTAAAATTTATCTTCTGTCCTTTTCTTAATGAAATAGAAAGAAAAAGATGCACTGAACTTAAATTTTGTTTAGTTTGTGAACAAGGGAATCGGCACCAATGTCACGATTATTAATGTAAAACACCCTTACGTGAAATATGACAACGTCGCATTTTCTTAGCTTTAAATATGAATGATTGGTTTGAATAAAAATACAATGAAACTTAGATACCTATACACATCGAGAGTCTTAATTATGATTGATTATATCTTCGAAACTATGCATTTTTGGACCACCTATTCTAGGAGATTTTGTGTTCTTTTTACTTAAATAATACAGGGTGTTAGGGTAGACACCGTTATCCTTGAAACTAATAACGCCAAAAAAAAATCTGCAGTTCCATACATTTTATCGATTTAAGTGAACACAAATGTATGGAACAGCAGATTTTTTTTTCGCGATGTCAAGGTTGGTCCCATAGAAAAAGTATATTATAGATGACACCAAACCACTAGTTTCAAGGATAACGGTGTCTACCCTAACACCCAGTATAACCCTAGAATTATGGGATATCAGAAACAACACGTTGTATTTGAGATTTTTTTTAATATTTTTTCTTTTCTAAGCAAAGAGGTCTTTCAACGGAATTATAAATAGATTCATCAATGACGCTTTCTTCTCAGGGCAAGTTTCTGATAAACGCAGACACGGGCGCGTTGACTGTGTCTGATTGGCTGGACCGAGAGACTCAAGCCACATACAACCTAGTCATAGAAGCCTGGGACAACTATCAGTTTGGTTATCTTAGTGGGGAGAGTCGTAATGCTTTCAAGCAAATTGTGTGAGTAAATTACCTTTTTTCTTTGCAAGATTCTTAATGAATTGATGTATTTTTTAACTACATTACCGCCCGGAAGAGAAAGATCACATTTGTGTCGTCGAACCCGCCAAAAATAACGTTGATGTGCAATATTTTTTGTCATTGTTTACTAATGTGATTAGAAATACCAGTCACTATTTGCTTTTCGCTCGCGGAGAAAACAAATATCAATCAGAATAGTCACACTGGTTTCTTTAAATAAATATGTTTATACGAATTTCTCTAAACCAAACTTTTTTTATAGTCTTGACAAATCATGAATGAATTATCAGAAAGTTATTTAAAAAAATTGCTGTTCCATACATTTTGACCGCATAGACCACTTTTTTATGAATTTTTTTAGTCGTTTGCTGATTTTATCGTTACAATTTGAGCGTCGTTGTCCACCCTGTGTAGCATCAATAATAACAGTGTAGTAAAACAGACATTAATATTATACCTACTTCTGCACTGGTGCCAAGAAAGCTTGTTGCTTATACGTCATATAAGTAAACAAACACAAAGTTAAACCGACGTAAAAAGATAACTGAAAAGCGAAAAATAAAAATAAACCTTATAGTGTAACTAAGCTCTAAAACTAATTTAAGTAACACATTTTGAGGCGGCGACACATTCAACGAGTATTCATCAAGCTACCAAATTAATTTGTTTGTTTGTTTGGCGCCGACGAGTGGATCTTGGTTTTTAATTTTATATGGGACCAACTTTGAGGTATACCTTCCCCAGTAAAAAAAGATCGTTCAAATCGGACCACTCGGTAAAAAGTTATGCGTGGTCATATATAAAAAAAATATATATATATACAGGGGGTTAGGGTAGACACCGTTATCCTTGAAACTAGTGGTTTGGTGTCATCTATAATATACTTTTTCTATGAGACCAAATTCGAAATCGCAAAAAAAAAAGCAGCTGATCCATACATTTTGTCGATTTAAGTGAACAAATGTATGGAACAGCTGATTTTTTTTTCGCGATTTCAGGGTTGGTCCCATAGAAAAAGTATATTATAGATGACACCAAACCACTAGTTTCAAGGATAACGGTGTCTAGCCTAACACCCTGTATACGTGTCGACTTGAGAAGCTCCTCCTTGTTTTTCGTCGGTAAAAAAAAAGAATCGATCCTTTTCTCCAGTTCTTACGATTTGTTTATTCCTCAGCGTCCACATAGAAGATGTGAACGACAATCCTCCAATACTGCACGTTCCCTCAGACTGTACCACTATAACGGAGTTCCACAACTATCGGGAACCTATCGTTTCGGTGTCGGCGACTGATGCGGACGATAATTCGGCGCCGAACGGACGAGTGCAGTTCCATTTAGTTGGCGGGAAGGGACATGGTATGTTTTTATAGTTTTATTTATAGATATTAATAAGGGAGGAGCTCGTAGCTAATTAATAACAGCCGCACGGGTCGCATCAGGTTAAGCTACGCTTGCCGGGGTTGGACCGTAGATGGGTGACCATCTTTACATACCGATACTCGTCTGAGCATCGCAAAGCACGTTAAGCCGTGTCCCGGCTGTCATTTGTGGATCTTTGCCAGTCGTTACGGGTCATCAGAAGCTCGAAAGTCTGACAACTAGTCTTACCAAGGGGTATCGTATTACCCAGTTACTGGGTTGTGGAGGTCAGATAGGCAGTCCCTCCATGTAAAATACTGGTATTCAGCTTCATCCTGTAAGACTGGAAGCCGACCCCAACATAGTTGGGAAAAGGCTGGGCGGGTGTGATATTAATAATACCGGCCTTTATATCCGATACTTCGTGAGGCCTTTTTTTTTTTTTGATTGTGCGAAATCATCAAATGACTTCTCCCGCTCTGGGCGGAGCGGAAGGGCGTGTCAGACTTTTACTGACTAAAACCCACCCGTGTTCCTTCAGTTGCCTGTTGCCAAGGTCTCGGTATCCCTTTCGGACTTTCCCGCAATCCTGGCAGGCTCTTGGTGACTTGGTGAGGCCTATGTCCAGCAGTGGACGTCTTTCGGCTGAAATGATGATGATTATTGTCCCATTGCAGGGCAGAGGCCTCTTCTCACGGCAGGCACAAGTATAAAGAGCATGTAGATATTTTAGCCCACATTTTTTAAGTGAACACTTCTTTTATGCGCGTTGAGCGATTTTTGTAGGGGTAAACTTATTGATTCGCGTAGAGTTTTACTATAGAATATAGATGGCGCTAATACTGCCCCCATGACTGCTTATTTTGTTATTAAAAAAGTTTTCCCCATAAAAATACAGTATTTGTAGCTTTAAAAAATTACCAGGTTGGTGACGGGCATCATCACCTTTAAAGGTTCACCGCTGCTGCTTTGAAAAGTCAAAGCAAAGGCACAAATTCCACCATCAGGTCCTCGACAAAACCTCGAATCAGAGAATGGCATTATTCTATTGGTCGTTCAGCTTCTTAATGAGGACACTTTGTCCTATTTTTTCTATATTATCCTTGCCTACATAATTATAATGATGTATAAACTACATTCTTACAAATAAATCCTAGCTATTATTATAAATGCGAAAGTGAGATGTTTGTTACGCTTTCACGCTAAAACGGCTGAACGGATTTGGATGAAATATGGCACAGGGGTAGACCATGACCTATAATAGGACATAGGATACTTTTTATCCCGATATTCCCCCGGGATCGAGACTTACGCGGGTGATACCGCGGGGCGCAGCTAATCAATTCTAAATCTTAAACAATAACATTTCCAACAGATTTATTTCGTTTCGAGCAAGTGGGTGGCGATGCAAACACGGGGCGTTTGTTTGCTCGACAATCGCTCAAGGATCGCTTCGGAAACTACACGCTGTTAGTAGAAGCTAGAGACTTGGGCATTCCGCCCAATGTGGTGAGGGGGGAACTGAGATTGTGTGTGACTGACTATAACGATCATGCGCCTGTGTTCGTGCATCCGCCTCAGAATGTTACTATCAAAGTACCTGAGGTAAGTTTTCTAATCTGTTTGAAATATTGTGAATTGTCGAAACTTTATGTGGGTCACAACTTATAAGAGTTAAACATAATTTAGTCTTAGCATAGTCTATTATAGTTTGAACGATACCGCTGTACCTACCGCGGCGGGACGTTGGCGCCGTGAGCGTTGACGGATGAGCGGCATGCACTGCCTCCCCGTGAGCCGCGCACGTCATAAGCAGTCGTACAGCGGTATCGGTCAAACTATAGCAGATAACTTATACTGCTTTGCAGATTTGGTGAGAATTACTCTCCGTTTCGAAAAATAAAAGTCAGCAACATCAATAGAGCCCTCCAAATATATTACTCTTTATTCATGCCGACCACCATTACTTCTATAATTTTATTTTAATTTTAGAAAACACTATTTTGGCTAACAAAATAATTACCAATTTCTTCCCAGAACGCAACAATAGGCACAACAGTCGTAGAAGTTCGTGCAATAGACGCAGACATTGGTCCGAACGGTGCCGTACGTTACCGCATACGACAAGACGCGTCGGGAGCGTGGCGCGCCTTCACCGTGCACGCGACCAGCGGCGCGCTCAGAACTACGCAGCCGCTGGACAGAGACAAACAGACCACGTACCAGGTATGTTAGACAGAGACAAACAGACTACGTATCACAAAAATCGGGAAAAGAAACAGCTTCTGAAAGCTTCATGAGATCTGAGGGCCCAGACAAAGTGATATTCTATCAGCGACAACGGTGATGGAAAAGTCGAAAATGTATGGGACTGACACAAGCTATCGAAAAGCTTATGTCAATCCTGTTGAAAGGTGTTATAGAAATGCGAAACGCTTTGAAAGCGATTGCCATTTGTCTAGGCCCTCTGACTAGTCATATACAGGGTGCAAAGGACATCGACGCGCAAACTGTTACCATGAATTCAGTACATGATTCTAGATCTAGAAAAAAAAACTGCTTTTCCATACATTTGGACCGTGTATGTATTGCATGTATTAAACAGCACATTTATTTTTAATCACTGTCTGAAAATTTAAATTCTGTGCAAAAATCCAAATTTTGAGTTGAATTCATGGCACCAGTTTGCGCGTCGATGTCCTTACACCATGTATATCTGCTGTCCGTTATGATTTTAGAGCGTATAAACGATAGCATTATGAGGTTCGTACCAGCTTTTAATAAAACTGCAGTTCATGGAAATACCTACACCTTCCCTAAAAGATAGGTCAGAGTTGAAGAAGCCACTTGTCTTGTTTTCACATAAAAAAAATACAAAACAAGTTAGCCTACTAACCTTTAAGCAACACTGAAACAAGTTGTAGTTCCTAGAAGGCGCGTCAGGGTCAGGGGAAAATTATTGCCTGACCCTGAAGCGCCCTTACTGTATAATTAGAATAACATTTTACTATGAATAAAAACTATTCATAAAATTAACCATTCATCATCCTACCTGTGTGCTACATTGCCAAAACACCACTTGTTACTGGACATCTGTCATTTATTTCTGGTTTTACGTCTTATTTTATTATGTTGATCACAGTTGATGACGTCATCACATGACGCAGTATACAACGATAACCTGACATTGTTTTCCGGATCATTGGTTTTAATTATTCAGGAACGCTTGACTAACATTGATTTACTCGATTTATCATGCACACGAACTTGGCAATTTAATTATTTAGCCTAGCTTACTGTTGACAACGCCTAATTAAATTAACAATCAAATTACAAAGTAATTTATTACTACCTACTTGCTGCAATAAAATTAGTTGGAGGTCAAGAGAATATTGGGTGTCATCATTTTCTTGACCATGATCCATATAAAACACAAGGGGACGGACGCGAAAACATTGGTTTATCATACATTGATACAGTACGACACAACTTAGATGTAGAATTGCAAGAAAAAATTGCATTCATTCATTTGAATTGCGTTTGCGTAAAGATCATTTTTACCTAAATCAGTAATAAAGATTGGAAATTTTGAAGGCGCAGTTCGGATGGTGATCGGTTTTACGAATTTTGCCAATGCTACATCTAAGTTGTGTCGTACTGCAGGTACCTACCTACAGACATACAAAACAAAAATAGGTCTCCCCATTGATTGTAAGAATGCTGGTTGTCACGCGGCCTTTTATAATAAAATTATGTAAGACAGTCAAGGGCAAAAATATGTACTCTACTCAGCAATTATCAAATGTCCTTTTCAGCAAAACTTTCTTTTGAAACAGTGTGATATGATTAAGAAACGTGCATTACATGCCAAAAATTAGGTACTATTATGACGAGTATAATATAATAATTCGTTTCAGACAAAATTTTTGTAATAAAATGTCTTTGAAATTAACTATACTCCATTTGAAATAAGATTAGACATTTAAATAAGCCTTTTTTACAGTCCGTTCAACCGATTTTAATTTATATTGGTGGCATGACCAATGGCAGCTGCAGTAGACAGTTGGTATTGTGTAATATATTTTTTGCTTTTAATGCCAGCCTTATGCCTACGGTATAGAAGTCAAAATCGGTTGAACGGACTGTAAAAAGATTTGTTTAAATGTATAATCTTATTTCAAATGGAGTATAAGTCATCATCATCATGCCATCCCAATTTATTTGGGCGCAAAATGTCTGAAATAAGCTAAGTGTATCAATATTTTTGGCCTTGACTGCTATCAGGCCACATCCCATATAACTTTACCCAATGTCTTCAATTACATGTATTGATTATTCCACAGCTCAGAATAGAAGCCTACGACCTCGGGTTACCGACGCCTCTTAGCTCAGACCTGGACCTCACAATATACGTCCAAAATGTGGACAACTATCGGCCACGGTTCCCCAGCAAGCACATACATATAAACTTTACTGAAAACGCACCTAACAATGGGATGTACTTGCCCAGTGTTATAGAGAGAGATGAAATAGATCGCGGAGACGAGCCTATGCTACCGGTGTGTTATTATATAGTGGGTGGTGATGAGGATGCTGTGTTTGAGCTGCAGAGGAGTACGCATAGGTAGGTTTTTCTTTATTCTTAGCTTCTACAGTCAGATCAAACAAAATCAAAATATTTAATTTCACATAAACCTGCATGGGCACATGAAATGTCCGAAGCTAGGTGCACGGTTCCAATTGGTCGTTTTTTATGGAGAAGAGCCGGCAAGAAACTTCACAGTTACTCTTTTAAATATAATTGGGTTTTACGGTTCGAATTACAGTGTTAATATGTATGGGAGGACAGTGTAGGCCTTTCAACAAGTACCAGGTAGGTACTTAACAAAATATAAAATGTTCAATAAATCTACAGTCCACTAAGAATCTATCTATATATAAAACAAAGTCCACCGCCGCATCTGTCTGTCTGTTCGTGATAAACTCAAAAACTACTGCACCGATTTTCAGGCTGTTTTCACCAATGGATAGAGTGGTTCTCGAGGAAGGTTTTAGTATATAATTTGTCAAGCGAGCGAAGCCGCGGGCATCAGCTAGTAAAAGATAAATTAAAAAATTAAAACCTATTTAATCAAATGACATGATTGCCACATTGAGAGTTGGTGCTAATAAAAGTTTTGATCATACATAAACCATCTCATCATATTACTATCCTTGTGTTTTCTTCATTCCAGTGTTACCTTCCTAGTCTGTTTGCAGAATTTTTACGTATGCTTACCGTTACGAACAATTTAAATTGCTCCAGTGGTTTATCAATCAATTGTCGGAAGTCCTCAAACTTATGTAATTACCAATTCAGCAAAGCAGTCGAGCGTTCACAATTTAAGTATTGTAAAATATGCATAATTTTCAGACTATCAACCCAAAAACCACTAGACCGCGAACAGAAATCAGAGTACACTCTCACAATACTAGCATCCGAAGACTGTTTAACTGTACCTAAGTATAAGGAAGAGGTAGACGGAATCAGCACACTGAAAGTTCACGTCATTGTCAATGATGTGAATGATAATGCGCCAAAGTTCACCAGTACTATATTCACTGGAGGAATCACTACTGAAGCTGATTTTGGAATTGAATTTATGCATGTGAAGGTAATTAAATCATCTCAAAGTTCTTTTATGTTCTCTACTAATCATAGATTACTGACAAATGCGTGCACTGACTGGACAGGTCCACTCAATCTGTGTGGTTCTTTCCTCAAAAGACCATTTCAGACACCAATCTACATGGTCTTAACATGATCTGACCAAGATTATGTCTGGACTTTAAAAGAGCCTGTGACTTCTGAGTTTGTTTCGGCCTTTCTTCTCAGAGTAGTCAGATAGGAAACGCCGACCCCATCTAGTTTTAATAATGTGATTGACGTGTAAAAGTGTTTGTACAAACCTATTTACAGAAATAAATCATTTATCATAGGTTTGACTTTGACGCCTTCTTCCTTAATTTACGAAAACTTGAAGAGACAATCGGGTCAAAAGTTGACCTCTGTTTTGGCTATTTCAATGGCATTTCTACGTTTTGATTCTAACACAAAACTCTGCTGTATAATTTTTCTATTTACAGAGGCCATAAAACGTATGATCTTTCATAAATATAGTACTGCAGTCTGCAAGTCGATATGTACAAGGCGTGGCATTGCGATTCATATCAAAACTATTTTCATTATCTCTTGATGGATTTATTTTCATCCTCATTTTTATTTCCAGGCTATAGATCTAGATGAAGATGTAAATGCCAAAATAAGTTACTATCTAATTGGGGATGTAAAAGAAACCTTGACGGAAGGCCTAGAGAACTTAGCAGTATCGCCGTTCCTAGTCAATGTCGAAACCGGCGCCGTTTCCTTGAACTTTGACCCACAGAAAGGGATGAAAGGATACTTTGATTTTAAGGTAAAATTGCTATTTTTATATTATTTGTTTATCTTCCACACCCATTTGCTGTCGCTTGGTCATAAAGCGCCTGTCAAAATAAAGATAGAATGGCCGCGCCGCGCATGCGTGCCGGTGACAATTCCATTTATTACCGCGTAGCTACGTTGCGAATCAATAATGCTGAATGATAAACAGCTTGAAGTTCATGCTGTATTCAATTATTGTATTGATGTTTCATTTTCCTTATCCTTTTATCTTTCAAGTCGTAAATGACAAATTATGGATAAGAATCGTTCTCAATGCCTTTTATAACTAATGCAGTCCCATAGCTCTTATATGTACCTATATCTGCGTATCAAATCATAAGTGGAATGCTTTCTAATACATCACACACGAATCCCTAATAGAAGTTCTAAGACTCACAATAACGCGTGATCTCCGAAATCACGCATTGTGACCAGACAATTATTGTGAGTAACAAACTAACAACTCAAGCTTAGCAACAGTCTAGATTTGGAAACATGCCCAATAAAGGGCCAATGCCCTTTACCCCTGAAATTACTCTGCCAAACCTTTTGGATCAAGGCGTTATATTACATTCATACTCACGAACACTATTCAGTGGTGGATTTACCAGCAGGCTGAGTAGGCTTGAGCCTAGAGCGGCAGATTTTTGGGGCGGCAAAGGGAACCGTTTTTTTTTTTGCATGAACATTGCTCATTCATCAGAAAGATTTCTGTATGACGGTTTTCTGTTTTCTGATGTGTTACAGATAGAAGTCTGCCACAAATTTTGTCGATGATTTTCCCCTCTCCCTTGTCATTGTACTTGCCGTGTAGCAAACTTCCATATTCTAGAGTAAAATTTAATTTCAAGATTACGCTAATTTTACCAAATGTACATTATTGTGTAAGTATATAATAAGCCGGGGTAATGCATCTTGCATTACCCCGGCTTATTAATCGTACATGATTGAGCTTTGATTAGCTCAAAAATATACCCAAAAATTATTTTACGTGCAATTTCAACGAAATTGTTGGATTGTAAAAATAATCTAGGACATGACAATTGTAGAAGCAAGGGCGGCAAAAACTACCGATACCTACCTACCTTGAACATTTGTAAATCCGCCACTGACACTATTGCTTTACTTCCAGGTTTTAGCAAACGACACAGGCGGCTTACAAGACGAAGCTCACGTATTTATCTATCTTCTACGCGAAGACCAACGCGTTCGCTTCGTCCTTCGGTCTCATCCGTCCGAAATACGTGACAAGATACACGTATTCCGAGAGCGTTTAGCACGAGTAACCGACTCCGTCGTAAACGTGGATGATCTAAGAGTACACGAAAATAAAGACGGCTCAGTGGATAATACGAAGACTGATTTGTACTTGCACCTTGTAAATGGTCAAGATCATTCGGTATTAGAAGTTGAACAAGTACTCAAATTGGTGGATAAGAATATTGAGCAATTAGATGACCTTTTCAAGGTAGTGTTGAATGAATTATCCTTGGCTTGTTTTACTAGAAATATTTGAAATACGTTAATTACTATTATGCCTACTAAGTATGACTTGTCGTTATCGGGTTGTTATTCAAAAAGATCGGTAGATAAAGAAAAAGAAAAAACGGTTCATGATTCGACATTCCAGTTGAGATTGAAATCCTATCGGAACATCCGGTACAGAGTTCAGTGTTAGAAACAGCGATAGTGTTGCCCACACTTCATATTATCGGCGGTGTATCCGAATTATCTTCGATCGCACCTCTACCTACCCTCCTAGAGAAACATGACTATTCATAGTTGAAGAATACCAATATTTTTTTCCTATTTCGTAGGAGTTCAACGTCCTCGACACTCAGCCTGCCGAGTACCAGCCCCTCACAGCAGAGACGCTCTCCTCCAATCAGACCGTCTTCTGGCTAGTTTGGACCTCGCTGTTCCTCTCCGTATTACTCGTACTGACAGTCATGATGTGCCTCTCGCAGCGGGCCGACTATGTGAGGCGACTGAAGGCAGCTACAGCGACAGCATATTGTAAGTATTTAGTTAAACTACTTCACCAAGAAAACAAGACAGCTATCAGTAATATAAGTATAACTTTTCACGACTGATACCTTGTTGTGTAAATTTCTTGATTTAGTAGTTTTTGTTTTTGATGTGAAGCCAAGTAAGAGGCCCATGAGGTTATTGGCGGCTTTAAAACTCTGACACCAGGTTAGTCGCTAACCACAGGAAAAGAAGAAATTGTTATTGTGTGTGTGTTAGGGATGTTGTGTGATATCAATAGTTGATGAATTAGTGTAGTGCTATGGTCATGCCTACAAAATAGCCACAGTTTGGTCCATAGATTATAAAGAGATAGTAAAAAGAAATAGTTATTGTTTGTGTGTTAGGGATGTTGTGTGATATCAATAGTTGATGAATTAGTGTAGTGCTATGGTCATGCCTACAAAATAGCCACAGTTTGGTCCATAGATTATAAAGAGATAGTAAAAAGAAATAGTTATTGTTTGTGTGTTAGGGATGTTGTGTGATATCAATAGTTGATGAATTAGTGTAATGCTATGGTCATGCCTACAAAATAGCCACAGTTTGGTCCATAGATTATAAAGAGATAGTAAAAAGAAATAGTTATTGTTTGTGTGTTAGGGATGTTGTGTGATATCAATAGTTGATGAATTAGTGTAGTGCTGCTATGGTCATGCCTACAAAATAGCCACAGATGGGTCCATAGATTATGCCCTAAAATAAATTACTTATACAAAATATTTGTGATGGTCAGAAACTTCATTGTGATAACAACATACTGCAAATCACCATCTCCAAAAACTAACTCGAGGTCGCCAGTTTGCCAGTCGACTTTTATGGTCTAGTAAGCACCATGTTTTTTACCATACACTGCACTGTTACCCTCCAAACACCCAACTGTTTCCCTAAGAAGACTTTCCGTTAGTTCGATATAAATGCTATTTCATAAAACACAAGTTACGAAGGATTCAATCATTTATTTTATAATAGTTAAATTGTTTAACAATATCTGGGTAGTGACATAAATATGCAAATAATTATTTTTATGTGCAGCTTCCCCGACCCCCGGCGAGTCAGACATGACCATCCGCAGCTCCGGCGGCCGGGTGCCCAACACAAACAAACACAGTACAAAAGGATCCAATCCAATATGGCTCCACGCTTATGAAAATGACTGGTACAAGTCTGAAGACCAACTCAGTCGCTCCGAACGCGACTCGCTTGACGAAAACGCCGTCGACCAAGACCTATCAAATGAAAAACCCTACTTCATAACCACAGGCGCTTTCCCCTCAATAGAATCTAACGAGACCGAAGTCCAAACAACTCAAGCGAAATACGACTTCTATCAACAATTGGAACAAATGAAAAACGCAAAAAATATGGAAACGACTGAATTATAATCCCTAGTGTTAAGTGTAATTATACGTTATTGATAATCATGTGCCTTTGTAAATTATGTACCTCCATTATTTTCTGAATACATTTTGTAATAAACTGTATGATGACATAAGGACAAACTTTTTACTGTAAGCACGTAATTTTATTTTTCCTGTACCCGTAATAAGAAAGGTTACAATCAGGATGACCTAACCTAACGGTGGTCTACCACGTGGGTTTATTAGGACTATTAGGAGAAAGTAAGCACTCGAGCTCATTCGTTATCCTGACATTCCTTATGTGAAAAATATTTATTGCGAATTCCACACATTACATAATTAACCGTTACCAAAATTCCATTGCTTTGTCTCATCTTGGTTCTAAATAAGATAACATTCCAGTAATCGTTAATTAAAAACTATCCACAAACTAAAGGTAAGAGCGTTCCTATTGTAAACTATGCGAACAGACATTGAAAGATTCTGAATAATTGATGATAAGATATAAAATCAATAATCAGGTTCACAAAGCAATAAACGAAGACGTAGTAAGTATTAGCTACAATAAATTTAGTTGATTGAAGAATGATAAGCATCAAAGGAGATTTTTACATAACACTTTTAACAAATCCACAGCATCAGGGGGCGGGGTTTTTTTTTTTATCAATAACTTTTTATCTCTCGAAAGTCTGTTTATGAATTTGTATGTTTGTTACGGCGTATAAGATTTGGATGCAATTTGGAGTAGATTAGATCATGACCTAGATTAAATTAAGCACAGGATACTTTTTATACCGATAGTATTTCCCCGTGGGATATTTTTAACGTTACTTTGATCGTTTTCCGAACTCCACAATTTGAATTGAGCTGAGCTATAGAAACACTTTCTCTATTATAGTCTGGAAAGGTTAAAGCGCAATGATATCACCTAAATAGGCATCAATGAACAATGGCTTTTACAACAAACGAAAAAATGAGATCCTCTTATCGGTGTTGTTTCACAAACGCCCTTATCTTCATAACATTCACTACAGAAGTAGGTAAGTACTAATATCTGCAAGTCATCTGTGATTCAAGCCATTGGAAGTCATTGTAATGCACCTGTCACCATGATAACAAAAAAAAGAATGTTTTATGTAATTTCCTCCCTAATCATTACAAAAGTTTTTAGTTAAAACCTATTGTTTTTGGGTTTAAGTAAATAGTACAGGGGGCTGCCATTGCAGCCCCGTGCTATTGCTATTATTGAAAGCAAATCCCGGATCCTCCATTGAGCATCCGGGATTTGCTTTCAAGGGAATGAAGTTTTGTGTGGTTTATCAGTGTAGGTATGTAATGTATGTTTGTGGATCCTATTTGTGTATGTAACAGCAAACACGACACGGAACGGAATCTGTTGGCGACTGGAAATTAGAACTATGAATGTGTTGAGTTTTAACCACTATTGCATTATTAATTGCTAGTCAGCTACATGCTTGATGGAATGATTTCATTTTCGAGCTGCACAATGAAACATCAATTATATTTTCATAATACATAACACGGTAAAAAATATTATTGTTGTAACTAGCGACATTAGACGCAAACGTCTTGCACTCTACTGTGAAGTCAAGATTTTTATCTTTTCCATAGCGATTATTTGGCAGATTCTCAGTCAGTGACCCAGTAACCAAATAAGTATGTCAGCTAATTAAACTCGAAATGAATATTTACACGTTTACCAGGAAATTGCCTAAATAAAGCTCAAGGTGTTATTTACATACACAATAATTTATTGTTTCTTACAATTTAGTGAAGCTAAAATACAAGTTGTTGGTTGATTACAATTTGAAAAGCTTTAAATTTGAATCTCCCAGTGATAGATCAAGTGAACAAAGCTTCCTCTTGCCTGCAGCTGTAACGTTTACACACCCATGCTAGCCACTCGTGCCGTGACGCTGTTCACTTCAATTAGTTTTGTTCAATTACTCAGAGGAAACGAGGATGGTTCAATGGAGAGGATATTCGTGGAAATCACAACGCAAGTATCCTTACAACCACAATATATATTAGATAAAATTATAATATAAATCGCCATATTGAAAAAAATCTAGATTAATCGTAACTTATCATCTTATGAGATACACTGTAATTTATACTGAATGTTGTAACTATTGGAGCGTTTTCCATTGTCATAAAATATTGTGGATGAAAGAAAACTGACCACTTCAATCACCGTCAGTCTGGTCTGTAGCACGCTACATTTACTAACTTAAAAAAAAAGTTGTTTTCTAGTAAAAAAAATTAACACTCACTCCGTCAACGAGCTCATTTTGTGATACCACTTACTTACATTACCCAAAATGTTCTTAACACTTATGAGCTTTCCTTACAGTTCATTGACAAAATTCTTAAGTGAACCGGACAATTAGTAAGTTGTAAGCAAGGAACGCTCCATTTCCTAACATATGGCTATTGTACAGTTTTACAATGCAATTTAGATCTAGTTAAAGTACAAATAGTTTAGGAATTACATAAATTCAATTGATGTAAATTTAACTAATCTTTAAACTTCAACTAAAGGAGTGTAAAGATATCTACTGACACATCAATGTAAAACAAAAAATAATTTTGCTCTTATAGAAAATGTTTCTTATTAGATAAAAACAGAAACTATATTTGCACATGGGAACCGTGTTACTTAGATGCAAGAAATTCGCATGTTAATATTACCAGATACGACAGAAATTAGGCTGATCCTAGAATGACCATGAACATTTTTACAATCTCCAGTAAATTTACGTTTGATGGGGATAAAAGAGGATTGGGGGGGAGCGGGAACAAGGGAAAGGGAAGGGGATTAGAGCCCGGGCTGTGGCGATGTGTGTGTGTATGTTTGCTGACGTCACAATTGACTCATCACATGGCATATTTCCTCGTCCACTCACGGGCTAGTTCATTGTACTTTTCTCTGTCCGTTTTGTAGATCCTAGCAATTTCTGGCACCAACGGGTCATCTGGGTTTGGATCGCATAGGAGTGAGCAGATTGAAAGCAACACTGGAATTTAAAATATTATTCATCAATTTCAGTCTTCTAAAATGTAGGCCAACAACAAATATTTTAGAGATCAAGAAGAAAAACAGATAAAAATATGCGATAATATTACCTTTGGATATGGTGAGTGCTGGAGACCACTGTGAGCGCAGAATGTCAAGACAAATGGAACCATTACTGTTTATGTTGGGATGGTAAATACGTGTTGTGAACGCAACTTTTGGTGGTTTGAATGGGTAGTCTGTTGGGAAATGTATAGTCAGAAAGAAAACTCCTCCTTGATAAGGACTGTCAACCTGTAAAGAAAATAACAAAATATTTAATAAAGGTACTGAATTATAAAACCATTAAATTAATTAATTATTAATAATAAAAGGTATCAACTACTTACTGGACCCATAATTGTGGCTTGCCAATGGAAAACTGAAAACAGAAAAATAAGATTAAGAACGGGGTTATAAAAGATGCAAAAAAAAACAAAAGGAGAAACAATTTCTAGTAGATCAGAAGGTCAAAACAAAAAATAAGTTAAATCATTGATGTATAAACAAGGTCATTGACATGAATTGTCATTGTAGTAAACAGCTATGTCCAACACAAAGAAAAATTGAGAAAATTATTTGTAGTTCATAATTAGTATCTCTAATAGCTATTTTTTTTAAATGTTTTATGTATTCTCCTAGCTCTTGTTTGATTCAGTTTCAGGCTATTTATTTAATACTCAGGGTTCATTATCCTTTGTACACAGTAGCCTTTTACCATAGAAACTGTCTACATAGAAATGAGTCATTCTACAAAGAATAAAAATATGACTGAGTCAGGAAATACTGAGCTCAGTAACTTAACACTATTTATTAAATATAAGGTTTGAATGAAGATCCCATTAATAGACTGTAAAAAAGTGATACAAGCCTTACCACTGAAAAAGTCTGCTATGGCTTCTAACAATCATATAACATTGGATGATGTTTTGAAAGATTAGCATGTTTATCAAGATACTACTATTATATTTTGATGACTTGTGAGATCATGAAGCCATAACAATGAATATTTCCCTTTCAGTTCAGTTTAGTACCTACTTAAAACATAACTACATTATGATTTCTGATACATCTTGCAGAAATCACACTGATCATTGACACTACTAAAAATCAATACTGATATCTTTTCAAAATCAAATCATCAGCTTCCATGGCACTGTTTCACAGTACCTATTATTATTATACAACAATGAGTCACAAAAAATAAGTAGGCTGTAGATCAATAGGTACTTACGATCTTCACCGTGTGGACCTGCAGAACATTGTGCTGGTGGATCTCTGCCCAGATCTTGTAATTCCTGAACAATAAAACAATATCATGTGTACACAACAACAAGGGAACACAATACCATGACGAGAACATGTCACATCATCACGTCGGAAAATAAATGGGGGTTGAACATATTGTTCGGAACAACTACTTCGACTCGTGATCGATGATGTTTCTATCACTAATCGTCGCAGTACACCGTAATATTTCACATTTTCACGGCACAGATGCGTTTCATGTCAAGAAAACCTCAAAATTGGCACATAATTCCGACATTTTATGTACGCCGTGTGCACAAAATTGTCACCTACATAAACCAGTAAAACACCGTTATCTCTTAGAAGTAACACTTGGAACCAAATAGATTAAACACCTAATGATTTCAATGAAATCATCACGCACACGGAATTATCCAGAAGAAATTTCGATAATAGGTATTCACAATGACGAAACATTCACTACGAAGTCTGATACCATTTTTACAACACTTCATTTGATACTGCATTAAATTATTAAAATATAGGACACAAATGCCAATACGTACCCTATTAATTCGTTTTAACGCCATTTGATTATTTTATGATGGAATAAACTGACTTTCAACTAGACAACGAAACTGTGAGCCAAGGACCTTTGATTAGAGATTGCAAGATGGCTCCCGTCTAAACGCAAAAGTACCACCTAAGTCGTTTTATGTAGTAATAATGAATTTCTACTATCGAGGATCAAACTTTAAACGCTTAAATAAAAAATAATAATAACTTATAATAAGAAAAAATAAGAACTAGAACAGAGCACGGATTGTAACAAAATTATACACTCTCAGCAAATGGAGAACAGCAAACAGGAAAATCGACCATTTACAAAGACCGTTCTGAATAGCACAGTTTTTTAACGTGTAAAGTGCCGTTTATGGTTGAACGATTTTTTTAAATTAGTTTTCTTTCCCTTTGATTATGATACAAGTTTGATAGAGAGAACAAATTGTAATCACGGAGGGATTTTTTCATCAGTATCTTAGCCAAATTGTTAATAACAATTCATTACAGTTTTTTTGTTTACAAAAGTTTTAATGATTATTGATTTTCCCGAACTATATTTCGCTATGGTAACACTGAAAGTAATAGGATGTGACGTCATACCCAGCAAAGAATTCTCTGGGGCGCTATTTTTGGATTATTTGTAGATATTCATTACTGAAGTAGGCACGCCAGCTATTTTAAAAGCACATTTTTGCAATTTGAAACTTTACCAGGTTAAATGTTGGAGAAAGGAACGAAAACAGGAGAACATTAAAAAAAATACGTAATAAAATATAATAAAATTTCTTTGTATATTTTTACATCAATGGTTGTACTAGCCCACATGGAATTGGTACAAAAAACTTGTGGGCAACCCTTCAATATTAAACATTAGTCATACTCCAAAAATACCATTACAGGTACAGGTTTCCTACAATTGGTTTTATAATTTAAATAGCCGCAGGAATCCGCTGGATGCGAGAAGCACAATACCGGTCGATGTGGCGGCGCGGCGCTTTGGGAGGATCATGTCCAGCTGTGGTCATCTTTCGGCTGAAATCATGATAATAAATTAAACTCTTTAGTAAATGGAATCCGTTGATGAGCCCTGCTATAGCCGTGATTGTGGCATTTCTGTTCGTACATTCATCGATATAATCAGAAGGCTTACTTTGTGGACCTTGATACATTATTATGTAAGGTTATCAAAATCAAATCAAATCAAAATATTTTATTTCACATAAGCCTACATGGGCACTTATGAAACGTCAGAAGCTAGGTGCACGGTTCCAATTGGTCGTTTTCTATGGAGAAGAGCCGGCAAGAAACTCCACGGTAAATCTTAAAAAAAATGGCTTTTACAATATTTTCGAATTATAGGGTTAATAGAATAGTTATGGGAGGACCGTATAAGCCTTTCAAAAAGTTTCAGGTAGGTTAGGCTAAGCTACAACGTTCTCACATTCACAAGGTAGAAAATAATCTATTTATAAGATAAATAAGTTATTAATAATAAAAACCTAACCAAGTTATAGTAGTTAGTGTACTCTGTGGCGGTTATCCCATTTCATTTGTATTGCATTATTATCCCCTGACCCAAGGTGACACTTGCATCCTGTCTCTGATCATATTATATTCCATAATTCCAGGTACCGACTGGTAGTTTCTAATTTAGTAGTAGTAAGTAAGTAGGTAGTAAATTTTAGTAATAATAAACTGCTGCACTCTTAGAAAACTGCTGCTGAAGTTTTTATTCAGTGTAATTCCATTCTTCCGATAATTTAGAGAAACGTTAGTTGATAAATACAAAGTGAAAGTAGGTGACTGCACCGAATTTCGCGTGGGATGGATGGAGGAGCCAGTGGCAGACTTTTTTCGAAGGTTAGCATATTCCGGTAAAGGCAATTTATAACAATTTAACTTAATTTGGAAAAAACATTTTGGTAAAATATACAGGGCAAAGAATTCAAGAAACAAAACCAATTATTTTATAACATGGCAACATTGAAACTCGTATAAAAATGTGGGGTAATGAAAGCTCGTCTTAAGTGGCAGCACTGTTCACCGCCTACAAGCCGCTACAGTTTTGTTTAAAATGCATACACTTTCCATGTCAAATACATACCTAATTGATTAAATTATTGAAATCACTGAAAAAGGAAAGCATGAAATAAATTAACACGAACTGGAATGTTAAAATTTTATTCGCGCTTTAGTTTCACGTGGTAGAATTTCATTTGTTTTCAGGATATAAAATATTATTAGGAATAATTCTACAACAGCAGCACTAGCCTAGCCAAATCAATGTAAATGAAGACGTCCTTTCCTTCGAAGTTAAGAATGAACCAAATAACTTTCTGGGAACTAAATGTTGGAGAGAGTAGAGAACCGGGGGCGGGGACACGCGCGTCAGTGGCGGCGTGAAGTACACTGTACTAACTAATTCCATGGCCGTGGCTACCCTTGGCACATTATCGTGGTTATGTAGTATCTAAATCCCGTGTTGTAGAACCTTGTACAAATAGAGAGAAAGTTTGTTATTTTTGTTGAGTTACGCAGTTAACGACTCAACGATGATCTAAAATAAACGATTGAATTGAAAAACTTAGGAACGAAATATTTCCGATACGTGTAATGTCAATTTTGACGTTTTCTTGAGAGTGACGTTTACCAATAAAAAATGTAGTTTGGAAATTATCACTCGAGGAGGTGGTTGTGGCGAATTGTTTTTGTGTGTTTACTAGCATTCGTTTTGTCGTAATTTATGAATAAAGTTTACGGTCTGGAATCACATTAGCATACAATGTATAACTACTTATTATAATTTAATTGATATTTAACATGTTCGGCTTTATTTAGTTTGAGACAAAGCTTGTTGTGATTTTCTTAATACAACATTCCAAAATGACTCTTACTATGACAAAAAAACTTAGTGAATGCCAAGCAGAAACAGTGCAATTTATGCCAATAGAAAAAGTAAGTGTATTTATTTATTTTCTGCTTTTTATTACAAATTATGTATGTCTGTACAATCATTAAAACTGGATTGAACTATTGAAGTCTAGGAACTAGGTTAACTATTGAACTAGGTTGAAGTGAAATGATTCTTAAGGACCAACCTGAGTTGGAAAACCAAATTTAAAAAATAGGGTTGTGTTTGTGGGTAGATGAAGTTTTATATTCCGAATCTTGAATCCCACCTTGTAATCATTGGTTGCATGTAGTTTGAATTTAATAATTATCTGATTAATATGTTATTTTTAATTAAATCTACTTGTACCTACTCAATTTTTGTACCTTTTATGTTTATTTATAAAATATGTGAGTCTTAATTTTTTAAAAAATCTTTCATTCTTCTTTTCTGTCATAATATGTGACAAAATAACATTTTTTCCTAGAATCTGGATGGTATGCCGTTCATGCAAAAAAATTTGTGACACTATACTCCATTTGAAATAAGATTAGACATTTAAACAAACCTTTTTACAGTCCGTTCAACCGATTTTGACTTCTATACTGTAGGCATAAGGATTGCATTAAAAGCAAAACAGGTTACACAATACCAACTGTCTACTACAGCTGCCATTTGTCATGCCACCAACGCAATAGAAGTCAAAATCAGTTGAACAGACTGTAAAAAAGGTTTATTTAAATATCTAATCTTATTTCAAATGGAGTATAGTAGTCTGTCTTTTACAATATTTTTAAACTTTTATTCTGGCAACACATGTTTTGAAAACTGTTTTTACACTATTTTGGTTATCAGTGCACACCACTAATTCTATAAAATCATAAATTTCTCTTGGAGGTGGAGAGGGTAAAAATAAATATTTTTAATTCATTTTTTCATTTACTTGGTTGGATGTTGCTCTCTTTCCTTAACCCTTTCAAGCTACACGTTTTGTTGCATTTCTAACTTTGGTCAATAATTATTCTGACAAGACACAAGTCACTCAAATTATCCAACTACTGGGCTTATAATATAAATTGCCATTATCACTCGCCAACCAATAACTGAACAAAATATAGTAACATAGATGTTGCTTGCGATGCATGATGTTGAAAGTAATAATAAACTAAACTAGAAAGATAAATGGATACAATTATATACTTTATTGTACACCAAAATAACAACCATTCTTGCTTCTAATATTGATAATCTCTTTTTGTTTCAGGTAGAAGATGAATGTAGAACAGAGAGTTTCTGCCAAAGCACTGGTCTGCTGCGAAGAGGGAAGAAACTGGAAGACAATAATAACTTAACCAAAGAAGAGGAGGAGTACATTAACTACCGGCAACTCCTCAAATATGAACAGGCACCAGAATATATTAAGCATAACCAGTTTATTAGAGATGGATACAGAAAATTGTTGCCCACCAAACTATGTTGGGAAAGGTAAATATATCTATTTTTATATTAGTTGTAAACTAAGTTGATAATTCATTGTTAGAAGTAGATAGAGATTTGGATGTTTTAATATACCTACTGGAATTGTCCTGTGTGTTGGTTTTATTGATCTCTGCTGTCAATATAAATAATATTTTGGTTCTTACATTTTTCATTGAAGGAAATTTAGGATTAGCGCACATACAGCGACGCGACGCGAAGCGTTGCCTTGACTGCAAAAGTAGTTACCATTGTAAACGTTGATATAATTAATAAAGTTAACCACACTTGTAGCTATGCAAGCATGCTTCTGCGGTGGTAGCTTATCAGCTTGCATAATTATTTCGTGAGGATCTCCAAGAAACGAAAAAAAAGCAGTATTGAAATGTGCTGCAGAAATTCAGGATCAGCTCTAATACTAAATTCTTTATTGCCATTGCATATCTGAGCTAAACTATTCATCTGTGGCTAAACGCATACGTAGGCATTCTTTTACATTTGACACATCTGTTTTAGGTCGCATAAATACAGTTCACATTACATTTCTAACCACAGTTAGTCTGTAAAAGGAGATGGTATAATGATACACAGTCATTACTATTTCCTCCGTATTATGTATTATTTAGGCTGGCTGTCCACGGTGCGGATAGGAGAGTAGCGGAGCGGAGCTGTGCCAATATTAACCAATGGAATTGCATAAAATCTCCGCTCCGCTTCAGTGAACAGGGATTTGTGAGCTAGTTTAACAAATCACAAAAACCGGGTAGCGGAGCGAGGCGTAGCGGGGAAGCGGAGATCACCCGCCGCCGACGGCATAAATTACTCTTCGCGTGAACTCGGCTTAGCTCCGCACGCCGCACAGTCCGTAACTCCGCTCCGCACTGCCTCGCTCCGCATCAATGCACAGACACAGACCGCAACTCCGCTCCACATTACTCCCTCGCTCCGCGTCGATGGACAGGCAGCATTATACTTACACCTACTTTTTCATTACCATTAGCGGAGAGCTCATAACGAAAGTGGAGACGATGTATACCTATAGAGTTTCATGTTATATACTGTTGCAAGACATAAAGGCAACTCAGTACCTAATACCTAATGATGTTAGCTTGTTATGAAATAGTGCGATATATTTCTCTTAACTACTGTAGACCTCATTACTGATCCATTGGGCCGTGGCTTCCTTCCACGCATTGTGTGTAGGTACTTTCGTAGGCTTACCTTCTAGAATTTACACCTGGACGGGTACTAACATTAACAATAATATTATATTAAACAGATATGTTGTGAGCGCGCAATCGTGAAGACTCGAAAACGTCCTAATTGGGACGTATTGACTTTAGTTTGCGACACGCATGACGACGAATAATACGCTTAGTTGAAGCAGCTGCACTAGCTGTCTCTTTTTTTCTTGTTGTTTTTATCAAGCCATCTCTTTTCTATCATTTTTACTTGTACCTAGTGAAATGTAAAATGAATGAAAAGTGGGTATGTGTGCTGCCGCTGCTGCGCGGAACACTTTTTTGGGTTGTTTTGTGAGTGTATAACATATCTGTTAGTATAATCATTGAGGTACAAACGTTATTTATTGTTGGCTCCCATTGCAGGGTAGAAGCCTCCCTTATCACTTTCCACTTCGATCTTTTCTATTGCGATTCTAGGTCTAGGTCAAACTTTTAAAAAGGAGTACAGGTTGACTGGCCTCCCCTATCTGCCCTAGGCCAGCTGCGCTACAGTTTTCTCCGATAATGAGGATACACAGTTTGTTTTTTTCGTATATTTGTTCTTCGAAATTCAATAACTACTATTCCAGAGTAAATTAACGTGTAACTATTTAATTACTTACATACTTTTTACTTGATATTAACTTTTTTTGAATGCAGAATTAAAGAACCTCCATATTATGATCATTGCATACAAATGATGTGTGACCTCATTAAACTTAGGGTCTAAACACAAAAACTTAGATACGTGTCTTCTGTCTGTCAGTTTTATGTTAAACTTCATACAGAAATGTCCAGCTTAAACACCTTTTAAGGCTAAACAACCGATAAACACGGTTTTGTGGTACTATGGTAAATGTTTAGTTGGGGCTGTAGGTACTAGACTGATTAGATTAGTTGATAATAAAGAGAAACAAATGAAAACGATTAGATTAGATTTATTGTACCATAATACCACATAACAAGATTAAACAATAACGTTCAATAAACAGAGACACTAACAAAAACTGGGTAGTAGGTATATGAAGAATGTTTGGGCACGCCACAATCGCGGCTATAAGTCCCCTCTTTGAGGAGTGGCTGGAGAGGCGCCACGGCGTCCTCACCTTACGCCTGACGCAGGTCCTCACCGGACATGGCAGCTTCGGGAGGTACCTGTGAAGGATTAGGCGGGAGGAAACGCCCGGGTGTCACCACTGTGCGGATCGTCCGGAGGACACGGTGGAGCATACGGTGGAGGTGTGCTTGGGCGGAGCACCGCCGTGTCCTCGTGGAGGCGATTGGCGGCACTGACCTCTCGCGTCCGGCCCTGGTCCAGGCCATGGTACGGAGCGAGAGGGCATGGGAAGCCGTCACCTCCTTCTGCGAAGCAGTAATGCTCGCGAAGGAGGAGGCGGAGCGCGTGAGGGAGAGGCAAAGTTTGCGCCCTCACGCCCCTAACCGCCACCCTGGGCGTCAGGAATCCCAGGCGGATTCCCGGCCACCATAGGCGCGGGCTTGCGGACGGCGAGCAATGGGTAGCTCGCCGTCCGATAAGGACCAGGCCCGGGTCGACGGCGCGTCGTGTTCCACGCGCGCCTCAAAGAGATGTCAGCACACCTGACGGGGTCCGTTAGGACCGATGCCTGCCAGGGTTGCGGAATAGTCCAAAAGGGATACCGGGACTCTGGCAACAGGCAACCGAAGGAACACGGGTGGGTTTTAGTCAGTAAGAGTCTGACACGACCTTCCGCTCCGCCCAGAGCGGGAGAAGTCATTTGATGAATTTTCCAACCAAAAAAAAAAAAAGGTATTAAGAATGTTAAAATAAAAATTAATGGAAAATTGTAATAAGTTTTGTGTTATGACCGTTTTCAAGGTCGTATAATAATTAATTAACCTTTATTTGTGAGACACAACATTTATAAACAATACAGGCATGTGTCTGTGATTGATTATTGTACGGACTGGCCGGTTAGCAAAGCTTCTCCACTATGATCTCTGTAAGTAACGCTGATCTAATTTTCAGTAAGGACCTATAACTCAATTGCGTTTCACACTATCAATCATAATCTGAATAATTTTGAAGGATAACGCTAAACCATTACTTCGTATGTTCGAAAAATTTGTCTGCTCAACAACATAAATAATGCAATGAATTTTGTTGAACTGTTAAAATGAAACAGATTCGTGATTAATCGGGTGTTAGTGTTCAGTCAGGACCCTAATTGCGTAATGCACGTTCGGTCAGAATTGGAATCGGTTTAAAATCTATTGCTTCATAAGTTGGAAAAAAGATTCTGTTCAACAACGTAACTTACGAACTTATGATGCAATGGATAAGACATTTGTTTCGAACCGATTCCAATTCAGATTGATTGTGTATTACACAATTAGGGTGCAGTTTTATTTCGTCCTTCTCCTTGAAAATATCATTCCTTATTGTCCTAGCCAAATCCCAATTTCTTTGTAATGCGCTTTGCGTCTTTTTCTTTTAAACATATTTATTTATTGGCCGTTATCTTTGAGTTCACTTCCTTCCTAGCCATAGCCATCTTCGACACATGATGTGTCACACATCCATCTTTCTATCCTTTTCTATCGTCTGCCTTTTTTTAACCGACTCAAAAAGGAGGAGATTCTCAATTCGTCTGAGTGGTTTTTTTTTTGTATGTTTTACGCGATTACTCCGCCAATTTTGAATTGATTTTTTGAGTTGATTCTTTTTTTATTTAGTAGGTCACATGCTTCAGAGGTGGTCCCATATAAATTTTATTAACTTTGCTTGCGTAGTTTTTGAGTTAGTTTGAATATTACGTATTTTATCCCACTTAGTATATCTGGACGATGTTTTAACTTACTCCGTCACTGTTATTAGCTAACAAAACTAAGAATACTTCAAAAAAAAAACTTTCATTTCGGAAGTCCTTGGCAAAAAACGAAAATTAAAAACCAAAGACACTGACTTCCGAAATGAAAGTTTGTTTTCCTTTTTTAGTGTTTTTAAAAAAATGTTTTTTCTTATAACTTAGATGTTCTTGACAGTTTTCTTGTAACATGTTCAAAATAATGTTGTTACCTATATGATGTTCCGATTTGTTCCTTAGTTCCCAGATAATCACAGATTTTGACAAACTTTCTCTTTTCTGTAATCATCGTAAGCGGATTAAACATAGACTACAGTGGTGCCGATTCCCTTGTTCACAAACCAAACTAAATTTAAGTTCAGTGCATCTTTTTCTTTCTATTTCATTATGAAAAGGACAGAAGATAAATTTTAGTTTAGTCCTGCCAAATTAATCAGCGCCTGACATAAATTGACGTAATTTTAGTAAGCAAATTTTTAATCGCGTCTAAACTTGTTTGGAGTAGTGACAGTTTGACAGGACTAAACTAAAATTGATCTTCTGTCCTTTTCTTAATGAAATAGAAAGAAAAAGATGCCTACATGGGTAAAATGTAGATAGTATCTAAGTACCTACCCGTGGAAATCAGAGTGTAACTGTATAATGAAGTTTCATATAATTATTGCAGTGCAATACAGACAATGTTGCCAGCAATTGTTCCTATTTGTAGGACTAAAGTAAGAGTGGTGAAGGTACATTACATACACGCTAGTTACTGAGTCCTTTCTAATCTAAATACAAAGTTATATGAAGTCCTCTAACCATTAGACAGTGAAAAATAATTTCAACCAATAATTTCAAAAACAATTTTTATCTAACTGTATTGTAAGTGCAATGTCTCCTAAAATGCACCTAATCGAAGATTTTGGCCATATCTGTTTGGGCTTGTGGCTAAATAATAACAGCCGCACGTTAAGCTACGCTTGCCGAGGTCGGTCTACGGATGGGTGAAGATTTTGGCCACATCTGTTTGGGCTTGTGGCTAAATAATAACAGCCGCACGTTAAGCTACGCTTGCCGAGGTCGGTCCACGAATGGGTGACCATCCATTACACATCGAGACCCCTCCGTGCCTTGGGAAGCACGTTAAGCCGTTGGTCACGGTGTCATTTGTGGATCTTTGACAGTCGATAAGGGTAGTCAGAAGTCTGACAACCAGTCTTACCAAGGGGTATCGTATTACCCAGTAACTGGGTTGTAGAGGTCAGAAGGGCAGTCGCTCCATGTAAAATACTCGTATTCATCTGCATCCAGTTAGACTGGAATCCGTCCCCAACATAGGTGGTATAAGGCTAGGCAGATGATACATAATATGTAAAGCTAATGAAATAGACTGTTATCTGTCGAAACGGTAATAGGAAGACAATTTAATAAACGTTAAACTCCTTTCTATCATGTAAGCAGTCCGCTATTAAAAAAAGAGGACTCGTCCTCTTCCATGTTGCGAGACCAACCATTACAAACGAACCTCCGCCTTCCGATTTAAAAGAGCCTCGTGCAGGCTGGCGCGACGCAACACACGTATTTTTTGTACCGTGAATTTATCTTATGCCAGGGCGGGGCCACACATTGGACATAATTTGAGCCTGGGAGAATTGGCTCCAATATGTGTGTGGACAGGATTTTACTGATTTTTGCTTAAGTTGGATTTGGTGACAAGCCTGAACGAATGTGTGGCGCCGGCATTAGAAATTGTTTTGATAGAGTCGCGTCGCGCCAATCTGCAGGAGGCTTTACCAACCATTTCACGTTCTTGACATACAGAGTGTATCTCTTACGAGAATGTCCCTTACGTAAAGAGTGGTACACTTTCTGCAGATACAATTTGTTGCCGTTACCGGTTGTAACCACATGCATCACTAACCGGTTGCCTATAAGGTCGAGTGTAGTTTTTACCGGTTGTTATCTTATAGTATGACATGCTGTATGATGTATGCACTGGCCGACTAAGGGGGATCGCAAATTCTACGTTCTTCTTAGTTCTCAAAGTTTTCTACATACGCGCGGGGGGCCCCCATTTAGTTTGCCGCCTAGGGCCCCCGACAGGCTTAGTCCGCCACTGGATGTATGATCTATTTATTTCATACATCGTATGAATATTATAATTCGGAAGATGAGCTTGCGATC
The DNA here is from genome assembly GCA_948473465.1 of Lithophane ornitopus. Taxonomy (NCBI): domain Eukaryota; kingdom Metazoa; phylum Arthropoda; class Insecta; order Lepidoptera; family Noctuidae; genus Lithophane; species Lithophane ornitopus. The sequence goes on along the minus strand of OX419613.1, from coordinate 6,105,873 downwards.
AAGTAATAAGTACTATGGTTTCGAATATTGACTAATTTCTAAACGGAACGATAACATACATTCTACGTATCAAGACAAAGTCGATAAACAATTGTTTATTCACACACATGGTAATAAATGTTTGACCTCCTAACCGGCCAAAAATGTGCTATTATGCAATGCAAATTCTACTACGTTTTTAGGTTTCCTCGTTCCAAATATAAACGAATTTTAATTTTGTTTTAGCATATTCTGGTGGACGAATGAGACTATGAACATATGGACGCACATATTCGGCTTCTTCTTGCTACTGTTCCTGACGATCAACGACCTGGTCATCATAAACATTCATGCTACAGTAACAGACAAGATCGTAGCTGGCTTATTGTTCTCGTGCTTTCTGGTAAGTTATACTAATTACGTGTTACGTCACTCGGTTAAAGATGCCTTCACACCGCGAACATTTGCGCGTAATATGCTATCATCGGCTACGACTATGTGCGCTGAGTGCGTTGAACTGAGCATAACAAGGTCTACGAGCAAAAAGTTCCTTTTGTGAGGAAGCTACGGAATAAGCAAAACACAGAAGAAAATCTTAGGGTACCGTCGCTGATTTTTGCTATGCGTTGCGAATTCGCAGTTATACAACATTATTTTTTTCTTTACGCTAAACCCGAAAAGGGGTCATTGTACTACATCACTTTGAACAACATTTTCTACGGGACCAACCTAGAAATCGCGAAAAAAAATCAGCTTTTCCATACATTTGTGTTCACTTAAATCGACAAAATGTAGGGAACACCTGATTTTTTTTCGCGATTTCATCTTTGGTCCCATAGAAAAAGTTGTTCAAAATGATGAGTACAATAACTCCTTTTCGGGTTTAGCATAAAGAAAAAATAATGTTGTATATGGGAGCCCTACATCGGCACCTCCCTTGAGAACCACTCAATGATTGACTGGAATGGAATTAGGAATTATTTAAATGATTATGTACCACAAATCCAAATGTTCGCTTTCGAATACTCGTTAGCTTCTCTAATAAATGATAGCTAGCAGCGTGGACGCACCTTTAGATTAATGACGTTAATTGTCTTTTTTTATCGAGATCATAATGTACTGCCGTTGCCGTTGCTGCCAGAACATGTCCAATAAAAGTTATCTCATCATTTTTATGCCCAAGATTGATGTATCTTAACAGTAGCTACACATCCTGTATTTATTTTCATTACTTTTAATGGTTATTCAACTACTACTTAAGAATTTATGATTTTGTATTTAATTAAATCTCGTGGCTAAATAATAACAGCCGCACGGGTCGATCCATCAGACTTGCCGGGGTTGGTCGGTGGATGGGTGACCATCTTTACATACCGAGACTCCTACGTGCCTCTGAAAGCACGTTGACAGTCCTTACGGGTCGTCAGAGTCCAAAAGTCTGACAACCAGTCTTACCAAGGGGTAAGGTATTACCCAGTTACTGGGTTGTGGAGGTCAGATAGGCAGTCGCTCCATGTAAAATACTGGTATTCAGTTGCCTTCGGTTAGACTGGAAGCTGACCCCAACATAGTTGGGAAAAAGGCTAGGCAGATTGATTAATTAAATACTGACCTAAATAAAAACCAGCTGCTCAAGTGAGATAAGTACCTATGCTATATTGTTCTTGAGTTTGTGCGAGACGCGAAAGAGCAAAAATCTTGTTTACACTATTAAGTATTAACACAAGGTTTGTTGCCCCCTCCACCAGTTTAGTATGATTTTAGCACTTACAAATGGACATGAGAGCGGCGTAATGCAATATTTCCATGTCTGTCGTGACGTGGCGTGGCTATTACGAAATGAGCTCTACACCATTGGTCGGTGTCTTGAAAGTTTGCGGCTGAGATGTTCGACCCGCTTTTCTCCCGTTAGTGAAAGTAAGAAATTATAAAAATGGCCGTTAATGACTATCAGGCTGTACTGCAGTTCCAAAAAATATTGCTTTTGTTTAAATTGATAAACATCGTATTGAAACCTAAGGTGAACTCCGTGAACTACTAATACGGTACTTAGTTGTTTAATTACATTATTTACAGTTTGAATTCATTGTAATGTGACGACATGTTTTTTTTTTTCATTTGTAACAATTAATATGCATACGGTATAGTTATAAATAGTTACTGAGTGAACTAATTACTGAAACTCTAGAAAAAAAAAGACAATCGGTATAAAATAAAATTAATATTCTTCTTACGTCATTATTTGTGTGCAAAAAAATCTTGCCTTGAAATAAATAGGTATTGTATAGAAATTAATTTAACATTGTAAAGAACTTTCCAACTGGGCTGATACATGCGGGAGATTGTCAGAAATCTGACTACTTATGAAATACTTTCACTGTCAACATCCATGCCGAGATAAGTCGATAGGTATGCTATGTTAGAATGATCATAATGCGAATCTAAGTGGTCTTAATTAAATTATTCACAGTATCAAAGTTAATTACATGCACGCAGGTTAGAATAAAATTAATTAAATTCGAAATGATCGTAAATGAAAATGTTACCTTTTTGGTTTGTAACATTTTAATAAATATAATTTCAGATATAAGTGTTTATAATGGTGTATAAAAGCAGAAGTTCACGACTCTCACGACGCAGGTTGTAGTAGGTCGATTATTGAAACAGGTTACTATTTTGTTGTGGCTTGTGCCACAGACAGAATGACGAACCATCTTGTCCACCTTATTAAAAGTTTTATAGCATATGATTAACAAGTACCTTTCTGACAAAGACATTCTTGTCAAAGTAAGCAGGGTTATCGATACAAAATGGAAATGGACAATTGAGTTGAAAGTAAAAACGAGTAAACATCAAACAAACGATAGTCGTAAAGAAACAACAGCTGCTCAAGTCAATGCTGGCCACAAGACTTTTATTTTTCATTCATGTGTCAAAGTGTTCAAGTGTTGATGTTTTTTGTAGCTATATAGGAACCTACTGTACTGTCTATGGTTGGTCGTGATGTCTCGATGTGGCAACGAAGTGAAGGCTGTAAATAGTGGCATGATGTTCGTAGTGGGGCGACGAAGAGGCGCTCTGCGTGATAGTTTTTGCAAAAAAAACTGGTTGCGTTTGCTACAGAGATTATCTACAGCTATGTATGGTAATGTTCGATTATTTTGGGCACAAACTATTTCCTTTAAGACTAAGTTTTTCCGGAAATGTTTATTCCAAAACAATCTTATTTTTAAGTTAAAATAAAGTACAATTTCAATAGATAACAGAAGAGCTGAAACTTTCCAAGTCGTTGCGAAGGTTTTATAGCGCTATATGACAAGACCATTGATTTTCACATAGGTACTTCAAGAAAGTGCCTATTTAATGACATTGAGCGAAGCCTGTTGTTTAGTAGGTACATCGATTTTCTTTGTAAGTATTCATAACGTATCATTATTATAATAGATGGTACCGATGACCTTTTAACGTTACTTCGCACTGCCTTATTAATTTATTGTATAAGTGGGTTGGAACGATTCTGGTATGTCGAATGTTTTGAAATGAAAATTTCTTAAACTAGTTCTTGGAACATTAAAACATAAATCCTTACTAATATTATAAATGCGAAAGTAACTCCGACTGTCTGTCTCGCTTTCACGCCAAAACTACTGAACCGATTTAAATGAAATTTGGTACACAGATAGTCTAGAGCCTGACAAAGGACATAGGCTACGTTTTATCGACATACCACGCGGCCCAAGCCGCGGGCGGAAGCTAGTATCTAGTTAATATATTAACATAAATAAAATCAAATAAATAATTTACTTACTTATAAAAAAATTGACGTTTGGCTATTTTGGTTGTAACAAGTTAGTCAAAATCGTATGCTTCCGTGTAATTTCTAAATTGGCTTCCACAAGTGTTGGAAGTTAGCAATGAAATAATAATGATTCAATTAATTTTATGAGGTCACATTAAGGTCATCCCCAAGTATTATTTATGCAAAAATTCCTATCGGCAAAAACGACAAACCTGCATACAAACATTTGATTCATCCCCTATTTAACCTCTCTAAGGGACGAACAAAAATCGTTCCTTAGTGTTCACTTTCTTAAGGAAGTATTGTCCAACATAAAGCCAGCGGTTCAAGCTACTTTGTCTGTCAGTAAATTAATGAATTTAAGATTTTATTACAGCAAATTTTTTTATTACGCAAATTAAATTAAATGTATAATGTTATAGTTAATAAAATTTATGTAAATACTAGCTGTTGCTCGCGACTTCGTCTGCGATCCAGGACGAAAGTAGCCTATGTCCTTCTCCGGGTCATGGTCTACACATGTGCCAAATTTCATCCAAATCCGTTCTGCCGTTTTAGCGTGAACACGAAACAAACAAACAAACTCACTTTCGTATTTATAATATTTGTTAGGATTAGGATGACGTTCATAAATAAACAAAAATCATAAGATAGGTATATTCTGAATGGCGTCCTAGTTAAACTAATGTCATAAATGACAAAGTTTTGGGTCAATAAATTCTAGACAAACTTTGGACCAACAACCCCGTTTATTGGGTAGCTGTCAAAACTATTTTCCAAGTCAATGTACTACGGAATGTTCGTTTTGTTCAAATGGAGCTGTGCCATAGTTGGCTCTGAGCCATATTAAACAACCTAATTCCTTGGAATTCTGTTGTTTACGTTCTTGTGTTAATTATGAATGAAAAAAGAGATCTGCCCAGCCTTTTCCCAACTATGTTGGGGTCGGCTTCCAGTCTAACCGGATGCAGCTGAATACCAGTATTTTATATGGAGCGACTGCCTATCTGACCTCCACAACCCAGTAACTGGGTAATACGATACCCCTTGGCAAGACTGGTTGTCAGACTATCGAGCTTCTGACGACCCGTAACGACTGTCAAAGATCCTCGAATGACAGCCGGGACCAACGGCTTAACGTGCTTTCCGAGGCACGGGGGAGTCTCGATATGTGAAGATGGTCACCCATCCGGATACGGATCAACCCCGGCAAGCGTAGCTGGGAGCAGTGGTGGCCCAGTGGTAACGACCACGACTTACGAGTCATAGGTCGTAGGTTCGAACCCTGACAGGCGCTTTACTTTGTGTAAATTATTTCATCGCCACTGCTCTCAAAAACGGTGAAGGAAAACATCGTGAGGAAACCGGCATGTCCTGGAACCAAAAATTCGAAGACATGTGACATCTACCAACCCGCACTGGGCCCGCGTGGTAGATTACGGCCCGCTCCCTCTCACAGAGAGGAGGCCTGTGTCCCAGCAGTGGGAACATTATAGGCTGATTATGCTAAGCGTAGCTTAACCTGATGGATCGACCCGTGCCGCTGTTAGTACCTACTTAGCCACGATTAAAAGAAATATTCACGGAAAATGTTAATGATTTTTTATGGCAAGAGTAAAAAACTGAGCAAATTTCTAATAGAGATAGAACATCTATCTCTGTAGTAGAAAAACAGATCGGTCGACCGTTTTACAGATTCTATCCCAGCGCAATCAGTACCGAGCATAGTCAATGCTAAAGCAAAAAGGTATCAAATGTAACAAATTGATCTCGTATGCCAAAACTTCTGATACAGACCGATGAACCGTAACATAAAATGTAACATGTCGTCCTAATGTATGTAATGCAACATGAAATTTTCAACACAACAACTGAATCAAATTCTTCTTCTTAGCATTACTGATAAAGCATTATAGCATTCGTAATAAACTGTGTCAATTTTCTTACGGTTGTATAATATTATCTTTTCCATTTTAAGGGTTCCGAAACCAAAGGGTAAAACGGGTCCCTATTACTAAGAATCCGCTGTCCGTCCGTCCCGATTATTCCCGGTGGTCACACTTGGCTGGCCACCACTGGTGGACAACGAGAATAATTTGTAAAAGTTGTTTCGCTGTCCACCACTGGGGGATAGCGAAACAACTCTTAACAATTATTCTCGTTGTCCACCACTGGGGGACAGCATCACAACTTTCTAAATTATTTCCATTCGCCACCACTGGTGGAGAGCGACACGGATTTTTAAACATTCCCTATGGACACAGCTGGGGGACAATGGCACAACTTTTGATCCAATTCCCACTAGCCATCACTTTAAATCATTTTTTCTAGAGACCAGTAAACGGATTTGGTTTTAGCGGTTACGAGTGGTGGACATCGGGAATAATCGGTCCGTCCGTCTGTGATAGTTAGATAGTTGAAATTTTCACAGATGATGTATTTGCCGCTATAAGAAAAAATACTAAAAAACAGAATAAAATAAATATGGGGGCTGGGGCTCCCTTTAACAACCGTGATTTTTTTAACCGTTTTTATAGAGAATGGTACGAGTGCGACCCCAATTGGCCGGTTTTATAAATTAAATGGTTGTCTCTGTTTCCAGGTGTGCATGTTACTATCAGCCCTATACCACACGTTTTCCTGCCGCTCCGAGCACGACTACAACACGTTCCTCATGTACGATCTCTTCGGGATCGCGCTCTCCTTGCTGGCCATCTACACTTCCGGCGTTTATTACGCGTTTTGGTGTCATTCTGTAAGTTTTTACAATATAAATAACCTGTACAACCACCTCCTTTTTACCCGACTGCGGCGAAACCAAAAAAGGAGGATTATGGTCTGTCCGATCATTAGGTTGCGTTTTCATTGAAGCGGAGCGCGGAGACGAGCAGATATCGCTCAATCACACCATTTGTGAAATCCAAATCGTGTCGTCTCCGCATTAGTGGAAACGCACCCTAATGAATTGACAGTTCTGCCAGTTCTGCTGTTCTACAAATTCTGCTCATTTTTTTATATTTAAGTACCTGGTTGGTGGATGTTTAGTGGTTATCCGGACATTGTGAAACAGGACCTTAATGTCACATTGTGCGCTGTTTTTAAAACGTGGCGCCACGTTGAAAGCATTGTGATTTGTTATGATGTCGCTTGCGTGTTCGCGTGCGATGCTATTGAGAAACTTGTGGAAGGAAGTGATCTTCACTCAGAAATCAATTGTTTAATAATTGATATGAATGCTGGATATAGAAATATTCGCTATAGTTAAGTCATTCCGTTTTAAACTGGTTGACAATTGAATCGATGATCGCTGTTTAAGGAGTTTTGAAGGTTGACGAAGTTAATGAAGCTGCTAGCCCATTTATCGAGGTAGCAGACGATGTTTATACTACAGCTTTAAGCCTCGTGCAGACTGGCGCGACGCGACACCGGTAGTTGTTATAACTACCCTGAAGTTTTCTTAGAAATTATTTGTTAGAGTCGCGTCGCGCTGTCGCGACCACCTTTAAAACAACTGTTTTAAAGCATTTGATATTATGAAACATAATGTACCTAACCACATTCTCGCATAAGCTAAGCCATCACGCATATTTAATTTATGAGGATGTAAATAATAATGAGAATAAATTCCATGCAATGATGCATAATTTGTAAAGAAACAAATATCAGAATGCACGTTACTTATCGTCCGTGCAAACTTCTCCACTAAAGAACTTCTCCGATTTACTTCAACACTAAAACAAAATCGATAAGAATTTCTAAACGCCAGCAGTGGTTCCGGATAATTGACGAGTTATTCGATTTAATTAAGAACAATGCATTTAAAGGCACGAAATCTCATTCGCTTTCTAAGAATACTTTCTGCAGTCTGTATAAATATCTAGATGTTACACAAGTTATATCTAGATGTTAATAAGCTAATGTCTAGATTTTAAGTCGCTATCTAAACAGGCACACCGTAAAACGTCAAATTTTTATTTGACGTTTTACGGTGACATATTACGTGCCCATATAAAATATAGTATACAGTCAAGTGTATAAAAAAAAGACTTACCTATAAAAAAATATTTTATAGAAATGATCTAGAATCTTAAAAAAAAAAATCGCAAGAAAGAACACGAAAAAACTTTTTCGTCTCGAAATGCTCAATATCTTGAGTGGCAATTATTCATTTTTTTGTAACTATAAAAAAGGAAATTTAATCAACTAAAGAAATACAATATAAAAATGTTTTATCTTATTGTTATATAGGTATTTTTTTAAATTAATTATTACATGCACTAATGTCACTTCCCCGCCTTAATCAATGACACTTGATGTATTTTGACTTACAGTAAAAGAGAAAGCATCAAACGCTTTGAACGGTTCATACAAAAATATCACTAAAACTTGTGCGTATCTGAACTTGGTGGTTTACTTTCACTAAGACAACATCTCATTTGCTATAATTTCGGTAAAGCAACCCACTTTTTCCACTCCTTATTTTGCAATTGAGTGCACTTTGAATTTACATTTAGTACATTTCAATGACGCTTTGATTATTTTATGCATGGTCTTGCCACAATTTATTGTATTATTCATACGCGTTAGTTCGTGTTACACGTTAATATCTCGTCAGAAAAAAAAAAAAGTAGGTACCGGTCTCTCAGTGATTCTTTGCTGTTTTTTGCTCAGAATAATTTGAGTTGATGTACTTAGCCTTTTTTGCTCGCAAAATATTCTTTGTTATAACCTCTAATGACTGTTGACCTGAAAGTTTAGGATACTAAAGATCAAACTAGTATGCTGAGCTGAGGCCCTTTTGGCATTTTTTTATTTTTTGTTTCTGTTTTTATAGTTTTAAGGTGTATTTTTCTGTTACAATGCCAATAAATGCATTTTTCTTTTTCTTTCTTTCTTTCTTTCAAACAATCTAATTATCTTAACACAAAGCCACATACTAACCCGCTGACAAAGACGTGATAATTTTCTTGTTTGCAAGAAAACGTGACTAACCAGTTCGAAGTATCGTACCAACATCAACTTGGAATATCTCTCTGCTTCCTATTATTCAAAAGTCATACCTACTGTTTAATTTTTTTATTGACTATACTCCATTTGAAATAAGATTAGACGTATAGATAAGCCTTTTTTACATTCCGTTCAACCGATTTTGTATTCTATTGCGTTGGTGGCATGACAAATGGCAGCCGCAGTAGATAGTTGGTATTGTGTAACTTTTTTTGCTTTTAATGCTATCCTTATGCCTACGGTATAGAAGTCAAAATCGGTTGAACGGACTGTAAAAGGGTTTGTTTTAATGTCTAATCTTATTTCAAATGGGGTATAGGTACGTCGTTATGTAACGTTTAATTTAAAAAAAACAAAAGGCGTAGATGTCACGCGTCTGTAAGCCTCCCTAGCATACCTACTAGATATAATTGCTTGCGTAATTACTGGTACATTATGATTTCTTAAATAGCACCTTAGACTTGTTGTCTCTAAGAAGTGATTACAGAAAATACTAGCTGCGTTGTTGTTTTTCTAGTTTACAACTACTTTAAATAACAACCTTTTGTCTTTGAATCACTTCAAAAGTTCGAAATTACCATCTATGTAAATAATGATAATCATGGAAACAATAGCATTCATCAAAAAATATTTTTGTTGTATTTTTGCCATGTTCTCATTCTTATCATTGTTTTTTGTTAATTTTAGGGTAAATCTAAAATGTATTTTTGGCATCACAATATTAGTGTAATGAAAATGGGAGAGGGCTCTGACTCCTGCAAGCGTAGTATGACCATCGTAGAAACGGGTTTAGTCGACGGAAGAATAGACAAAATTACAGATTGTGTTTGTATATTCGTCATTTTTTTTAAATTTTACTGTAAATCTAAAATTTATTTTTTGGCGTCACAATATTAGTGTAATGAAAATGGGAGAGGGCTCTGAGGGCCTAGACAAGTGACAATCGCTTCGAAAGCGTTTCGTATTTCTACAACAACTTTCAACAGGGTTGACATAAGCTTTTCGATAGCATAAGTCAGTCCTATACATTTTTGCCTTTTCCATCATCGTTATCGCTGATAGAATGTTACTTTGTCTAGGGTCTCTGACTCCTGCAAGCGTAGTATGACCATCGTAGAAACGGGTTTAGTCGACGGAAGAATAGACAAAATTACAGATTGTGATTGTTTATGTTTTTTTTTTTTTTTTTGTATATTTTATTGTAAATCTAAAATGTATTTTTTGGCATCACAATATTAGTGTAATGAAAATGGGAGAGGGCTCTGACACCTGCACGCGTAACATGACCATCGTATGTTTATGTCTATCTGTCATTTTGTCTATTCTTCTGTCGACAAAACCCGTTTCTACAGTGGTTATGCTACGAGTGCTGACATACAGGTTTTTACCTAGTTTGGGATTCAGCGGCTTCATATGAATTCTCATAATCTCATATTATGTAAGTTATGTAACCTCATAATCTCATATTATATCAATAAAGATTAATAGCAGAGTTTCAATTCACGCCCGAAAAAGGTAGTAGAAGAGGAGCTCGTGGCTAAGTAATAACAGCCGCCCGGGTCGATCCATCAGGTTAAGCTACGCTTGCCGGGGTTGGTCGGTAGATGGGTGACCATCTTTACATACCGGCCTCCGTGCCTGGGAAAGCACGTTACACCGTTGGTCCCGGCTGTCATTCGTGGATCTTTGACAGTCGTTACGGGTCGTCAGAAGCCCGAAAGTCTGACAACCAGTCTTATCAAGGGGTATCGTATTACACAGTTACTGAGTTGTCAGATAGGCAGTTGCTCCATGTAAAATACTGGTATTCAGGTGCATCCGGTCAGACTGGAAGCCGACCTCAATATAGTTGGGAAAAGGCTACGCAGATTGATTGATTGATTGAATGACTATCATTTAGTAGTACTGTAGTACTCGCAGCCGTCGTGCGTATATGAGATGTATGAACGTAGAAGAGGCAAAGTATGTAAGGATCGTAGCAGGTGGCGTTCTGTAGTTCTGCCTACCCCCATGGGAAGAAAGCGTGAGTTTATGTATGTACTGTCATTTACACTACTAACTTACTTATTATCCTGACAACTGTTAGTAGTATTGACAAATTATTTAAACATCCACGTGGACTTTCCACTCAGGCTGCACTGACGTAAATTCTAATCGATACGTGATCAAAATGATTTATTAATAAAACTGTCAATATGTGCACATAATTAATTTCTTTGTTACTTAAATATTTCTAAGGTCAAGAGCTCGGTCAGGCTCGTTCACACGGCTACACATCAAACTATACAGTTCCAGTATAAGCTGAACTCGCATTGTACGGAATCCTATACAATGCGAGATCAGCAAAAACTGGAAATGTATAGCTTGATGTGTAGCCATGCGTACATAGTATGCGACTCAATGAGATGTATAAGTATGCGCATAGGGTCCATCTTTTGTAATTCTTGTTGCAAAACAATGCGCCAATGACCTTCTAATACCATCCTAGTTGGCTTACTCGAATTTAAATTGTTATTTAATTGTAATCGTTTTAATTACGTTAGATGAGGTAATTGAACGGACCACACATGTCGGAAATGCGTGGTTCGAATATTGTATTCGCTTTATGAGGTATTTCGGTTCTTTATTTGCGTCATCAAACGTATTTTTAACCGACTTCTTAGTCTATATTATTTTTTGTGTTTGTTACGCGATTACTCCGCCAATTATGAATTGATTTTGATTATTCTTTTTTTGTTTGGTAGGTCATGCTTCAGAGGAAATATTATTAACTTTGCTTGCGTAATAGCTTCAATATTACGTATTTTTCCCACATAATCTATATGGACGATGTTTTAAGTTACTCCGTCACTGTTATTTACATAGCAGGTTGTGGTACCTATTTGAATGTGTGTTGGGTAGGTAGGTACCACAACTAAAAAGTGAAAAATAAAAACGTTTTACAAAAAAAAAAAACAACCGTCTTCCGTGTGTGTAACCGATGTCTTTGGTTTTCAATATTCGTTTTTTGCCACCGACTTCCGAAATTAAAGTTATTTTTCACTTTACAGTGTTTTTTCTGGAAGTTGGATGTTTTTTTTGTAAAAAGTTTTTATTTTCTTTCTTCATCTGTTTATGCACACACATTATAAACAAAAAATAATTAAAGTAATAAAAACTACATACCAACTACGACTAAAAAGGTATAAACCACATTTTTAATTTGTCTGTCTGTGGTAGACACCACAGACAGACAAATTAAAAATCCGGAAATCGAACAGATTACGTGTGACTCCGGATTTTTAATTTGTCTGTCTGTGGTGTCTTGTTTATACCTTTTTAGTCGTAGTTGGGTTTTAGTTTTTATTACTTACATTTTTTTTAAATATTTTGGGGTTATAATATTTATATTTTTGAAATGTGCTCATTAAGCCCTTTCATTTGATACCCAACATGGTACGATTAAACAATATTTTTTTTTAGTTCCTGGCTTTAGGTCCTCTAGAGGGCGCCATTTTTAATTTAATGTGACGTCACATAGCGGATATCAATCATCCTATAACCAGCGGATGATCAAGACGCTTCCAACGATACCTCATTTGTCAAATTGTTATGAGTCGTTTAGAAGATATGAGGGAACAGATGAACATACATACCGGTCAAAATCATAACCCTCCTTTTTTCTTCGCCGTAGTCGGGTAAAAAGAAGAAAATAACTGAAAACACCATCTAACATATTCTTTTATCATTCCAGGAGCTAAAATCATTTTACATGACATCAGTAACAGTGATCTTCGTGGTAGCCATGGTGCTTCAGGTCCCGCGGCTGGGTGTACCCTACCCGGTGAAGATGTGCGTGTTCATCGGCTGGGCAGCCTATGGAGTGCTGCCCACGCTGCACTGGACATACGCGATGGGAGGGTTCGATAACCCCATGGTACAGGTCAGTACATACAAATTGTTAAGTTAAAAATAAGGTGGACTTGGCCGGGCCGTCTTTGGCTCAAAAATGTCGGTGCGTATACACATGCACTGATACACTTTGTGTCAGTGCTGGCACAGAGCTTTAGATGGCATCCGTTAATAACGTGAGCTTAAATGGGAAGGGGATGGGATGGGATGGGTGGAAGGTTTGGCAAAATCTCACTTCAAGCGGAGGAGGAGAGGAGGTCAATGAGAGTAGAATTTTTTTTCACAAAAAATAAGTGTGCCTAGTACCTACAATAGCCTGGGTAGGTATGCAAGGGGGATCGGTCAATGGAGTACATGACCATACACATACACAATGGATACAAATAGATCTAATAAGAAAACAAAAAACTGTGTTTCTGTCAAAAGTTGTGGTATTATTGAGATATGTTGTTCGTGACATTCGCGTGGTCGAAGATAATCATTGACATCGACAAACTTTAGGGATTTCGTGCGCTAGACGGCCACGACTCCGGCCAGTAGTGGTCCGGCAAATAGCCGGACCACGAACCACGTTTTTGTCTGCGGCTAGTTTGCCGGCTGGCCGTTGCGACCATGTACGTGGTTGTGGTCGTCTAGTGCGCAGGATCCCTTACCAAGATGAAGAATGCCATTTTATAATATAACAACCATTATACTTAATGGCTAACTTATTTAGCAATCGTAAAAATCCTTTTAGATATGATGGTGTTGTAATAGTACCTATTACTTGGGCGACCGAGATCTGCTCAGGTGAAAATACAGAAAACGAATTTTCCCAGATATGAGACCTAGCTAGATCGATTTTTTGCCCTCGTAAACCACTACATTGCAACTTTCATGGAAATCATTAGAGCCGTTTTTGAGAATGTGTATAATATTGCTCATTTATTAGTACCTATAGGATAAGATTGATTAATTTTATACAAATACACTTTTACCTGACCTAATGCCTGCAATCTAAACACTACGCAGCTAAGAATTAGCATGTTTATCTATCTTATCATTAGGTACTCGTTTGTGTAATAAATAATAGAAATCTAATCACAATTGTATTTGTCTTGTTTCAGATGTTCTTCCCTAGAGTTATAGGGATGTACGTCATCAGTGGTACTGCCTTCGTGATATACGCTTTCAAGGTACGTTATCCAACATTATTAACTGTAACTAACGTAGGTCCAGAAAAAGCTGTCGTGGCAACTTGGCTTCGTTCATGAGAGGTTCGCCAAAAAGGGCAACAGAGAGCAGAGGCGTAGCTAACCAAAGGCAAAAACAACTCGGGGCCCTTACTAAACTGAGGTTTTATCAAGTCAAACTATAAATATACAGGGTGTTAGGGTAGACACCGTTACCCCTGGCTGGAGGCTTTGAGTGTAGTAGCTTAAGGCAGCCACAGGAAAGTCCGGTTAAATAGTTACGGTTTTCTTATAAAATCAACTATGAGATGCCCTAGACAAAAAAAAAAAAAAAAAAAAAAGGTAGACACCGTTATCCCTGAAACTAGTGGTTGGGTGTCATCTATAATATACTTTTTCTATGGGACAAACTTTGAAATCGCAAAAAAAAATTGCTGTTCCATACATTTTGTCGCTTTAAGTAAACACAAATGTATGGAACAGCTGATTTTTTTTTCGCGATTTCTAGGTTTGTCCCATAGAAAAAGTATATTATAGATGACACCAAACCACTCGTTTCAAGGATAACGGCGTCTACCCTAACACCCTGTATAATTATAAATACTTTAAAGGTGCTAAGCTACTTTATTATCAGATCTTTATTGTAACAAATCAAGAATTTCACGTTTTTTATTAGGTATCACTACTATTAGTCGCAACTTTTATTAACATAGGTGAGAGAATTATTAGCTAGTTCAATAAGAGGTTTGCTGATCTGGATCCGAGGGCTCCTTGAGCTTGAGCTTGAGCCCCAAGGTAGCTACGCCACTGACAGAGAGGTCTCTCTCTGTTGCCCTTTAGACCTATGCCCAACGGGACCAATCAAGCTATTCATCTGCCTAGCCTTTTCCCAACTATGTTGGGGTCGGCTTCCAGTCTAACCAGATGCTGCTGAATGCCAGTATTTTACATGGAGCGACTGCCTATCTGACCTCCACAACCGGGTACATGATACCCCTCGGTAAAACTGGTTGTCAGACTTGGCCTACTGACTATCCGTAACGACTGCCAGCGGCGCCAACGACTTACCGTGCTTTCCGAGACACGGAGGGTGTCGATATGTAATTGATGCTCACCCATCTACGAACCGACCGCGGCAAGCGTAGATTAACCTTCGATCGACCCGTGCAGAATAAAATGATAATGATTTAGTAATTGAGCTGAGGTTTCTCACCAGTTAATATAATAATAATGGATATTTGGGAATAAGGGATAATTAGTATGAATGCCTTAATGGTGATCCCAGTGTTTTAACTCCAAGAAAGCACTTTACAGTCGACTAGCTGCGCCCCGCGGTTTCACCCGCATAAGTCTCGATCCCGAGGGAATATCGGGATAAAAAGTCTAAATCCTATGTCCTAACCCAGGTCATGGTCTACCCCTGTGCCAAAATTGATACAAATCCGTTCAGCCGTTTTAGCGTGAAAGCGTAACAAACAACAAACTCACTTTCGCATGTATAATATTAAGTTAGAACTCGGTTCCGCCCGCGGCTTCGCCCGCGTGGTATGTCGATAAATAGTAGCCTATGAGCCTATGTCCTTCCCCGGGATGCCATCTATCTCCTTGCAAAATTTTATCGAAATCCGTTCAGTGGTTTAGGCGTGAAAAGTTGACATACATACATACAGACAGACGAGTTACTTTCGAATTTTTAATATTATAGTATGGATTAGTATTTTAACACCGTAAATTTAAACAAAGAATGCGATTCATTAATATTCAGGCACAACACGGGCAATATTGTGTACACGAGTTCTAAAAGGTCAATACTGTAGTAATTGTATGCTAAAATCACAGCTAACACTGAAACTGGGGTTATATATGTTAATTTTAATACTTGTTAATTGATTCTAAGCCGATATTAGTTGTTTTTTAATTGTAGTACACTTTATTTCTATTCAAGGAAGTTTTTTTTTTTTTTTTTGTAAATATCTGTAGGTAGTATTGTTTACTATTACTTACTGTACCGTCTTGCGCGTTGCAAAATCTACTTAATAAAAATCTTAAATTCATTGACATAATTTTTGACATTAAGTATTTTGCACTATGCCGGTACTATGTCGGAACGGTGGCTTCGCTGGTGTGAATTAAGCTTTAATCGCTACACTATATAAGTGATGCAATACATTTTCTCATAAGTCTCTATTACATTCCAGGTGCCAGAACGCTGGTTCCCCGGCAAGGTGGACTACATCGGGCACTCGCACCAGTGGTGGCACGTGCTAGTATTAGGCGCGCTCTACTACTGGCACAACTCCGGCATGATGTACGTGCAGTACCGCATGAACCATGGCTGTGCCAATACCATGCGGATTTTTTAAACTAAGAACACGTCTTGAGGTCTTCTACCTCATACAATGAAGACCAACGTGTGACTTTTTAAAAGTAGAATCCTAGAAGGATATTTTGGCGCCTGTATGACATTGACATTACAGTTCGATTCAAACTTAACGGTTCGGAACATGAGGCGAGTCGCGGCGCAGTAACAATTTTATGTGTCACCGGGGGTGAGGGGTGGGGTACTGCGCAGTGAGAAGCTAACTTCCGAGCCGCCATTAAGTTTGAATCAAACCGTAAATATTTGTTAAATTGTTTTAGTTGTATTGACAAAACAAAATAGCAGCTTAGTTCGAATTTCGGCCGCGCGCCAAAATAACCTTGTAGCGTTGTAGATGCGAATTTTACCTGAAGCCAGGTTAAGTGGAAAGCAAAGTATGCCTTATTTTAAAGGTGCTTAAGGCCTTATTAAAATAGAACTTGTTTTAAGTATTTTAAATTGTTAAGAGGCTGATTTAACGCATTTGAAAAAATCTACTACTGCCTACTATTATGTGTTTGGTTGGAGCAGCCAGGAAGAATTATTCTTGCTACAAGTTTCACAAAGTCCCTTTCAGATAATGAAAAAATATACTTGATTTACAGTCAAACATGTTTTAGCCCCTCACGGCCAGTTTTTTCATCAAAAGTAACAGCTAAAGTAACATTCAACTATTCTTCCGCGCTGTTGGATTCACAACCTTCGCCTCAGCGCCGAGGATTAAAAATACAACAGTGCAAAAGAACAGTTGACTGTTACTTTTGATGAAGAACCTGGCTGTTATAATCTTAGCTATGTTCATCATATTTAAAAAAAATGTGATACTCTACTGCTCAATGTAATGTTTAGAAACTGTAAAAAAACTAGTAAATTTCGAAAAGGTTGTATTATCTCAATTTAGGAATATGAATTACTTTTTAATTTTATTGCTTGAATTTAAAAAATCATGTAATCATTAATATTTTTAATTATTATTTGTAATAGTTACAATTTGTCAATAATAGCTTGAAATAAGAGGAAATACTCATAAACTATCGAGTTAAGTAAGTGCTGCATTCCGATGTTTACAATGTAAGACTGACATGGGTCCATTTTATTTACATAAATTACTCGACAGTACCACACAACTTATAGAATTCCACTGATCCCCTGATTTACTAAATCGGATCAAGGAACACTAGTTATGTAATAGCATGCGCCTCTTTTTTGCTCTACAGACAAGTTAGTAATCTTTCCTGGCCCTCAATTTTCGTTTATTCGGGGATATATAATCGTAAGTACTTAACAATTTTTTTCGATTGAGATTTGAGCTGTGTCATACTGTTGCTTATTTCTCATCTATCTTGAAGACTCATGGGCTAGCCTAGTTTAAAAAATGCAACAAAATAGAACAATCGTACAATCATGCTCAGTTTCATGACATGTTATAGATCTGATTTTATAAATTATGTACTATCATAGAATAAATATGAGACTAATTCGTTTTTATTGCGTTTGAAACACGCGTAGATAGTTTTATTATATTGTGGTCTTAAAGGCTTAATTGTATTTTTTATCAAATATCACGAATTAAACGTTTGAACATTTGTTTGTTTACATCTTATGGTGTGTCCAAACATTGCGCGGCAATAGCGCGGCAGCAACACGCGGCTTTTGCAGGACACATTTCTGCCGCGCTATAGTTCTAGGACTAAACCGACGAATGTTTGCGCGGCAGTCGTCAGGCCCGCGCGGCAGCCGCGCACGATTGCCGCTTTATGTTTAGACACACCTTTAGGCCCCGTTTACGGAGACGCGTGGCGTTTCGCGACGCGTCCGATTTTTTTTCTGTTTATGGAGAGGCGGCGCGTGAAGCGGCACTTAACATCGCACGCGTAAACACAAATATATGGCAATGTACGATATTGTTCATAGAGATGCGTGGCGGGAAGAGTGGCGGTGCCCGCCACGAAACGTCAAGCGTGTAGCGAAGCACGCGGCGGGTACTGCTGCGTGCCCCGCCGCGTAAAACGCCCAATTTCAAGCAAACGCGTGAAAAAACGCTTCTCCGTAAACGCACTCGTACAACGCCAAATGTTTGAATTCAGTGCGGGCCGCGCCGCCCAACGCCACGCTCGACGCCCCGCGTGTCCGTAAACGAGGCCTTAGATTTTTGACATCTGTGATTCGATTGTAAAATGTGTTAACGTTTTAAATGTAATGTTACATAATATTTAATTTATCAAGTGATTGTTATAATAAGTTTTATATTTTTATGGTTTGGTAGTTGGGTTTTGTTTGATGAAACATAAATTATTTAAAATTTTAAGTGTTATTTCATTTTTTTTCACCTTCTTCACCTTATTTCCAAATAATTCCACTAGTAATCCCGTATCTTCAATAATAGTCAATGAAACCACATTCCCTGTGGAAGCAAAAGTATTGTCTACTATTTGCCAATTGCATAACACTATAATTTTATTGTAACCCGCTGAACCATCCACACAAATAATTTTATAAAAAATACATCATAGATAAGTTGTTGCTGGCTGACAATTTCAATAATAGTTTTGTATTATATTTTAGTTTGCCTTTTATTGTAGACAAAGTACTTACTGCAATAAAAACATTTTATTATTAAAATTAACGACCTCTAGTGTGCAGTAGCTACAACGACTTCAAAATTATTTAAATGACTAATGCTATGGTTACGCTATTGTACAACAGATGGCGTTTGCTGTATCATAATCATAAGTGACAATGTGTTCCACACAAGTTTGCAGATTTGAGTTTTGCAGTTTTTTTAATGTTTTTTAATAGTTACTTAATAATTAAATAAAGTTCTTTAAGCTTTTTTGAAAAATGCAGCGCTTTGAATTTAATTTACATTAATTTAGGTTCTAGTGGTTGCGCGGGTGCTTGGCGCGAATCGAGATTCTAGGTTCGATGTCTGGGCCAGGCAAAGTATACATTTGATCTGACTCTTTATTTTATTACTATTCAAATGCGTTTGAGAATATAGTAGGTTATTGACGTTATTCTATGCTACCAATATTATATTGAAAAGATTTCATTAAAATGTTGGTTCAATTCTGGTTATGTTGGTTGTGTTTTTGGTGTAGGTACATTTATTATGATATGGTAGCCGCAATGAATTGCTTATCGTTTTTCTAGGAAGGTCGCGAGGTCGGGGTAAAGTATGTATTGGAAATCCTGTAGGTAATCAACTTCTATTTCTTTACTTATTACCGATGAAATTCAGTAGGTACCTTCCCAACCAGTAGTTAATTGATTCAGGCATGACTTTGCAGAAATCCATTATAATATATAATAGACATAGATATATTAAGTAACCTATTCCGCTTAACTATTCCTCAAGAGTCATAAAAAAACCCCTGTAAGAAATTGATATGTGTTCTGGTTCGCGACTGGTCAATCTTCATCCTGAGGATGCCTCGTTGAGAGGTGAAACACGTGTCGATTTCTTACAGGGTTTTTTCATGACTTTTGAGGAATAGTTAAGCGGAATAGGTTACTTTAATATATCTACGTCTATTGTGTTTTACCCTACCAATGTGCATAATAATTCAATCCAAATTCAAAATTACAAACAGCATAAAAACAAAAACTCATTCCAAAGATCTACAAACAAACAATCCAATCCATATCATAGCTGAATACTCAATACTCAAAAATAAAATTGAAAAGCTCAACTCCATCAAACAAAATAGTGATTTCACATATCAGCGAGTACGTATCCTTTTAGTTGTTGCATAAATGAATACTGTCAGCGGACATATTCGCGCTCACACACCGAGTAAACCGAGAGGTTTGGGAATGGAAAAACAAAAAGATAAACGATTCAATATTTTCATTGCGCCGATGAATGGCTCGAGTGTTGATTCAGCGTAGTGGAAAAATGATGCCTATATTGGATACGTTTTTTTGTCGCATCGCATGTAGATATCCCGTCTGCATGAGTGATGATTAAAAGATTCGACGATAAATATAATTGTTTCCTGATTCGAAATATTTTCTCTGATTGACTTTATGTACGTAGATGTTGTTTGAGATTTTAATAATGATTGAATGTGTGTAAAAAAAATCATGAATAATTATTTATCTACTAAAACCATAGGAACCACTAATACCTATGGCATTATGTCCGCCTCTGTACATTTGTGTGCTTAAAGTATTAAATAAATAAACCACGACACTGGTTATTTTGACCCTATGGTTATATTAACCCAATCAATGCGTCAGCGCTGAAAATTAAAGAATTTAATAACCTACCGGTACTATTAGATAGATAGGTAGGTAAGTTTGAGATGTTCAGTTCTTTGCATTTTCTTCGGACAAAATCTCCGACACCTTGAAGTGCAGGTTCATAACAATGTAGAGCAGTTCTAAGTTCAGAAACACGGAAATCCGAAATTGACCATGAAAAAGACATAAAAAACTTTGCCGATAGAAAAATTTTGATCAGACGAGTGGATATTTGATTGGCAGTTGCAAAAAGCTGCATGTGTGGTGTCACAAATTAGCTGGGTCAGTGCGCGATACTAATCGAGCCCCACGTCACATCGCTGGTCTCCCGCGGGACGCGCGCGCTGACGGATTGCCGCGCGATTGATGCCGACGTCGCCGCCGCGTCGACGTCACGTGTCGGCCTCGTTCACTGTTACATTACTGATAAAATGTTTGATCTTGTATATTTGCTGCTAAGTAGCCGTAAAGTACCAACTTGTCTTTATCAAGATCCCGCGTCTTTATGACTTTATTTTTGACCTGACAGCTTCACTTTTTGATTATGACAACTTTTGCAAAATCGCGACTTTTTGGTGTTTTAATGTTGGTTCCCATATCATCAGTCTTTTCGACCTGCTGCCTGTGTTAGTTAACAGGCAAAGTGAATCTATCACTTCGACGTAGCTCTATTCTTTGTTCATATACCTACCTACCCGAGCCTTTTTAGCAAAGCTGAAGGTGCATAATCACACTTATCACAATGTAATCCCGTAACTCTCCAAAGGTCGTAACGGATACAAGGTCCTGCATTCCATGTAGATTAGTTTGATGAGAAATTCATTATTTTAAAAATTTATATACCGAATTGGCATTAGGTTGTACTTAGATAATTATTATCTAATGTGCTCCTCAGTATCGACAAGTGATAAAGCATATAGCTTACTCGCATCCTTTTAGAAACAAGCATATATGTACCACTGCACTATCTCGGCAGTGCCATTACGACTTATCTGTTCGCCTTTTATTACCATCTATATATAAATTATAACTGTGTACGTTGCGTCATTGACTCTAGTAATAACATTCGCTAATCGCGGTTAAAGCGTCATTATTAGCATAAAACCGACATGCATCGCGTTCACGTCCGCCCACAGGCAGATGCACGATCAACCATTACACTTTATTGCTTCTCTATGCTAATTTAGCATTTTTTTTTAATTCATCAAAGAGTTTTCACTGAGGCTGTAAACTATTTTTTGTTAACATAAAAAAATTAGGGCACGCGACAATATCTCTGGGTGAGGAAGGCATAAATCATCCGCCTTTTTTGTAATCAATTATTATAATTGATGATTCTAATTCTGCGGGATTTAAATGCAATTTAAAGACCTTTTAGTTTGTTTTAATTAATGGAAGAATGAAAGAATATTTATCCGATAAATGGTTTCTAAAGTCTTTTGATGTAGGCAGTTAATGCTACGCAAATCTCTCGTAGCAACTGCTACGAGAACACGTAGATCGATGGCCGTTTTTTGAAATAATAAATAATTTGAAATAATAATGTGTATTATCATTAAAGTTGAAAAATTGAAAGAAAATCCCTACGCCATCTTAATTTATTGCGAAAAAAAAGGAACATAAAATTGAGGAAGTATTTCGCCGACAAATTACCACTAATGCTCGTAACTAATTTACTCGGTGTGTTTTAGCCAATAACTCACAATTTGAACATCGCAGTGGGTGTTTGTATAATAAACAAAGTATATAGGTACCTATGTAGTGTAGGTGTGTGAAGGGAGGTAGGTTCGCCATGATTAATCACGCCACATGAATATGCATGGGAGTTAGGGCTGTCAGCCCCGCACCGTCTTTAAACAATATCAAATTAAACATGTAGGAGGTACGTGTACCTATTCGCTACCTGAACGTGAATCTACATAAAACATTCACGTTTTGTTCCTGATTTTGTTAAAGACTTAGGCCTTTTCAGTGTATAAGAATATTAAGCAGACTTTGAGAAGAAGAGCGGTACCTACGTATGTGTAATATTTGTCTTTGTTGATGAAGCTTTGAACGTTTTTAAGTAACGCTATTAATCATTATTATTTATTGAAATTGTTTTTAATTAAGTTTAGGTACCTAAATGCCTAACTATTTGTATAGTCAATAGTATTTCACGTGTAATGAGATATTATTCCTGCCACGTTGATTAGAAAAATAAATACAACATTTTATATTCCCATTGTATGAATCCTCTTCCGCCTCCTCCCACTTTTCTATCACAACACGTCTCCTCAAAACTAAAAAACAAAATAAATTGGCAACACAAACACAACCAGAGACAAGCGCGCGCCCGCACACGGCACACCGCACAGTAAACACAACGCACAATCACAAACGCCTCCCATTATTATTTCTACGAGCATTATCATCTAAATCGCATCGCGCCACCATTTACGGTGTTTAGGTATTTGCACACTATTGTTAGTGGCGTTGTGTATAAAATAAACATTTGTTACGGCAGAAGGGACCGGCCAACAATATCGGGCGCGCGTATATCCCGAATTACCATTAGAATGGAGCCGCCTGATGTATGGCCGTTGCTTTACTTTGCACCAGGTTCGCGCTCTTTCATCATGAGAATCGGTTTTTGGTTAATATTGTGGAACAACGTAAATATGCACTTTGTGCTGGTTTGCGGTATCCTTACATATATTATAAAACAAAGTCCTCCGTCGCCTCTTTCTGTCGTCCTGTACGCGATAAACTCAAAAAATACTGCACCGATTTTCATGCTGTTTTCACCAATGGATAGAGTGATTCTCGAGTAAGGTTTTAGTATATAATAACCGACATCCACGCGGGCGAAGTCGCGGGAATCAGCTAGTTATAAATAATTCTAATGTAGGTACTTAGACTCTCTAAAAACTTCATCATGGTCCTCTATACACTGTTACATACATCTCTTTGGAATCATACGTGTTAAAGATTGTACAATCATTTTTTTAGTGTTCCGTATCGGATGGTGCTTTGGCACCCAAACCCTATTTATTCCGCTGTCCGTCTGTCCGTCCGTCCGTTTGTCTGTCAGTGGGCTGTATCTCATGAACCGTAATCGGTAGACAGTTGAAATTTTCACAGATTGTGTATTTCTATTGCCACTATAACAAAAATAAAAGAAAGTTAAAAATTAAAGGGGATACCATCATAAAAGAAACTTGTTTTTTTCAGCGTTTCTTACTAAATATTGTACGGTGGTACGGAACCCTTCGTTACCGAGTCCGACTCGCACCTGGCCGGTTTTTTTATTCGTTCTCTACGTTATATTTTTATAACCTCCACTTTTCATTAGTTATCCGATACACGTAACACGATCGTCATAGTTTGTCGAGTTTGAAAACCAGACAGAAATTATAGAGTTCAAAAACGCTATATAAAAATACAATTTCCTTTAGAAGAGAAATACGAAACAAGAGTTGAACAATATTTGATGCATAATGGATCAAACAAGACTGTTCTTTTGAGCTCCACTCGAGACAATTAAATAATAATGCAATCTGGGAACGATATTTGCTTTGTAAACGAGGGGGTGCTTGATGAAATCTAAACTGAATTTACACGGGGCGTTGCGTCTGTCGCTGATGACACGAGCATTAAATGAGAGGATAGTTGTAGAATAAATAGAAGACAAAGATAGAAGAGGGATTGGTTACTTGGTGGCCGGCACGTGGCCATCACGTGGCCGCCGCGTGGCGTGGGATCGCCTCGCGCCTCGCATTGTGCCCCTCGTGTCGCCTACGGACATTGGCGGGAAAATGAGGGTATTTATAATTCGAACAGGAAATATTACACGCTAATTTTGTCACATTCGGGGAATAGATTGATTTTCTGCGGCTTGTTAGGATTATATGTTATTTATGGATTCCGTACTACGATGACGTGCGATTTTGTTTGGTTGAAATATAATTTTCTACCGTTTTTTATATGACTAGTTTTATAAAATAAGTAGGTATCTTTCTCTAAGTATTTATTTGAAAAAAAAATCAGTTCCTACCAAAATTAACAACAAAATAATGGATAGTCGTTCAAAGAGGTTGCTCATATCTTAACAATGTTCACGTGAAAAACCTGCTGTAGATATAAGATAGCGCGGATGATACGACATTCCATAAACCATTCGGAACCAAAATACAATAGATGTAGATATACTTAGTAACCTATGCCGCTTAACTATTCTGCTAGAGTCATAAAAAACCCTGTAAGAAATCGACACGTGTTTCACCTCTTGACCAGTCGCAAAACAGAACACGACGTGTTGCCACACGTCAATCGTCAATTGTCATCGTGGTCAATCGTCATCGCGAGGATGCCTCGTTGAGAGGTGAAACACGTGTCGATTTCTTACAAGGTTTTTTATTACTCTTGGAGAATAGTTAAGCGGAATAGGTTACTAAATATATCTACGTCTATTGTATTTTATAATGGATTTCTGCAAAGGCACGCCTGAACCAATCTATATACGATAGTTAATTGATTCAGGCGTGACTTTGCGGAAATCCATCCAATCCACGCAAAGGGTCTTTGCGTCCAGCGCTCGGTGTGGTAACACGTCGCGTTCTGGTTTGCAATTGGTCAATCATCATCCTGAGGATGCCTTGTTGAGAGGTGACGTGTCGATTTTTTACAGGGTTTTTTATGACTCTTGAAGAATAGTCAAGCGGAATAGGTTACTACATATATCTACGTCTATTGTATTTTTTCAATCTACATACACCATTCTCAACCACGAAACAAAGCAACAACAAAACACCATCCAACTCAAACACTAGTTAAAGACAACTACATTATACGCCATAAATTCAATCGTAATTATATGTAGTGGAAGTAACTACCCCGGGAAGTACAGTTATGGCCTTACGAGTAGTTACGAGGCATGTGATTGAGTCCCACGAAGTATTTCATTAGACGGAACTTCCCCTTGCTTTGTACTACGGCCAATTAAACTTTAGTCACTGTCTGCGAATGAAATAAGTAATTAATTGTTTTAAAGACGTTGTACATAGAATTTGTGTAGTTTCGCCACTGAAAGGGGTAAGATTTGATTGCCGTAGTGTTAGGATTACTAATTAGTTTAATTTCATTCATTCATTCGTTTAAAAAAATACTTACTCTGATTGCCGTGGTCCGTTTGGTAGATTACTAGCATGCTATTACCTAACCAAGATTAAAAATATTAATTAAGAAATAAAACGAAAAGAGACCTGAATATTTTTTATTAATATTCTGTAATGAACGAAAATAACAAAGTAAGTATATGAATGTGAAAAAACTTTTTACAACCGACTTCCAAAAAAACACTAAAAACGTGAAAAATAACTTTAATTTTGGAAGTCGGTGGCAAAAAACGACTACCGAAATTAAAGTTATTTTTCACGTTTTTAGTGTTTTTTTTTTGTAAAAAGTTTTTACTTTTCACTTTTTTGTTGTGGTACCTACCACTCACAAATTCGAATACCACTACCTGGTATGTAAATAACAGTGAAGGAGTCAAACAATATATCGTCTACATACACTAAGTGGGAAAAATACATAATTATTGAAGCTAACTCAAAAATTACGCAAGCAAAGTTAATAAATTATGGGACCACCTCTGAAGCATGACCTATCAAACAAAAAAAGAATCATCAAAATCGATTCATAATTGGCGGAGTAATCGCGTAACATACACAAAAAATAAAAATAAAACATACAGACGAATTGAGAACCTCCTGATTTTTGAAGAAGTCGGTTAAAAATAGAATATTTTACCTTTTTACTCTTTACAAGGTCCGCACAAAATAAGTCGGTGGTTTGGACCCGGCCCGTGGTCCGCCATTTGGGTTCTCCTGTAGTGCCTGATGGATTTATGTGTAGAGTTCGAGTGTAGTGCTTCAACTAAATGGTTGGTTTAGCTAATTATTTTGGAGGGAATTGCGAAATTAGATTAGACCGATGCCATATTCTTCATTACTAAATGGGACGAATTTCAAAATCCAACTGAGGTCTTATAGTTTTTAATGTTATTTCATAAAGTTAGTTTTTACATAAAAATGGGTTTGAAAAGTGGATGTGAAACTTTTTTACTGTAATTTAATTCGTACGTATTCAAAGTACCAATAACGTTTAAACAACAACAAAAAACAATTACCCACACAATTATTTTACTAAAAATATTTAAAAATATTTCTTTTTTACTTTCAAACTTATAATCGTAATTTCGTAATTCCTTTCGTCGTCCTTTGATAGATAGGTATCTACACAATATGACCTTAGATTCTTCGCATTGATTTCTTCCCCGATTACATAGCAAAGGGTTCGGATTGGTAATGAAGGCGATTCTGTAAATAAATCAACAACTGTCCGGCGGCGACCGCATTAAAAGATAACATCTCAATTTGCGAAGTTCGCGGAGGCTGGAGAGCCTCGGGACTAATTAATTTAGGTTCTAAGAGTGCGCTGATCTTACTTTCTGTAAATCGATTATGTAGGAGGAATGAAGGAGTTGGTTGACTGATATTTAAAGAAAGAAGGATGAAAGAAAAACAGTTTTTTTTTCGTTGAATTACTTCTTTACACAGGCGCTTTTTTTTTTGTGTTTGGGAAATCATCAAATTACTTCTTCCGCTCTGGGCGGAGCGGAAAGGCGTGTCAGACTTTTACTGACTAAAACCCACCCGTGTTCCTTCAGTTGCCTGTTGCCAGGATCCCGGTATCCCTTTCGGACTATCCCGCAACCCTGCCAGGACTATCCCGCAACCCTGCCAGGACTATCCCGCAACCCTGGCAGGTTGACACAGGCCCTAAAATTACTTTCTTAGTTTTTAGTTTCCCTAATCATAGATGCCTTTTATGGATATTATTTGTGATTATATTACCCACAGTTCGCCAGTTATTTTTAACCCCCTACCTGGGAATCGAACCCAGGACCTCATGGACAGCAATGGCGTTTGCGAGCACTCAAAAATTTCAAATTCTGCTTAATTATCATATTCCTGCTTACATTCAAGCATTCTTGAATTCAGGTGTTTCATGCTCTCATAGATAGAACATTATAAAAAGTTATTTTGTTACAATATTACTGAGCTTTGAACAACTTTGCCACACATGATTCTAACGCGAAAGTAATTATTTATTCGGTACTGCTCTCTGACGTCATCACTATCTCGATTTCAGAACACGAACGTTCCTAATTCGCACGATATCGCCAATTCTGGCCACACCCATACACGTGACGATCGCACTGATAAAACCTATGCACATACTGTGTGTACCTAATCTGAGAACGAAAGTATTTATTTTATTTTATTGAAATTGAGGCTAATTTGTGGCAAAGTGAAACACTTCTTTCTTAAAGCGTAAAACGATACTTAATACTTCAAAAATTAAAATTATTTATAACTTTATTTCAGACTATGCTCATAACTTTGTTAGTATTTTGATGTTAGTAACAATGGTGCATAAACGATTAGATTATTATTGTTAGTTTTCACTAAATTATCTAATATATAAAATTCTCGTGTTACAGTGTTAGTTGCCATACTCCTCCGAAACGACTTGACCAATTTGTATGAAAGGACATCATTCATTTTGGGCTAAATTATGAAAGACCCGGCCAAACAAAAACAAATATATATTCCGTTAGAACATGTGATGCTCTTCACTTTTCACTATCAGACCAAATCTGTAGGGCAATTCCCTGCGCTGTTATACAATTTTGAAAAATACTATTTTCAGTATTTTTTAGTTAAAATAATTAATAGTTATCTAATTAAAGTAATAGCTTGTGGTAATAAAAAATGAAGAGAAAAACGTACTCTTTCGGAATATAGCTTTTTTTTTGTTTGGCACTTTCACAAATATAGCCCAAAAATGTAAGTGGGGTGAATGATCTCCTTTTATATGTATATTCGGTAGGTCTGAGAATCGGTCGTAATCTATTTTGCGACCCGGGATCGAGACTTACGCTGGTGAAACCGCGCGGCGCAGCTAGTTTATCTATAAAGACGTATGACTGTCCCCACCCAGTGTTCCTGAAAGGGGCAGTCCGGTCTTACAGCAATCATTTTCAGAATGCTGTTGTTACTACCACGCAGGACACTAATCTACTTACATAACTTACTTACATAATGTGACCATATACCTTATAGGTTCAGGTTAAGACATACCGTACTCAGACAACAACAAAACAAAATGCAATACAGTGTTTTAAAAAATCCCTCTTGGAATTACGGAAGTAGACAGTAACTAAATAATCAAAAGATGATTTTAAGGTGGAGTTTCTTATTAGAATGTGTTTTTGTTGCCTTCTTATGAAACAAATTTCACGTAATATACCAACATAAACAATGTATTAAAAACGTTGTTACATTTGTTGTTTGTCTCAATAAAATAAAGAGGGCGTTTTGTGCGAATAGGAGCACGTAGGCACGTCGTGGAAGCCTTCATCTCTGAGGAGCCGCCAAAGATCGCTTCCATTGTGATACCGACTCGGAATCTGCATAATTTCCATTCATTAAAGGAACGAAATTATTAATAATAGGGATCTCTGGGTCTTGGTACTTCGGGTAAACCATGTAGATCGGAGGAGGTGGGACAAGAGTTTAACTGCGAATTTGAAATGCTGTCTGAAAACTGTGCGCACCCCTACGCTGCTGTGCTGACAATCTTTCTCGGTACCACGTAACACATAAGCTCAAGAAAGTTGAATCCTAGTAATGTGACGCTACTGCCATATAGAGGCATTTTCGTCATATACTTACGTCATTCGCAGAGCCAATGTTTATACCCCGATCTAATAACTGATGTTATGCAAGCTGAACCTATATAGTGCTCTCCAAGGCTCAAAATTGTACCTACTTATATCCACTTACACATTTTCATCAGGAGGAAATCACTTCCCATTTTGTAGACGTTAGGTACTTACCTAAAACAAATTGAGTAAATTTTCATAGAATTTAACTATTTTTGCCAACAATCGTGGTCACCACACTCCGAGACGTTACAATCGGTTGAGATTTTAGGCAAAATATTATCTTGCGAGTTCCTATTCCTATATTAGGAAATTAAACGAGTATTGAGGAGCTAAGGGTTTGAATATTCAAAGGGAATAAATTAAGGGTAATGTCGGCGCGGCGTCGTCAAACAAAAGAGGGAAAACAAATTGTTTTGCGTACATCACGATGGCGTTACTTTGTTCAGTGACGTTTTATACAGTTTGTGCTTATAATTTTCGTTGAATTTTGAATGTTTTAGCCTTTGGGTGTTCCTGTGAATAATAAGGTTTGTAATCTTTTTAGGTAGTAGTTGAACCCAGTTAGTGTTTCTGCTGAGAAGTTAGATCAAAATGAAACTATAATTGATTAATGAAATGCAGTGCCGTAATTAGCCTTTTATGCGCCAGGTGCAAGCTGCTATATCCGCGCCCTTGAAATATTTTCTATTCATAACCGGTTCTGACAATAAAATGGATTGTCTATAAAAATAAATAATAGGTATTGTTAGTGGCCCTAGTCTGGTCATTTCTGCGCCCCTCCAGGGTCTGCACCCTGTGCCTGTGCACCGCTGGCACCGCCCTAGTTACGGCACTGATGAAATGATATTAACCTTTGGTATGCCGCCGGAACGTGGATCCCGTTGAGAAACAATGGATTTTTAATTGTGTCTGTAATTACGGCATACGACGGGTTAAACATTGAACTGACTGATTGATTGACTACCTCGTTTTTAGTGTTCGCAAGCGCTACTACTGAATATAGGTCCTGGGTTCGATTCCCGGGCGAACTGTTATCGGGTTTATTCACATGGAATTTCTCAGTAACAACCCGGAGTCTGGATTTGTGCCCGGTTGCTGGCTCGCCCCCTATTACATGGGACTTAAACATAACTGGCGAAATGTGGGTGTACTATGGGTACCTACATCACTGCCCTTGGGGAATACAGGCGTGATATTGTGTTATGTGAAAATTTAAATAAGAAAAACGTTGTAACCTCAAACACCGGAACTAGGATATTGTTAAGTAACCTACGTATCAAATAATATAAATAAACAAATCTAGTTCTAACATTGCTCTCCACCTCAAACATAAGTCGCGCCTATTACATCATCATCATCATTTCAGCCGAAAGACTTCCACTGCTGGACATGGGCCTCCCCCAAGCACTGCCACTTCGACCGGTTCTATGCTTCTCGTATCCAGCGGATCCTGCGGCCTTCAGGTCATCGTTCCATCTTGTGGGGGGCCTTTCAACGCTACGTCTTCCAGTACGCGGTCGGGCCTAAACCGGCCACATTAGAAATTCCTCTAAAAGCAATTCATTTCCTGAATCCCAGCTGTTATTAG
The DNA here is from genome assembly GCA_948473465.1 of Lithophane ornitopus. Lineage (NCBI taxonomy): Eukaryota > Metazoa > Arthropoda > Insecta > Lepidoptera > Noctuidae > Lithophane > Lithophane ornitopus. The sequence continues at coordinate 6,075,060 of OX419613.1, read as the reverse complement.
CAATAGAGGAATTACTAATGACAGCTTGACATAAACGCAATTCATAATTTGTGGACCATTTTACGAATCTCCATAGAAAACTGTCAAACAGATGAATTATTTCGTAATATGAATCACACGCAGATCATATTATGAATTGTCAGTTTGTGACATTTTACGATGATTCACAATATTTTCACATTACGATTCTGCTAAAGTGACCGTTTTAAGCCCCACATTTGAACAAAATACTGTAGTCAACCTGACTCTAGAACTTCGTTTGCCTAAGTATGTCATCAGATATACGAAGCTCTACAAAGTACCTACGTGAAGTAGAGTGTAGAGTGGAGTTTAATGAAGTAATAAATTCCTCTCAAGATACCTAGAGGTCTTACGGTAAACGTTCATCGTTTATTAGACGCGGATTACATTTTCATTACTTACATAAGTACCAGATCATTAATTTTAGTAATATGATCGAGTGAAAAATAAGTGAAATTACAGATAAAAACGTACTAGTTTAATGTTTCTATTTCTCTAAACGGATCGTTGGTTTTTAATGTAATTGACTCAAAAGGCTGAACCTTCAGTTGTAAACGAATCCAAAAGCGAAAGTCTCCTTTGAACTTACGCTGAAGGCCTCTGAAGGCTGAAACGATTTTAAAGAGGGAAAACCCTCTCCCATGGCATATACTATTCTATTTACTTTATATTAACGTTTGTTTTCAATTTTATTTAAAGTGAACTCCGTCTACCGAAGATGGCTTGATGCAGCGTTTCATTATTTTAAATAACTTAACACTTTTATTTTTCTTAAAAGTGGCCTTTCAGACGTCAGTTGGTAAATCTACTCCATAATCTAGTACCAACGGTCTCTGAGCTAAGCCGCGGACAGACGGACATGGCGAAACTATAAGGGTTCCTTGTTGACTACGGAACCCTAAAACTAGAGTCTCTTCATTCATTCTCAGCCAATAACTGTCTCTAAACCGTCTTAAAACCTGTATACACATAGTTCTGTTTCTCGATTTCCGTATTCATATTTTCAGCAGTTTCGCAAGGCATTCGTAAAAATATTTGTACAATAAGGTAGCTCGTAATGACATTGGTATCAAGGTATTAGTGCCCAAACTCAGTGGCAGAGATAACCGTTTAGATTTATTGCTCATTTATTGCCCTGATAACAGTGCAACCCCGCGCTAATCCGAGCCATGTGATTATTATTGTTATGTAATTATGATAACTTGGGTTTTATTTGTCTCAAAGTCAAAGTCAAAAGTCAAATAATTTATTTCAAATAGGCACTTTTGAACGTCAAAAGTCTCGGAACGTAATGCGGTAGACGACATGATTTAAAAGAGTACCCGTGGTGTTTCTTGCCTGTTGTTCTCCCTAAGAACCTACTAGTACGCTTTGGAATGGGCAACAAGCTTATTGTTCCGACAGTCAGACAGACAGACAAAAAGTGATCCATTTGAAACGAGAATAACTGCCTAATGTCATGATTTCATGAAATAGTCATTCAATATGAACTTAGAGAGTTATATTTCAAATTCTAATGTTTATAATTCTGTAAAACCATATTTTTTACGGCCGTAAATCACATTTTAATCAACATACAACCTGATAATGACCTGCAAATTGCAAAAAACGTAAAAAAAAATTGAATTTCGCGGACTACCCTGAAGCTTTCGCCTTAATTTTTTTCATATTAGGTACTTCATTTTAAGTTTGTTTCCAAATTAATCGACTAATCAAATGTAATAGCTATTTAAATTCATAATTTTATGTCGATTTGAGTAATTAATTATGTTGCTCTTTAGTTGGCTACGCCGTAGCACACTTCGTAGCCGACTCAATAAAAACACAAATACTGTTTTTGCACATCAACTATCAACAATTAGGTTGAAAATAAGATATTAAGAAGAGAACCTAAAGTCGGCGGCCTTCATAAAGTCATCGGTACACCATGTGAGAGGCTTCCAATGCTAAGTCTTTCGGTACGTGGTCGCCACTCCACAACCTTTCGGCCCCATCGGCCATCTGTTCTGCGAGCAATGTGTCCCTGCCCACTGCCACTCACACAAAAATCAGCAATACATCTCTAAGTTCATATAACATTGAATGACTATTTCATGAAATCCTCAGACCAAATAAAAAACCGGCCAGGTGCGAGTCGGACTCGCGCACGAAGGGTTCCGTACCATTATCTATATAAACGGCAAAAATATCACGTTTGTTGTATCGGAGCCCCCTTAAATATTTATTTTATTCTGTTTTTTTTAAATTGAATTTGAAATTGTTTATTGAAATAATTGATTTACATAAATATTTTACAAAATAGGGCCTTAAACTAGAGGTGGTATAAAATTATTTGATTCTACCTGAACTAGGAATAAACCTGTATCTCAGGTATCTCACTCAAGTACTAATACATAAGTGTGATCTATGATTTCACAAATAGTAAAATGATTTATCTACTATATTACTATTACTATATTTGTTGTTATAGCGGCAACAGAAATACATCATCTGTGAAAATTTCAACTGTCTAACTATTACGGTTCATGAGATACAGCCTGGTGACAGACGGACAGACAGACAGCGGAGTCTTAGTAATAGGGTCCCGTTTTACCCTTTAGGTACGGAACCCTAAAAACCAAGACGGAGCGCTGTCAGTGACGTGAGGCCGGTTTCGTAAACATGTGTGTTTGATTGTAAATGGTTGGAAATGTGTGCGTGTGAGCGTGTATGCACAGAGCGGTGGTGTAGTTTTGTCATGCTTCACTGTATTGTTTGCAGCGCTCTGTCTTGGTTTTTTATTTGCTTAATGATTGTAATTCTATAAAGCCATATTTTTTACGGTCGCGAATCATATTTTAATCAACATACAATTTGACACTGACCTGCAAATTGCAAAAATCGTAAGAGAATTTGCATTTTGCGGGCTACCATAGCGCAGCCCCCTTATGCTTGCTTTTGTGAGTGTTTAGCCGTTCCTAATTAAACGTGATAAGCGATCAAGGATTAATCAACCAACGTGGAATGTCAGTATAAATCCATTTAATCCGAAATATCTGCACGTAATCATTAATCAATATCGATACCTAAATGTTGGAAGTGCAATAGTGTTCCTGGTATCGAACCCAGGTCGAGCAAAGTTGTCGCCATTAACCACATAAATACTTTTTGCTCTTATGAGATTAAAACTTTTTATTTGATTTTGCTGTCAAAACGACTGTGATATAACCGACTTCAAAAAAGAACTTTTGTTGATGAACTTTTGTTTTATTGAGCGACACAAAAAAAAAACTTTAATTTCGGAAGTTGGTGGCAAAAACTGAAGATTCAAAACCTATTAAAACTCTTACTTCCTAAACTCCTTTTTTCTTATTAAACCACTCCCTTCCTTATTAAAGTTATTCTTCGCTTTGTAGTGTTTTTTAGTCGGTTGTTTTTTAATCTATATTAAAGTTGTTTATTTTTTTACATAGTTTTATCGCTTTATTTTTTCACTTCGAGCTCTTTATGACCATAACAAAAGTGATACTTATATTGCATCATTACACTATGAAATTCTTTTTAGCAGTACGCAGTCAATAGGCTTGCTCCCCGACTCATCGACAAAACACAACTTCATCAACAATCGTACCTATTACCTACTTGCTGTCATTTGCGTATAAGTACCTAGAGTACCATGTGCATGTCTCGGTACTCTCGGTCAAGTTCAGCCGGTGATGGCAGGCGCAGGATTATGGTCTTACGTCTAATCTGAAGGTAATCTTCACCCGTTGCAGCCGTAGGCATGCGTACTTATGTGGCTCATACTTACGTCATGCGATGGAGTTGATGTGTGTTCAACTGTTTTACGGTACTACAAAGATCTTTTGGCTCTCAAATGTTGACAGGGAGGCGTTGTTGGTTCAAAATTGTGAAATACGTTTTATAAATGTTTTGAAAAAAACCAGATTGTAAAGCCAAAGATTGTACAGCTTTAGCACAGATTAGTACAGATGGTTTACTCCGCAAAATCATTTAAATAAAAAGCGACTCTTGGTGCGGCAGAATAAAGTGCAATCCAGGTAGCACAGCGCTAATTACCCACAGTTATATTACTAGAAGTTGCCTCTCTTTCTATCGCGTAACTCTTATATCCTATGACTACGTTACACTTACAGTTAATTTTGTATTTTGAATCTTATTCCAACTGATATAAAGTTCTTAATACAAAATTTACAACTGCGACTCTGGTTTAAAATCAGTTTTTGTATTTTATACACTATAACTATCAGAATAAAGTTCGAAATTAAAAAATGCCTCGATGGTTACGTGAACCTGGCTCTAAAAATAAAAATAAAGAGTGGTGGCCCAGTGGTACCGGCCCCGACTTACGAGTTGTAGGTCGTAGGTTTGAACCCAGCCAGTTGCTTTACTTACTTTGTGTAAATAATTTCATCAACTCTGCTCTCAAAATGGTGAAGAAAAAATTTTTGGGGAAACCGGCATGTCCTAGAATAAAAAAATTGAAGATATCTACGAACCCGTACTGTGTCCCAGCAGTGGGAACATAGGATTATTGTGCTTATGCTAAAGATAAATCGTGTTTTGGTAGTAGCAGGTACCTACGGTTTTAATGATTCATATTGGATAATAATAGTTGTTGTACATAGGTAAATAGTTAAACGGGCAGAGAGATGATAAAAATAAAACACAATGATCTCTTAGAACAGTTCTTTATTTACTAAACTACTGCTAAACTAAACTTTATTCTTAAAAGGTCACCGTCTATTTCGGTTGCAATTTCATCGATCTTTTGCGTTTTTACGTTTTAATATATGATTTAAACGCATCAGGAATGTTCACCGGATAGGTACTTAAACTTACCCAAGGGTAAGTTTATCTAAGGGTAAGTTTAAGCCTTGGGTAAGCCCAATATATAAAAATTAAATTTTAATTTGTGTTTGAATTGACAACATTTGTTTGTTTGTTTTTGCAGTGTCCCCCCATCAATAAAAAAAAAAAGTAATAATAATAAGAATATTTCTTCAATTCATCATCTGCCTAATCTTTTTCCCAACTATGTTGGGTCTGCTTCCAGTCTATCCGAATGCATCTGGATACCAGTATTTAACGTGGAACGAGCAGTCGTTCGGTTAGTACTTGTTGTTGTGGAGGTCAGATAGGCAGCTATCTGACCTCCACAACCCAATTACTGCGTAATACAATACTCCTGGGTAAGACTGGTAGTTTCAATTATCTCCAATAAAATCTGTCTATTTGCAGGAAATGCTCGAAAAGCATAATATTATTCTATTTTAAATAAATCCGTGGAATATTGTCGTAAGTTTAGAACATAAATTCAAGTTTAATGCTAATGGGTTATTGGCAATAAAAGGGGATGTAAACACTATTAATTATATTTGTCAGGGGGAATGGAGACGATATTATATGTTCGATCATATTCGCGATTTATTTATGAATGCAAAGCGGCATAGCATATGTTTATAAAGTAATACCGTTTTGCTTTTCGTAGATACCAATATATTTTTGTATTATTAAAATTTTGGTATTACAGGTGTAACTTTTGTTTGTTTCCCGCCTGTTATACCAACATTTTACAGATCATAATGCTTGTTTTTCTCTTTTTAGTTATGCGTTTTTGCAGGCGGGTTTTTTGTTTTTTAAATAATTTGTTTTATTGCATGTATAACTTGGGAAAAAATATATTGGTATCTAGGAACAGCAAAACGGTATTACACGCAACGATATTTAAATAATTTGTTTTATATCAAGCTTTTTAGTTTTATTAATTTATATATTTGGAATTACTCAATACTAGCTTTTATTTGATACCAATATTACAATTTATTAAAAAAAAAAACCTTCCCAGATGAAATATATAAAAAACATATAGCCTATGTCACTCCCACAATTAAGACGAACCTAACGACACCTCGTATGTTAAAATCCATCAAGCCGTTTCGGCTACAGAGCGTGCCAAAGAAATAGACATACATACATACATACAAACATACATACAAACATACATACAAACATACATACAAACATACATACAAACATACATACAAACATACATAAAAACATACATACAAACATACATACAAACATACATACAAACATACATACAAACATACATACAAACATACATACAAACATACATACAAACATACATACAAACATACATATAAACATACATACAAACATACATACAAACATACATACAAACATACATACAAACATACATACAAACATACATACAAACATACATACAAACATACATACAAACATACATACAAACATACATACAAACATACATACAAACATACATACATACTCTCTAAAAACTTACCCCTTCTTCTGGGGCAGTCGGGTAAAATAATCCTAGAAGAAAAATAACGATGATTTTTTTTTCATAATTTCAGCCTGAAAAAATACTACCTATTGGTAATAAGGAGTCAAAATGAAAGTCACCTATCTCAATTTTAAGATAGTTAATTGATTCAGGCGTGACTTTGCGGAAATCCATTATAAAATACAATAGACGTAGATATATTTAGTAACCTATTCCGCTTGACTATTCTTCAAGAGTCCTAAAAAACCCTGTAAGAAATCGACACGTGTTTCACCTCTTAACGAGGTATCCTCGTGTTACCACACCGAGCGCTGGACGCAAAGTAAACTTTGCGTCCAGCGCTCGGTGTGGTAACACGTCGCGTTCTGGTTTGCAATTGGTCAATCGTCATCCTGAGGATGCCTCGTTGAGAGGTGAAACACGTGTCGATTTCTTACAGGGTGTTTTAGGACTCTTGAAGAATAGTCAAGCGGAATAGGTTACTAAATATAACTACGTCTATTGTATTTTATCTCAATTTTATCAATATCTATTGAACAATAAGCTACGGTATCTAGGTAAGTACTTCTATTCACTTGAAATCAGTTTTAAAGAATCTCTACTCAAGTACCTATTATCCGTTACTATTTGCGCATTTAAATCATCAAAATATGTACTTACTTGAAGATAAGATCTAAAAAATATATCAACAATTCATTTAAGCTAAGCTATATCTGTTTATCGAAACGGTGTAGGTACATTACCTACTCATATATACCAAGTATACTGCTACTGCCTAGCCTTTTCTCAACAATGTTGGGGTCGGCTTTCAGTCTAACCAGATGCAGCTGAATACCAGTATTTTACATGGAGCGACTGCCTATCTAACCTCCACAACCCAGTAACTGGTTAACACGGTCCCGGTTGATAAGACTGGTAAGACTTTCGGGCTTCTGACAACCCGTAAAAATTGTCAAAGATCTACGAATGACAGCCGGGACCAACAGCTTAACGTACTTTCCGAGGCACTGAGGAGTCTCAGTATGTGAAGATGGTCACCCATCCACGGACCAATCCCGGCAAGCGTAGCTTAACCTGATGAATCGACCCGTGCGGCTGTTATTACTTAGCCACGAGCTCCTACCAAGTATACCTAGTAAATCAAGACTGATTATAATTCTTTCTTTTGAGATGGCTTAAAAAAATCATCTGTACTACAGGTGAGACTTTATCATTAGTAGGGTAGGTAGGCACCCAGGCGCTGACGCCTGGGTGCCTGAGTGGCTAGGTACCTACCTAGAATTCAATTTTGAAGAAGTCTTAGGTAACAACTGATTGTTACCTAAGACTTCTTCAAAATTCTAATGTAAAACTCGAGCGCTTGAGTCCATAGGTAACCTAAGAGGCCGTGGAGATAAAAACCGACCAAGTGCGAGTCGGAATCGCGCACGAAGGGTTCCGTACAATTATCTATCAAAACGGCAAAAAAAAAATACGTTTGTTGTATGGGAGCCCCCTTAAATTTTATTCTGTTTTATATTTAGTCTTTGTTGTTATAGCGGCAACAGAAATACATCATCTGTGAAAATTTCAACTGTGTAACTATCACGGTTCATGAGATACAGCCTGGTAACAGACGGACAGACAGACAGACAGCGGAGTCTTAGTAATAGGGTCCCGTTTTACCCTAAAAAAGAAGCAATACTGAATGTTTTATAGGGTATAGGTATTTCTAACTTATATGCGCCTATCACATAACTGTTGTTTTACAGACAGACAAATTAAAAATCCGGAGTCACACGTAATCTGTTCGATTTATGCTAACACGTGTGACTCCGGATTTTTAATTTGTCTGTCTGTGGTGTCTTGTTTATACCTTTTTAGTTGATTGACTTTCTTGTCGTAGTTGGGTTTTAGTTTTTATTACTTTATTTTTTTTACACCTACGGCTTTTATGAAAACAATCGCCGCATATTCAATGTTGTAACTAATTCTTTATTCGCTTACGTGATCGAATACCTACAACTGATCGCGACGATAGGTCTCAGTGGAGAAGAATTAAGACGAGCACCGAGTCGGGCAGCCGTTTTGAGAAGAGGGTCTCAACAACAACCAGAGTCATTTTTAGGGTAAAACGGGACCCTATTACTAAGGCTCCGATGTCTGTCTGTCTGTCTGTCCGTCTGTCACCAGGCTGTATCTCATGAACCGTGATAGTTAGACAGTTGAAATTTTCACAGATTATGTATTTCTGTTGCTGCTATAACAACAAATACAAAAAAACAGAATAAAATAAATATTTAAGGGGGCTCCCATACAACAAATGTGATTTTTTTGCCGTTTTTATAGATAATAGTACGGAACCTTTCGTGCGCGAGTCTGACTCGCACTTGGCCGGTTTTTATCCCCACGGCCTCATGATGTAAGGTTCCCTTTTGCAAACAACCTTTATAGTAGTTAGTCAGCCTTTGTGCAAAAGATTAGGAACGGAGTTGTTTGACCTGCATCAAACCTGAAGTAAAATAACCATGTGGCTTGCCTACCTACTGCTTAAAAGAAGATGTGCAATAGTTATCTTTAATTAATTAATAAAATCGATACCTAGCTTATCATTTTAATTAATTTATATCGATATAAAATTATGCTTGATATTTTTTTTTGTATAACTCTACGCATCCGGTGATTATACGATAATGAAATAGAAATACATGATAAAAGCTTTCTTATATCTGTGAATAGGTATTTAAAATGTAGGAAATATTTTATTGAAAAGGATATTTCAAACTACACCGTTACATAAGTATTGATAAATTGGAAAACGATGTTTCACTACCTACTAATAACTTTGTCTAGCTTATCAATTGAATCACTTTCAATAACACTATATGTAAATTGAATACCTAAATATAAGAAGGAATCAAACGCCGTAGCGACGTTTTATAGATACTAAGAAATATTTGGATGTTGTCAATATTTTTCACGAAATTTTCAATACTTAGGGTAGTTTAATAATTTGTTTGTAGCTATAGTTTATTAAGAAGGAACATTCCTTCGTCCGACGGTCGTTTGCCGTCGGCGCCATTGCGACGGCCCGGCTCGGTAGCTGTAGCGTCACTCGTAGCGCGTAGCCGCCGCGTAGAGGCAGCGTAGCAGCTACACCCGCACCGCTGCCTGCTACAGTCGCACTCATTAACAATGCCAAACTAATTAACCACTCGAAAACACGTGAAAGTCGACGCGTGAAAACAGACTGAAACAGCATGCACCGGCGGCGTGCGGCGAGCGTACAGGAGCGAGCGCTACGGGAAGGTTGCCGCCATATTGGCGGAAGCTCCGCCCCCCACGCTCTCGCTTCCATCCATTGGCCCAGTGTTGTATTATAGGCGGAGCCATCACTGGCTAAATGTTGCCAGCTTTTTGAATAAATAATTTCAGTAATTTAAGTAATGAAGGCAATTATGGCGTTGTTTAGCTAAGTTTGCGCGGCGGCGAGTGGGAACTTTATATTTATACCGCTCTCTTTATGTACGCCGACGCGCGGTTAATGCGCCCGATCTGTTTACGTTGCGAACCGGGAACGGGCAGCGATTTATTGCGCCCGACTTCGGTGCACGCCACGCGATTTAAACTGCAATTATTTTACGCTATAAGGAAAACATATTGCACCATTTAAATGAGTTTTTACAACACAATTTATTAAACCAGATGATGTAGTCTGAATTACTTACCCCTCGTACGGGAAAGACAGATTTTTTGTTGTTATTTATGTCAATTAATCATTTTAAGGAAGCATAGGTAGGTATGTCTATAGATTTTCAAACAACCAGCTTATCTTGTTAGGTAAAAATCTCACCCAGAACGATGGAAGATTTTTCAAACTCTATAAATCTGAATATGATTGCGTCACAGTAGTCCGTCAAAGATCCAGTGTCCACACTTCACGGGCAGAAGTAAACAGTGACGTCACGAAGCGTCATCGAGGCGATAAAAAGTCGATTTTATTCGCACAAGTTCGGCCAGCTGACTGCGTCCCCCCGCCCCGCTGCCCGCGGCAGCACGCACTGAATTTTCAGTGTGGCGAGATTTCAGGGTGATAGAGAGAGGTATTGGGGGAAGCGGTGCGAGTGAAAGAGACGACGGTATGAGCGCGCGCGGTTGTTGGACCGGCGCGGTGGGCGGGCGTCCTCCGGATGATGTATAGAGTGGTGGAGTTAGGTTCAAATTGGTCCGGGAAGTGGCCGAGATTAGAGCCAGCGCGGGCCGCAACGCGCCGCGTACGTAAGCCCACTTAAGACTGTTTTTAATACTAGTATTTTTTACGCGATCCCGACAGGATTTAGCGGATAAGCGACGTCGCCGCGATCGTGCGCTTTGATTTATCGGTATCGGATTCGTATTTGGTTTGTTCTCTGGTGTTTACGTTAGTGGGTGACGGCCGGGCGCGTGGACGCGTAATCCCGCGGCTTGTACCAGATTATGACGGATATCATCGGATTTCGTGTACACAAACTGTGAAAACCAGCGTTCCGAGGAATCATCGAACTCTCCAACACCTGTCCGCAACTTCTCTGACATTTTAACTGTAAGTATGTCCACTGTCATATGTTTCACTTGTTCGGCTTTATTTATGTCAGGTGGGTTATCAAGTTCCTGTCTGAAAATATGCTGTCGAGGCCAGCTCTGTTTCTAAATCCTCACTGAATATGCGCTGAATTTATGAACAATTTATGAATTAAAAACCGAGCCCCTGTGCTGCGTAACTTCCCGGCAAGTTGGTCTGAGAGCGGCGTGTTACTAAGATTCTTATAAGACAGCCGCGTATATTTAAGTGACCATGTAATCCCACTTAATTAGGTATTATTATTTGTGTAGTAGAAAGTATATCTACGACAAACTGGTTACCCGGCTGCTTGCTTAGTAAAGCTGATACTTACTATTGTTTATCCTGGCAGAGGTGCCAATATTTGCACTGGAAATATTATATTATTAAATTACTATACTTAGTTATTTTTTTGAGATCTAACTATTAGAGCCAGGTAAGTCTATCGAGCCAGGTAAGACCATACTAGTAATAAACTTACTCCAGATAAACTCACTGTATTAACGTCTTATTCATAATTGCTTAAAATTATTTTTTTTTTTTCCTTTTTATATCCTCGTTATTCCTCTAAACCATTGTGTGGGAGGTATCCTTAACATTACAATGAACTACCTAAACTTTTATTTTAATCACTAGCTTAGGACTTACTTAGGTACAGAATGTAGGTTTTGAAATAATGTAGATGATTTTCATTTCAGGATTTCTAGATACCTATTTAGAAAATAATATAAGTACTTTTTTATTTTATTGTAATTTCATTCTTAATTAAAATTTTAATTATATTTTTTTTGAAACATCGTTTAAATTGTCTCACTGTAAGCTCAGTTTTAAGGACAAAATTCAGTACTTGATTCAAAGTGAAAAATTCATAAAATAATAAAACCTTTAATTAATTACACCGGTGACCTAACACTTGCAGTCACTTTTATTTATAGCCAATTTCGCCATCCTACTCTTTTAGTTATTAAATAATATAAAACTTCACAACCGCCACAATCATCGCTCTGTGTTCCAGGTTCTTGTAGTTTTTAAATCATACTGTACCTCAAACTCTGTATTTACAAAAAACAAAAAAAAATTCTTCTGAAGTTTTTTTTTTTTAATCCTAGCTTTTTTTTGTTGAAATACTTATACGGGAAATGTTGTGCCTAACAGAGTATGAGTAAGTATTTTCGAATATTTATAGTATTAAATAAAAACTAGAACAAGGGTCACAATGATAAACTTTTCAGGCCGGTCCTAAAATTTTTGTATTATCTACATAGAACACTTCAAATCGGCATAATAAACTTAACTTAGTAATAACAGCCGCACGGGTCGATCCATCAGGTTAAGCTATGCTTGCCGGGGTAAGTCCGTGAATGGGTGCCCATTTTTACATAACAAGACTCCTCCGTGCCGCGGGAAGCACGTTAAGCCGTTGGTCCCGGCTGTCATTCGTGGATCTTTGACAGTCGTTACGGGTTCTCAGAAACCCGTCTGACAACCAGTCTTACCAATGGGTATCGGATTACATAGTTACTGGGTTGTGGAAGTCAGATAGGCAGTCGCTTCATGTAAAATACTGGTATTCAGCTGCATCCGGTTAGACTGGAAGCCGATTCCAACATAGTTGGGAAAAGGCTAGGCAGATTGACATAGAATAGTCCATAGCACGATGCACAAAGTAGGTAATCAATGCCTACGAGTAGATGCGTAAGTAGGTACCTGGAAACTTCAAAAGTGCTTGCTCACTTCTAACTTGTTCCGTCATTTTACCCGAACGCTCATAACCTAGCTTCATAATGTTCTCACATTATGATAGATCTTTTGCTTCTTTCTCTTTTCATACTAAAGTTTCCACTAAGTGCCTACTTACTTACTTATTATTCGAAACTATTGTTTACACTATAACTTATATTTTTTACAAACAAAAAAATAAATAATTAATTATTGTTTTTCATTTCACATCTGACATGGGCAGAATACGAAATAATATTTCAAAAAAATATGTAATTATTGTTTTTATTCCCTTTACTCTGTGTAAATCGGTATTGTTCCAATTCAAAATTGGAAAATAAATAAAAACTGTTAAAATATATTAACCAAGACAATGTTTTATTTAAAACAATTATCGGTACGTAAAACAAATCAAATAATTCAAAGAAAGCAAGGAAAAATTAAAAGGTTACATTAAAAGTTTTGTAGTAAGTGTACCTGCCTACTGTAGCTTGTGTTAGTTTTGTACTAAGTACTTATCTACTGTAACCTGAGCCAAATGTCTTTATAGGCCTAGATGATTTAATAAAATTGTCCAGACATTTTTAAGTGTTTTGGGAGATTTAAATTCTCTTCTGTTTACTGGATTTAATCAAAACAATTAACTTATGGATCTTTTAACAAATAATAAATTGTTAAAATTGGTGAACTGGTCATCTAGTAAATCTGGAATTTACTTTTTTTTTTTTGTAACTTACCATTAAGTAACATCTTTCTCACAAAAAAAAAAAACAATCGAGTTTTTAAGTCGGTACGTCAGAGATGGTTGTTTTTATTGTTCACTTCGTGGTTGTGGTACCTACCCCACACAAATTCGTGTCCTTGCTATGTTAATAAAAGTGGCAGGAAGTTTTAACATCAACTCAAAACTATTACTCAAGAAAAGTTAATGGAATGATGAGACTACAGCGTGGGCTTCTTCAAGAATCACGAAAATCGGCCCAGTAATCACGGAAAACTCGGTGTAGATCATAATATAAAATCATGCCTTGCTTTCCGGATGGTTGGGCAGAGGTGTACCTATAGTACACCCACATTTCGCCAGTTATGTTTAAGTCCCATGTAATGGCGGGCGAGCCTATTGCCTTCAACTGGGCACAAATCCAGAGTCCAAACTACTACTGAGAAATTACATATAGAAAAACCCAATAACACTTTGCCTTACCTGGGAATCGAACCCAAGACCATGAGGTCTTGGGTTCGATTTGGCCATGAGGCCAGCAGTAGCGCTTGCAACCACTAGACCAACGAGGCAGTCTATGTAGATCAATCATCTGCCCAGGCCTTTTTTTCCCAACTAAGTTGGGGTCGGCTTCCAGTCTAACCGAATGCAGCTGAATACCAGTATTTTACATGGAGCGACTGCCTATCTGACCTCCACAACCCAGTAACTGGGCAATACGATACCCCTTGGTAAGCCTGGTTGACAGACTTTCGGGCTTCTGACGACCCGTAACGACTGTCAAAGATCCACAAATGATAGCCGGGACGGCTTATGTAGTCTATGTAGATCCAATAAATACAAAAAACTCACCGAATTCCTAACCTGCTCTTTTTTTGAAGTTGGATAAAAAGTTAGGATCAATGCAATGTCATCATGGATTCAAAAACATGTAAGCATAGAGTACCAGACATAGTCGCAACATTACAGTTTTAGGTGTTGGCGCGCCACGCTCCCTTATCAACCGAATGATAATTTTATCTGTATGTTAAATTGATAACACGAAGATAAATTGACATGACGTCGGTTCATACCTTTACTTCTGTATTCGTGGTTACGCCCAAAATATGTAATTTACAGTGGCTGTATTGTAATATTAATTAAGATGAGTTAGCCAACGAGTAGGTTGAAATCACGTCGGTAATATTTAATTATGATACTTACGAAGTTTTTTTTATCAAAATCTTCACAAAATCAACATACATTGAAACCTTGAGAAAAAATTTGTAAATTAGGTAGGTAAGCAATTACTTTACAGACAAACTGTAGGAGTCACAAAACGAACTCTAAGTTATCTAGTCCACTAAAGAGCAAAAGAACTGCATTAAAAAAGTCGCGGATGCTAGAAAGAGAAGCAACATAGACATTATCTTATTTATCATTAATATACTATCACAAATGGCAAGCACACACAGAAATTTACATTTACACGGTATTAAAATTGAAATTCTATTGATTGCAGTGAATATCCTTTGTTTACAAAAAGTGACAAACAAGTGTGATCATTGATCACAACACATTAACAATTAGTTTTATGTTAAAACCTCATTACAAGGATTTTTGGGTATGTAAAAAGGTGTGCATACTTACCTAACTATTATCTTTCAATTTACTTGCGTTTTCTTAAACTGTAAAACTTGTTTCCTACTTGCAAAGTACTTCTTAGAATCTTTACCAATTTATAGTTTCTAATATTAGTTTTATTATATCGTTTTAACTCTTACTAATAGTTTACTCAGTATAGGTTCAGAATATAAAACGGGTTATTTCTCATTGAAGTTGTAAATATCTGCCATTTTATGCAGTTTTTTTGTGACATAGGACGAATATGACTAATATGGACGTAACGCAACCTATTATGACATTGAAAATGTGACTGCTGAAGCTCATCCAATAACCAAAACATATTTGTATAGGTACCAAAAAAATAATGTACCTGTAATTTAGCTTGTTGACTTAGAATAGTCTTCAAACTAAATTCCCATGCATACTATGTAAGAGACATTTTTGCCTTCATAAGAACACATCAGACATTACAGATTTGAATGTTTTCAACATTTAAAAGAACAAAACAAAGTTCTCACATGTATTTAAACACAAAAACATCTAAAAATACTCTCACGTATACAAATAGACGTTATCTACAAATCGAACGGTTCCTTGCGTTGAGATGATATCAGCTCATTGACAATGCCACAACATCATGTTATCACACAAATATATTCAAATATTTACCTGAGTGCTATCACCCGTGTTACATGTGTTTTACATGCATTAATATTAGGGTTGGGAGTTGAGATGTATTTTAGGTTCCACTGATATGATATAGGTTTATCGACAAATAGGTTCATAGCGTAGAATATTTTTTTAGTCACTATTTTGATTCTAATCGGAAAAAGTTCCTCTGCAGTCCTTAGGGTAAAACCTACTTTAGTTTAAAAAAAAACAGCAAGATTTATTATGTATAGGAAATTCAATAAAATTAGTATAGGCCTGAGCAAACCTAATCTTGAAATTTAAAATAAAATGTGTACAGTAGGTAGGTGAAGTGCGGTACAGTAAGATGTAAACTTTTAAATGTAACCTCCTTTCAGTAACATTGATTAACACAGGCCATTTGTTGTAAAAAAATCAATGATGCCATTTAGTTTTTTTTTGTTTGTCTTTTTGCAATTATATGGCTTTTATGAATAGTTTTCGATGTGAACAGGTCAATATTTAGAACTAATAGACTGCAAAATTTTTACTCATAATGTACTTCCATAATGACAGGAAGCAGGCAAGGGAATTCATTATTTTGGAACAGATTAAATTGTCAGGATCTTTATTGTGGAAAATCACTGTGAAGTGAAGATCTGAGCAAATGACCCAATCTTGAATAGTTTAATAAAATCTATACAGTAAGTACGTGGTAGAGAGTATTTAAAAATATTTAAATTCAAATTCAAATCTTTAATTCAGACCAAGCGATCCATATAGTGGTAGTATGAACTTAGCCTATGTTAGTACAACATAATAACTTAAAGATAAACTTATAAATTAGTTGGCTACATGAACATGTGCACGCACAAGTCTGCCAGCCCAGATTCTGATAAATGGTCCATCGACCTTGTCCGCCAGTGTAGCTAAAATGTTGTTAGGGCTACCCCTGAATCGCCGCAACGATGCACACCGTTTGCGCATGATGGCATGAAAGACAACCCTAAAGAAAAAAAAAAAAAAATGCAACCTTTTCAGTAACTTTGACAAGCACCGGCCATTTTCTGTCCAAAAATCTCATTAAAACCATTAAATATTTTTTCATTGTTTTTCTTTTTGTGATTAAATAGGTTTTATGAATAGTTTTGGATGAGATCTGCATTGCTATTCTGCAACCATCTCACCGTGAAAACTTAGGTGAAGTGAGCGTGGAGTGAGCTGTCATTGTCATCGATACCTACTGATGCTAAGGCAGTGACAGTTCACTTCAAGCTCACTTCACCTAAGTTTTCACGGTGAGTTTTTCACAGAATTAATCGGCTGGTCAGTACTTTATAGAATGAATTGAGTGCTAACTGTTCGCATAATTTACAATATATAAAAACATCCATCTCAAATGACAATAAGCAAGCATTAATTTGCATTCTAGGGCATTGCTCTAAGGTTACTATATAATTAAATTGTTATCGTGTAGATATAACGAATTACAAATATTTGATCTACTTTTTAGAAAATTTTGCATTTTAGTAATCAATTTTAAATGAAGTATGCATCTGATAAAAAGCACAGCAAATACCAATACCCCATTTGAAATAAGATTAGACATTAAAACAAACCCTTTTACAGTCCGTTCAACCGATTTTGACTTCTATACCGTAGGCATAAGGATAGCATTAAAAGCAAAAAAAAGTTACACAATAACAACTATCTACTGCGGCTGCCATTTGTCATGCCACCAACGCAATAGAATTCAAAATCGGTTGAACGGAATGTAAAAAAGGCTTATCTATACGTCTAATCTATATAGCTAGAGTATAGGCCAAGATCAGCCCTACCAATGTTTAGTAAAAAACCGGCCAAGTGCGAGTCGGACTCTCGCACGAAGGGTTCCGTACCATTATCTATAAAACGGCAAAAAAACATGTCTGTTGTACGGGAGCCCCCTTAAATATTTGTTTTATTTTAATTTAATTATTTATTTTTAAAGCGAATAAATATATAACGAAATATTCTGTGAATATTTCAAGCGTCTACTTGTTGCCGTTATCAATATCGAGCAAGAAATCACGTTTGTTGTATGGGAGCCCCCTTAAATATTATTTTTATTCTGTTTTTTAGTATTTATTGTTATAGCGGCAACAGAAATACATCATCTGTGAAACTTTCAACTGTCTAACTATCACGGTTCATGAGATACAGCCTGGTGACAGACGGACAGACAGACAGACAGACAGCGGAGCCTTAGTAATAGGGTCCCGTTTTACCCTTTGGGTACGGAACCCAACCGGAGTCAAGATAAGTCTTGTAATAGACGATAGGTATTGAAGTCAAAACTATCTGTTCACATGAGTATTACCTATACTTGTAATTCTGATATGATTTGATTTTACTTCTCACTACGCGTGTTGGCGGCATTTTACAAAGTTTTGCTGATTGATAAGACTGTCAATGATGGTTTTAAGTGGTCTGATGTTGAAGTTCTTCACCTTAATGTGGCTAGAAATAATATATGTGAATTTGCAAACAACTGTGGTCCTAAAACGGTCACATTAGCAATTCCTCTAAAAGCATTTTATTTCCTGAATTTCCAGCTGTCTTTAGCAATTCCTCTGATTTGACACAAAAGCAATTCATATTATTTGCACCTTTTTACGAATCTCCATAGAAAACTGTCAAACAGATGAATTATTTCGTAATATGAATCGCACGCAGATCATATTATGAACTAGCTGCGCCCCGCGGTTTCACCCGCGTAAGTCTCGATCCCGTGGGAATATCGGGATAAAAAGTATCCTATAAGGTTATAAGGTTATAAACAATCTGTTTGCCAAATTTCATCCAAATCCATTCAGCCGTTTTTGCGTGATTGAGTAACAAACATCCAAACACACAAACTTTCATTAGTAGGATTGTCAGTTTGTGACATTTTACGATGATTCATAATATTTTCCTATTATGATTCTGCCAAAGTGACTGTTTTAAGTCCCCTGGTTCTGTTTCATGCAAAAGGTTCCATACATTTTTAATGTTATACATAATTTGTGTAATTGAAGGAGTAAAGGCACACAAAGTGATTAATTTTTAGGAACCCTAGAGGAACACAAGATAATAATATACACAATATATCACACTAATCTATTGGATAAAACAAAGGTTATGTTATATGTCCATGTGTCATATTACCCACCATTCACCCCCATGAAGATCGGAGGCTATAGATTCGATGTAGTGGACGATTATGTTTATCTAGAACAAACTAATCAGTTAGGTAGGTCCAATTTCTAGAAAGAGGTCAATCGTCGAATCCGACTTGGCTGGACGGCGTTCGGGAAGCTACGTAATATGTTCTCGTCTCATATACCACAGTGTCTCAAGACGAAAGTCTCACCATTGCGTGTTGCCAGTGATGACCTATGGTACTCAAACGTGGTCGCTCACAATGGGCCTCATTAGAAGGAAAGCCACCCAAAGGGCACTAATACTTGGAATTTCCCTGGTCTGTCCTGTGGTCGAATCAGAAATAAAGAGATCCGTAGGAGATTCCATGTAACCGACATAACCCGAAAAATTGCCTAATTTAAGTGGCCTTGGGCACATGAACAAATCGTCGATTAGCCGAATGGTTCTGGAGTGGCGAGGGCGACCGCATACCGTAAGACGTAGCGGTGGAATGCCTCCCAAAACGTGGACTGATGAGCTGGTGAAAGAAAAGAAAGAAAATACATTTATTCAGCACAGACTGAAAGGCACACAATATACATAATATACAGAAGATAACAAATTAAAATATAGAAAAAAATAAAACAAGTGTAAAAGTGCGATGTAGGACATTGCGAGAGGAGTGTGCCTCACGGCTGCGCCAAAAAGGTCCAGTTCAGCAAAAATGCCCGACAACTAGTGCCTGACGCTGGTTTTCAACCGGACCCGAAAGCGTGAAGTTACGGATGCAAATCAGTTTTATAATATTATAATTGTGTATGCATACCTACTTAAATAAAATAAAATAAGTGTCACATAATAATAATAATAACGAGGTAGGTACATGGTACTTATATACATAATTACATAATTAGTGTGATTGCGTATAAAATTGCAGAACAGAATAAAAAATTAAATACTGCTAAATAAATAAATAAATGAGACGGACGCATGACAGACCATTGGTGAAGGCCGCAGGAATCCGCTGGATGTGAGAAGCACAGAATCGGTCAAAGTGGTGGGTGTGGGAGGCCTATGTCCATCCAGCAGTGGACGTCGTTCGGCTGAAATGATGATGATTAAATAATTATTGTTATTGATGTACTTAACAAGAAAAAAATAAAAATAAGTGTGATATTTACTTGAGCCGACATCATACTCATGTAGGTAGATGAGCTGCATGTTTCAATTTAATAAAACCGACTTCCAAAAAAAACACTCAAAACTGAAAAATTACTTTAATTTCGGAAGTCGGTGTCTTTGCTTTTCAATTTTCGTTTTTTGCCACCGACTTCCAATATTAAAATTATTTTTCTGTTTTGAGTGTTTTTTTTTAAAGTCGGTAGTTTTTTTGTAAAAAGTTTTTATTTTTCACTTTTTAGCTGTGGTACCTACCCCACACAAATTCGAATACCACTAGCTGATGTAAATAACAGTGAAGGAGTAAATGAAGACATCGTCTAGATAAACTAATTGGGAAAAATACGTAATATTGAAGCTAACTCAAAAACTACGCAAGCAAAGTTAATAAAATTTATATGGGACCACCTCGGAAGCATGACCTACCATACAAAAAACGAATCATCAAAATCGATTCATAATTGGCGGAGTAATAGCATAACAAACATAAAAAAAAAATTAAAAAAAATAACACAGATGAATTGAGAACCTCCGCCTTTTTGAAGAAGTCGGTTAAAAACTAATTTTGTACACACACAAGCACATGACTTAATCGTATATTGTAAGTGTTGTAGCCCTTCAAATTCCATACAGCAGTAATCAACCACTCAATAATTTAACTTCCTACCAAAGTAGTAAGTTCCAAAGTACAGGCACCGACAGAAAAGTTCACGAACATCCAACCTTCTTGCACTGAGCACATCAGACCGTACCGACTTCCAAGTAAAATTCGAACCAAATGGCGTTTTAATAGAGCGAAGCACTTTCACCAACTTAAATCTTTGGGCTTAAAAAAGGCTTTACATCGGTTTAAAGGGATGAGAGTGGCTCAAGCGGCTCGATTGCTGCCTTTAGCTTTGGCCAATTACTCACCGCCTAGTCAAGATTACAATCGCGTTATGTGAGCGACGATTACTCGCCCTGTCATATTTACTTTGGTTTGTTTTCAAGATATTTTTAGAAATATTTGTACAGAAATAAACTAACTTTGTGGAAAGTTCGAAGCATTTTTTATTTATAGCTTGGTTGTTTCATAGTTTAATATTACTCGCACCGTAAAACAACAATTAATGCAAAATGCATTACAGCTGTTCTAAAACTTGATCAGAAAATAATGGCTCAACCTCTTTTGATTGCAAAAAACATTTTATTTAGTTTTCCAAATTAAAATAAAAAACAAATCAGATGTTAAAAAACCGGCTGGTAAATTCAAAAAAAGAACAATATTGGTTCTATTTTCTATTGGCGTTAGTCATTTGTTTTATTTAGCAACCGCGTACAATAACAAAATTCTGTCAAAAGTTATAATTTTCAGTTTATTAACTCAACTTTTTAACTTAGCTTTAATAATTAATTTAAGCAGTTAGTGTGAATAATAGTGAGACAGAAAAATGAAAAAGGTACGAATTCAAATTATTAAAAAGCCACCGCAGACATTACAGTCTGGCGGGAAAAATGCAAAAAAAAACGTTCGCATTGGCGCTTCGACACAACTCTTTGCTCTTATTTCTGAATATTGAATTCCCGTCTGCCGCAGATAGGCAGTGCCGCGTAAAAAAGGCAATTAAAGCTATAAATCATTTGTGTATGCCCTTTTTTCCTACTTTTACCTTTCCTAGCCATAACGGCTGGTTTTATGTGCTCACTGAAACACCAATGCCCGGCCACTGACAACGCTATTTGAAATATGAAAGTTGTAAAGTGATATATCTCCATCAGGCCGTTTTTTATGGTGCTTGTTTTTTTTACTGCTCAAACAACGTCGTGTGCGGCTCTAAATCAAGCTGATATTTTTACTAAAAATGATTTATTTCGTGTTTTAGGAACTTTTGTCCGACCAGGAAGTTTCTAGTTGTTGTAAGCTTGTTCGTGTAGTTAACTTTACACAAATAAATGGCGCTAATAAATTGGTGGGTGTTTCGGAACTTTCTTGAAGTTAGGTTTTAGTTTAGTGTTTTATGGATTTGTTTTTGTAGGTTTGAATAAAATTATTGATCTACAAATTGTCAAGACTGAATCCATTACATTACATAATGTAGGATACAAACCTAATTGTCTACACTTAAACTCAAAGCATTTATTTCAAGTAAACCGTTTACAAGCACTTTTGAATTTTCAAGAAGTCGATCAGTCAGAAATATGAAGCTAGTTTCCCATTCCAAAACGTAGCTTATCATCTTATCTCAATTTTACTATATAATGGTAGCTATAAACAATCATATTACAGTTTTATTACTCTGATCTAGTTAATTTATCGAAGAAGAATTGTTCTTCAGCAATATTAATATTCATAGTGTTATGATGTGCTTAAACCTTTGGGGAATACCCACATGAAAGAAAGAAAGAAAATACATTTATTCAGCACATACTAAAAGACACACAATATACATAATATACAGCAGATAACAAAATAAAAATAAAGAAACAAATAAGAAGGTAAAGTAGGACATTATCAGGGGAGTGTGCCTCACGGCTGCGCCAAAAAGGCCCAGTTCAGCAAAAATGCCAGACAACTAGTGCCTGACGCTGGTTTTCAACCGGACCCGAAAGTGTGAAGTTACGGATGCAAATCAGTTTTATATTGTGATGTGTGTATGCATACCTACTTAAATAAAATAAAACAAAATAAGTGTCACATAATAATATTAACGAAGTACACACTTTTAAACCTACATAATTAGTGTGATTGTGTATAAAATGTATTGCAGACCAAATAAAAAATAAATAAAATAAAAGACTGATAAATAAATAAATGAGACGGACGCATGATGTTATATTGTGTTCAAGTCACCATATTAACCATTCTAATCTTGTTTCAGAGGACACAAAAATGTGGACCCGCGCGTGATCTCTCCCGGTCACCAGCGCGCGCCATTTTCCAATACCGTCAATACAAGCATCATCATTCACCTCCGGGTGTACAAAGAGGCGCTAGCGGCCGGGATGGAGCCGCTAAGCGAGAACGGGCTCTGTCTATCCGAGCTCGAGCTTCACGGAGGCGGCCACTTGCACGAGTCTGTGGCCGCTTCGGTGGGCTCGGCTATCAGTAGCCTCATGGCCCCTCTACATCATGAGCCCCAGCATACGCCCTTGCATCACGCGCCGCCACTTCACCATGAACCGCTGGAGAAGCTCAAATGTGAGTTCTGTTTTGTTATTTTATAGTTCTGAGGCCCACATGCACCTCAATCACTAAACACGTTTAACTCTAAACGAATTTTAAACATCGTTCTGTCTCTGTGATCTTCAAACAATAATCGAAAATAAAATTATGTTTTAAATACGTTTAGCGCTAAATCATTCAGGTATTTGTGGTGCAAGCGGACCTAAGTGTACACTTGTGTTATAATGTTAGGTGCTCATAATAATGATACAAAGATGGATGTTTTCTCTCTAAGTTATAATAGCAATATTTGAAAGGGTTTATTTATAAACGTTGCTTAAAGTTAAGTAATGATTAGCGACTGTTTAACCATACATTTTTGACGTTTGAACGTCACCTAACTTTAAGCAACGTTTATAAATAAATCCCTAAATCCATATTCCATCTATTTAAAAACGCTACGCCAAAATGCTACGGCGTAGCAGTATCCAGCAAAACAATAAGATTCTTATTTGGAAGATTGTTAATAAATTGGTATCTTCCAATCACATCGATACGTTTCGGTATAGAAGAGAACCAACGAGGATCTCTTATATTGGCGAATAAATCCCGTTTTAAACTCCACCCGGCCAGGGCCAGTAAATAAAATAAAGGGGAGTTTTCGCGTTTCATTTCACGACGCGTGCTCGCATACGATCGAGTCATTCGCCGCGTTTTATTTTTATGAAGATATGTAGCTTTCCGTGTCCTCAGATACGAACCTACAAAGGATTTGGCGAGGTAAATAAATGCACTCTTTTCGCCTTTTATTCCCGATATCGGCGCTCTCGAATTTTATTGAAATTATGCTACATTTAAAGTTCGAGAATAACGTTTTTTGCATAATAAATTGCGGTCTATCGTATCTGATAGAGTCGGTAATTGAATTTAAATCTCTTCTACAGATCTTACTTTGTGTTACAGCTTACTACTGTACTTACCTACCTAATGGCTCATTTTCGGTTGGTATACAGCATGCGGGGACTCCCCGCAGGTGGATTAATGACTAATGAAAGTCATCTGTTGGTAAAAAGCGTACGGAGATTCACACCCAATGAAACTGACCAATGAAAATGTGCCTTCAAAGCTTGCTAACCGTATGATGCAGGTTCTCCGTATACCGCAGTCGTTCCCTATCGACTAATGAAAACGGTTTCCCGAATACGGGTCTTATGGCATGCTTTACAGAAATCTTCAGCACTCCGTACACGAGCCCTATCGACCAATGAAAATGAGCCTTAAGTCAATCATATAAAGACTACATCTACCCTTGTTGTACTTGTTTTCCTCATAGAATTTCAAATATCGTTTTCGCGTCGAACGATATATAATGTAATGATTTTGAAAACACAATAAACCACTTTAATTTCACTCCTCTACAACATAATTGTATTTATACAACAAAGCAATCAAAATTATACTTTTGCCATCAATATCAATACTCGACAAAAGACTTCAGCGCACGTGGTACAGTTGCCGATGACTTTATTTATGGAGTGACGGCGAATAAAAAGCGGTGATCGTCACAGGCGATCGGGCAGGAGGACCGTGACGCGATGTGGGCGCACTTTGTATACAAAATTAGGGATTATTCACCTCCCGCCCGCGTGACACGCAATTCGCCTCTTTTGTCTACGTCCTACATGTCACGCTACACATCCCGATGCGAATTTTTCTTAATTTTGCTGCTTTTTCTGATTATGAGGATGAAAAGTGTTAATTTTTCTAAACTTCCTGAATATAATAGAAATCCAAACATTGTGACCGCATCAGTATCCATTGTGCTGTTTAAAAAATCTAAGCGATCTAACAGACCGACACGAAAAGCGAATTTGTTTTACTAGATTCTATAGGTACATTGTTTTATGTACCTACATTATTAAAAACCTATACTAGCTAACTGAATGTAACTGAAACTGAACTCATGACTTTTTGCGGCAGAAAATTCTGTAAATCAATCAACTTATCTAAATTGAATCGTATCTTTTTACAACTTAACATACTTTATTTAATCCGATTAAGATCACTACCTGTTTTATAAATGAAGATACTACAATCACTTTCACAAGGAAACAATTTGTACAATATAATCACAAGCAAATCATCACAGCTAGGGTGCCGGGGCTAATCGGATAGTTTTTACAAACACATCAGTATCGGATTACGAGCCCCCTATATGTTTAGTTACGCAATTAGTCATGCCCCTAGGGACCCGAACTTTAAAACTGCGAGGAAGATGTTTTATTATAATTTTCATTTTGAATTTGTTTTGAAGCCTACTAAACAGATCCTATCTATGATCTTGGTGACTAAAAATCATCTCTCTACCCGCTAGAAAACAACTTATAAAATACAAAAATCTTTATAAACGAAATTCGAAAGTGCTTTCAACTAAAGCTATCCTAAAATTAGCGTTTTCTCACAATACCATGATAACTTATCATGAAGTCAAAAACATTTTTAAAATATTTATTTCAGTATAAAAATAGTTATTTCTGCATTTTGCACGTGAGGCAAACGCAACGATTTGCAATCCATCACCGTCGGACAAAAAGAGCAGTAGAGGCAATCATTTAAAGTCAATTTGAATGAATCGGGTATCATCCCTCTCTTTCACGACACAACGTTTTTAATAAAACAAAACGTTTTGTCTCACTTGCTCACGAAAAAAACAACCCTCCGTAGTCGGTGGAGCATTATATTGCGATGATTAGGCTTGCACTTGCCGCTTTTGCCATTGAATTTAAATAGGGGATTAAAATGCTACTGTGTGCATTATATTATTAAAGCTCTATTGTGCATTACTTCATTACGCGATTGTTGTCGTCATTTTATCTTTATTAGTTTTATCAATTTTTGCATCATTCAATTTCGTTGATTGCAATTTTATATGTCCTAAGTCTCGTATCTTGGGCATGTGCAAACACCTGTCTTTCCAACCTTTCTTGATTAGATAGTAAAAAATCTTTGCAAAAATTGTGTCTCGGTTTTTTTGCATATGCGGTTGAAAATCTCATCTGTTCTGCGTATGATATTGCTTCTCCAAGCTTATCCGTCGAAGATTGTTCCCATATCCCGAGATTTTTATAAAATAGGCGAAAAACACGTTTCGTGGCTTTAATTTTAAATTGATCAGGTTTTGCGAAATCTTATTAAAGCCTCCTCGTTCGTTTATTCTGTCGATGCCTTTTTTTCACCTCATCCGGGGCTAAACCGGGGGTGGATCTCATTATTTCCTTGGAACAAAATATGGAAAATTAATTACGCGAGATTTGAGCGCATTACTTTTTTCATGTGTATGTGAGAATGAATACATTTTTTCCTGGTTTACTGAATTGTTGTGTAACGTATCACGAATGTTTTTTTTTTTGGAAATAAAATAAAGGTAATTCTAGGTCTAATATTGCGTCCGTTTCAGAATTATGATAACTATAATTGTCTCGTTTAGAAAACTATAGCCCATCAATTTCACGTTCATCCAAACAACATCCGCTCAATTAATTTAACGGCATTATAGGATATTAAGATAATCCTAAGTCATTAAATAAGCAAAACAATCGCTTATGGAGTCGATTAAACATATTTAATAAGAAAAACAAACGTTCTTTTCATCGATTAAGCAACTTTGTGTTGGGAAGTTTGCCAAACAAAGAATTGGGAAGCTCGGCGCGCACGTAATCAACCATTTTGTGATGTGAAGGATTACAAGTTGCCGCCGAGTAAGATGTTCCGCTCATTTTGGACTAATATTCCAAGTAGGTAGATTAATTTACGATACTTTCCATTTGCGTTTCACTTTCATCAAGGATATATTGGGTAGTTCAAAGAACATTAAATGTATTTTGATGTGGGTTTATCATCTTTTTAGTACCTACCGAAACTAATGAGTTTTTGGAAATATTTTGCTTTGCTCATAATACCATTTCAGATCTATTAAAGAGCTAATAAACAAGATGTAGTTTTATCGGGTGTTCCAGTATTTAAATTGTGCATATTTCATCAAGTAGGTTGGTGTGTGCCCATGAGGTGTGAGGCCACGGGCCCAAACAAATATTTGTGGTGTTAGTTCATGTCTCGGGTCGAGATTACTGACTTTATCTAAATGTACCCAAATCTGACCGACGCACGCGCAGCGCCCAACACGCTTAGATTACATTAGAATGTTTCATTTTGACTGAATTTATTAGTCATGTGGGTTAATTTAGCTGTTATTTCTTAGATAGGTGACTTAACCCGTCGTATGCCGTAATTACAGACACAATTAAAAATCCATTGTTTCTCAACGGGATCCACGTACCAAAGGTTAAAGCAGACTAGGTTTTCAATTCGAAGTCACACTTTGTGATGTTAATCTCAATACCTAATTTAAATTATTGATGCTATATAGGAGTAAGTACTTCAGTTCTCCGACAGGACTATTTCAAACGGTGAATTGAAATGAATAAATCACATTCAAAGGAATTTAAAAAAACCGGCCAAGTGCGAGTTGGACTCGCGCACGAAGGCTTCCGTACCATTATCTATAAAAACGGCAAACAAATCACGTTTGTTGTATGGGAGCCCCCTTAAATTTTATTCTGTTTTATATTTAGTCTTTGTTGTTATAGCGGCAACAGAAATACATCATCTGTGAAATTTTCAACTGTCTAGCTATCAGGGTTCATGAGATACAGCCTGGTGACAGACGGACAGACAGACAGACAGACAGCGGAGTCTTAGTAATAGGGTCCCGTTTTACCCTTTGGGTACGGAACCCTAAAAACAACGCGAATTGAGTTCAGACATTGTGAAACTGTAGGAACCGTTTGATCCACACTTTTTCTGTCCGAGCGGTTTTGTTTTACAAGGTATAAAATCACAGACAGACATTATTTATCTGTCAAGTAACAAAAAAATCCGCAAAAACCCGGTGCCACAGTGTCTGCCTCTGCCGTACAACTCTGCCGCGTTACTATAAAGTATTTTTTCTATAGGAGAAAAAAATAGCATCCCCCTGACACATGAGCCCCGAACACCGGGGCCCGTTGTCGCCTGCTTTGATCGCCGTCCCTGGCGATAAATTAATGTGTTTTTTTATTATAATTGATGTTTAGAAAAAGATACTGACAAATTTTGCGATGCAAAAACGTAAAAGGAATGGTATGTATAGCTGTTTCTATAGAAATGTGCGGTAGCGTTCGTAGTACTTTTATCAAGATGGGTTCATGGCTGATTCCTATAATTTACGGACCGCTATTGGTTAAAATTAAGACTCTTGTATCTTTATCAATAATGGAGCAAATACCTCATAGCTTTGCATAGTAGACCGGCATGTGGAACTAGCTATCACAGGTAAAATAAGTTTACGAATCTGTTTATATGCCCAGTTTGGCAATAAAACATACTACCATTGATACACAAAACCATTCGTTTTTGTTTATAGGAACCGAGCATCAGTAATATTCATGAAAATATATTATATAAATGGAAAATATGTGTAAGATACCTTAGGCATACCTTTCCACCTGTTCATTTGTATACGTACAATAATTGTTTGACAAGTTTACAGCAAATATGTTGTTATATCGCTAATGGGAATTTTTGCCTTGATTTCATCGCTCAACGGATAGGATAGTGTTAGATAGTATTAGTTCACTTACATGATTCTTTTTTCAGTGTCTATATATAATTGCGTAACCTATTTTGTAACCGATTAAGACTAATCTGTTTCATTTTGACAGTTCAACAACATTCATTGCGTTATTTACGTTGTTAAGCAGATTTTTTTTAAACTTATGAAGCGTTGGATTAGCAATTTGTTTCAAACCGATTCCGATTGTGATTGATTGTGTATTACGCAATTACACATTCCATAAATATATCGAGCTTATTAAACTATTTTTAACTACTTTAATCGTCTTTAGTGTAAAAATCAAGCCAAAACTCATAATTACCTTATACATTCATAAACACCTATTAACATGTGCTCTAGCTATTAAACTTTGTCATCGGCAATTAGTGAACGCGAAACTAAATAAATAAAAAGCTTGGCATACCTCGCTAGACATGTGACACCCATTCTGAACGCCTGTTAACAAATTAAACCGATTTGTTCTGTTATTCTAATAGGGCGACTATGGGAAGTGTTTGTGTCGAGCATATTTTGACAAAATTTATTGCTACCACGCCTCCTCGACGGGCCTTTTTTCTGGTTCCTCAAAGAGGGCGGATGCCGTGACATCTGTCGCGCAGAAAATGTTGTCACGCCCTCCCAGCGATATGCTCATGAATTTAAAAAATATTGACATACACGATTTTATTGTGTCATCCGAAATGTTGACTTAATTACCAGCTAAAGTCTAAATTATCAGTTGCTTATCCAACCAAAAAATAAAGACCTAATGATCCGATTTGAATTAACGAGTGAGTTAATTAATAAAATGAGAAAACTTATGGCGAATTTAAATTAATCAATCTTTGATACATTTTTATATATCTATCGAATGACTGTAAATCTTCGCCAAAGAATAAAACAGTTTCACGCCTATCTATTTAAAATGATCCATCAATATTATGAGGAAATGATTGAAATTAATTAAATCCCTTCCGCGGCCACATTAGTTATTGACAACAGTCAAGTAACGATACATCTCAGCATGAGTTCCACTGATGTATCGGCAAACAATAAGTCAACGGTACAAACACACAATATTTACAATGTGTGTGATTGATAGTGGATGACAGATGTCGGGTCAACCCTTGCGCTGCGACTGGCCCATCTGTCGCTGAGCCCCGGTATAATGGTCAGGGAGATACTGCAATGAACTATCTTTTTCCACACTTTCACCCTAAAAATCAGTTTCTAAGTCATTCTTGTCAAATGACTCTCGTGCACGTAGGTACTCAATTATTTGTAAACATCAAATAGCCGAATCTGATCACAATAAAATAAAGATCATTTGCAATCGACATTCCCCTTTTATGTCACCAATTTGAAAATGTATTTATTTCTTATCTTGAATAATGACGCCATAAAGATACGTTTTTATAACACACGGGCAGGTAATATGTATCTAAAATAATGCTCTCATCTTTTGTATAATATTACTTTCAGTTTATACTCATTTTATTTGTTGCTATAAAAGGGAAGAATAACGGTTGTTAAAACAGTATCTGTACACATTGTACAAACAGGAGACATGGCAATAAATCTTTTTATTTTATGACAAATTGTTGTCTGAACGGAGGCTCAGGCACCCTCGCGGTAACAAAAGATCTAGAACAAACAGTAACATAATGCTATGATGGTCAAACACCACACCACGACATGAACTATTTGTAAACATAAATACAATGATACCGCCCTGCTGCAATAATTGTATGAAAGTACACAAAATACTGCATTGTATCACTCTGATTTATAGCTTTTAGGGCAGTTAGTTCGTTGAAACTTTATATAAATTGTAAGAGAAAGAGCCGAAAGACAAAGAAACCGTTTAATTGCAAGATTGTTGTACAGACCTTTGATACTAAAGTGATATAAATACTCTGAAATAAAATATAATAAACATTGTTAATTTGGAACGAGTTGCAGCTATACGTGTGCATTTCATGTGGTATTAGTATAAAACACGGTGACACTAACGTGAAATATGATACGATCATCTAACAAAAGCGAATGACGTCGCTTTATGAGCTGCGACGCTCCCCGGGACCCTGCCTCATAATTATAATATTATGACTTCACATTATTCCACAAATATGGTTGTATGACTCAAACCCTTGGAGGTGGGAGAGATAACCTATTGTATTGGCACATTTACAACATAAAAGCTTATTACTATCCGCACCCCTTGATAAAAATTGTACATTTTATGCGTTCAATATATTTTTCGGCGCAAAAATAGCAAGGAAAATGATGTTGCCGAGCTAACAGGGCTAAAATCATCTACCAAAGTTATAAGGGATAAATATAACGCTATAACTACGACCCCTAAACAGATCGTAGCTATAATTTTGTAATCACCATAAAATCTGTATCACCGCACTAATATATTTATGACATTACAGCTCCCACTAATATTTATGCAAATTGAAAACGTGCAGAATGGCATCGTTTACGCGACCCTAATCCCTGTATAACGGAGACCAACATCGACATATGTCGCTTTTGACTGTTAAATTTTATTCTACTAGTTGTGTTAGATATTTTCTGAGGGTTTCTATAGACTTTTAGTAGTTCTGAAATGGTGCAGTTACAAATAAGAAGCTAACAAGAGACTTACGCCTGCTGCCATGCCTTAGAGATGATTATAACTTTCTGCATTTTCATTAACTGGCGTCATAGCGGATGATTACTAAATTAAAGAATAATAAAAGTGGTCTGAGAATTAAAGCTGATAGGTATGTTACTTTTCAAAAAACTTTAAACTTCACCCCGATTCGTGATTCATTTGTAAACAGTATGCGGTAAACCACAACACCCTATTCCACTTGTCATCATAGTAGATTTGTGCACCAAATAGGAAAAGTAATTTGTGTCCATATGGGACCAGTGATTGCCTTCTGAACACTCTCACCCTCGACCGGGTCGCCGAATAGTCTTTTGGTGGCCAATTTCGACGACCCCAACTCATTTCCTTAGATCTCTTTTAATATCGCAGAACACGCTCCGATGTTCTTACATTGTGCTCGGTTTTGTTAGGGTTAGGTATCATTTGGGTTATATCATAAATGGAGTCAATTTATTGGATAATGTGTAGGTTTAGGAATTTGGTGTCGATGTTTTGTTTTATGCTACGACCTTTGTAGATTAAACACATAGTGTTGTTGTTGTAAAAATTGATACAGTATATATGTATTTATTGCCGTTTATTACGGTCCTATCTTTAATGAATACCTTCGACGAAATAATGCATCATACTAATTCAATTTACCCGTTTTCTTTCCCCTATGTTCGGTTAATAGGAGCGAGGTAGCAGCTTGCGGCTAGTAAATACTAATAATTTCGTGAGGCATTTTTACAAGTCTCAGGTGGTCGGTAATTTGCTTGCGGCAGAGGAAGGGTTACACTTGATTTATCTCGGTCGTAATGCGCGCCTGGGGACGCACTATTTCGCCCTGCGCTCTTCCCACAAACCATAAACACTAATTTATCTAGCAGTGCAAATTAGTTGCTTTGTATGATATTCACTCGTGATTTAACGATCTTATTTTCTTTATGATGTTCATAACTAACCGAAATAACTCCCACTCAGACGAAATACGGCTCGCATAATTTTAAATAACGTGAGTGAATTGTATGAAAACTGACTTGTTAATAGAGTTAATGCGCCTGAGCATACGCTGTAAAGTGTGGAAACGTCTGCGTGCGACCTTGAGACCGATAGACACGTGGCCAATAAACAAAAGGCAAGGAATCCTCGAAGCGTACGTGTCATGTCTCTTCGCAACAATAACGAAACATGAAAAATTTCCAGACGCCCACATCAGACTGATAAATGGCTTCCGAAAATCCAAAAGGAAGTTACAGCTTACTTGGGATTTGGTCTAGAACCTCTCACGTCCCATAACTGCTGCACTCCGCTTTATTACAATTACCATAAGCCTCAAAGTCCCGCACTCCACGGTCGGCGGGTGTGACTTCATCATTTTGAACCTACTTACAAGTGCGGTAAGACGGTTATTGCTTGGGTGAAATAGAAACCGCGACTGAGACGTACACTCTGTACAGTCGCAGACAACTTTAGCACTTACCCCTGTTCTTTTAAGATTGGAGTTGCAAGTGTACGAATGATCCGCGCGAAAGTTATGCGCCGTTCGTGCCGCCGAGCGGTCCACTCTTTACATTTTATGTACGTGTACGATATGTTGGCGGCTATTTGGAATACTAATTGAGCATGCCTACGGATTCCAAATCTTGTCTATTTACTTTTTTCGGGACGAAAAAGAAGTTATTGTAACACTCTTGTTGAGATTATTTTTATTGGCATTATTATCTCTGAATTGTAGTTTCTTCTCCATTTACTTAGTTCAAACCACTATTAAACAAACAATGATCTTCCTTGTTTAGGTAAACTGAATAAACACAGGTAGTTTTAATCTATATTTCAAACACCGTTTTCCTCGACAGCATCCAATCTACAATTTGAATGGAAAACCAGTAAACCGCGAAATGATGATGAATCGCGCCAGAGAAAAGGCCTGGCAGAGCGAGATAGAGTCTAAACCCACCAGTAGGCGAGAGAAGGACGCAAGGTGGGGAAATTAGCTGATGCTTCCGTGAATTTGTGTACGTTTTCAATGAAGCCTCTTTACGGTAGGTAAAATAGGAATAAAATGGATGGGCCCTAATCCGCCGGCCATTTATAACTTACACGCCATTAATTTGAGTGATAATTCATGAATAGCGACGCGATTGGTCGTAGATATTGGATTCGGTAAAGTACACAGTAGCCGTGCCTACCGAAACTCGCGTATTACAATTCCTTATCGCTCCGGTAGGTGGGTAATCTAATCAAATTTTACAGTGAATGCTTTATGCATTTTGTAATAATTTATATTCGTCGTATATACCGAAAACGTAGCATATAGATAGGTATGTCTTGGAAGCTTTGTTTTACTAATGACGATAAATACTTAAGATAATGAGTAAAGTTCACGTACCTAGTACAGCTACATAAGTGATGGTGGTTAGCGTGAAAACGGTCCTTGTACTGTGAGCGACTGTGTACTGTAGTTAATCGGGGCACTCCTAGTTGAGTCACTATGGTACGGACTTCTCTCATAATTGTAATTACTCACTCATTACCGCATCACTGTGGGCTTACACGCTGAGATACTAAAGGTGTCTCAACATCTCAGCTCATATCAACAACGTCACTTAAACCACACTTAAGTACCTAGCTAATAACTTCAAGTTAACTACAACACTATTAACCATTCACAAACCTTCTTACATATATTTAACCAGGTGAAAATGTCATAAATTTTCCCATAAAGTCTTCATCAAATCCCGTTGAAACTGCGGAATCCAATGAAAACTTCGCATCGAATCATGATTTTAACTTTTTGTTACTTAAACCCTAAGTTCTTATCTTTAAGCTATGCAATTGCATGGCATTTTAACTAAGCAATATGCTCCACTTCTCTACTATGCTGAACTGCTGACTCAAGTACTTACTGACATGATTGACATGACTAGAGACATCACGTAGTCTCACAACATCATTCCACACGTTCGTGGACCACCTCAAGTGACCTCAAGCCACTACAGTGTACACACACGGTATAGCCTATGTGTAGCCGGAAGTGGGTGCTTGTAATCGGCCGTCAGTGCTTCCGTCTCGGCTATCAGGATTATGTTATTAAGCAGACGCCATCGCCCGCCGTGGTGGTCGCTGATAATAGCTGCTTAACATTTACTAACAATCCCATTGAGTGCGAGGAACCATTAGGTCTAGTTAATTGGACTAAATATGGGATTGAGTGTATTGATATGTGTTTTGGCTGCTGTAAGTAGATGAAAACATATGAAACTTTGATTATAGTTCCTGCAAATGCATGTAGCATTTAGTACAACTATATTTTATTGGACATTTGAGAAAACATAGGCATTTGACTACGAACATAGAACGTACATTTTACTCTATTTTTTTTTTTTTTTAACATTTTCCGATCGAGAAAAATGTTCCTCCTTTGAATGCTGATTTGATGCAAAATTATCAGTATTAATTTACTTTTTACCCAACTACGGCGATGAAAACAGGAGGGTTATGATTTTGACCGGTATGTATGTATGTATGTATATATGTATGTTCATCTGTTCCCTCCTACACAGGGCTGGGACACAGGCTTCCTCTCTTTGAGAGGGAGTGGGCGGCAATCCACCACGCGGGCCCAGTGTGGGTTGGTAGATGTCACATGTCTTCCAATTTTTGGTTCTAGGACATGCCGGTTTCCTCACGATGTTTTCCTTCACCGTTTTGAGAGCAGTGGCGATGAAATAATTTACTCAAAGTAAAGCGCCTGTCAGGGTTCGAACCTACGACTCGTAAGTCGTGGCCGTTACCACTGGGCCACCACTGCTCACACGTGAGCTACCCACCGTGAGCATCCCACTGCTAACCTAACACGTGTGACTCCGGATTTTTAATTTGTCTGTCTGTGTTGTCTTGGCCATACCTTTTTAATCGTAGTTGGGTTTAGTTTTTATTACTTATTTTTTTTCTTAACATTGTTTTTGTTATACCGACTTCCGAAATATACTTATAGTTACGTACTTACCTAGCTCAATAACAAAACAATAAGAGGTCGATTAAAAATAGCTATCATTCCATGGATTTCATTCGTGTGGCCAATACAGTTAACAACAGTAAATCTTTATTAATAGGTAGATTTATTTTCGTAGACATGTTTTACTCATGTCTTGAAACCCGTTACAATGGATTAGTACTGATTTCAAGTGCTGTTAATACGAGAATTAATATCAGTTATCTATTTATGTCGTTAAGACAATAAATATCTATTAGTATTTATTACTAATCGCAACTTTTATTAATAGGCTTGTGTCAAGAAGTCATTTATTCTACTCAGTTGTTGAAATATTGCTTAACAATGTTAATATATTAAGTGTTAAAATGTAATAATGTTAAAATATGACTTTAACTTCAATACATCGCACTGAATCATTTTTGGAAATACGGAACGCAATTACGTGAAAAGTTTCCTTTCTTGCCATTTGTGCATCTTACATGATCCTTCTGAATGAATACATGTAATTTTAATGTCTGCTGATCCTCTTAAAAGTAAAAGAAGGAGGTATGAGCCAGCAGGGCAGCGCTCCTAAATTACCACACTTATCTATATTTACCTCGCCCGACTATCTGTCTTTAAATGTAAATACAAAATTCTCTGTTTATATTCTTACACGTTTTTTCTACAGCCTCTAAAATTTATAACTTTACGACTTCGAGACGCTGCAAAGTGTGATATTCGTGCTAAATTAAAAATAATGGAATAACATTTTTATGGGGAGGAGAAAGAAATTTCAATATATTTATCTTTTCAAGGTTTTCTGGGAGAAGCATCTTTGATCAATATTTAAATTACTGCTTTAAACATTTATAAGACTCAAAATCAGAAAAGTTTTATTCTTCTTAGAAATCTACCTTTCTTATAGGATTTAACCCACGGCTGTCGGAAATTGTCCCACAGGAACATACTACCGGGATAAAAATATCATTGGTCCTAACCCAGGTCCAAACCTTGATCTATCCGTGTGCCAAGCATCCAAATCTAGGCGTGAAAAGGTAACATACAAAGTAACTTCCGCATTTATAATACAATATTCCATTTGAAATAAGATTAGACATTTTTTTATACCGTAGGCATAAAGGTACCAACTGTCTACTGCAGCTGCCATTTGTCATGCCACCAACGCAATAGAAGTCAAAATCGGTTGAACGGACTGTAAGAAAGTTATATTTAAATGTCTAATCTTATTTCAAATGGAGTATAATTACCTATGGATGTGTACTAAAGACAAACTTATCAATGTTGCTGATATAACTTCATTGTTTGACACAGTTCGGTGTCTAATCTAGTTTCAGTAAATAGAAAGCTAGCATATCGCGTGTTATCCTGAAGGCGAGTATTACCTCGTGTTAGTTGTAAAAATTGCACTTTGTAATGTTCCGCTATAAACTGCGATACGAGCTCTGTATGACGATATTCTTGGCAAATTGTCTATTGTCCTGACTAGTGGGAAGTACAGTCGCTTACGAATTTGATATACATTTACAGTAACATTAGGTCACATCAAGAATGTTTTACTACAGCATGCCTACATAATGGGTATCTTCTTGCATTCATGCATAGTTTTTCAAGAAGTAAAGAATGGCGTATTGCCGTTTCTATTGAGTTCAACAAAAGAAAACCACGTTTTAATATTGATAAAGGTTTTGTTATATGATAAAACTCGCAATATCTAAAAAAAAAGCTTTGTTCCGCACCGTGTGGCAATTCAAGTGGAGAAAGTGTTGTTTATTCAAAAAAATTCGAAGCTGTTGACTAATTTTATATTTTCAAAAAGAATAACGTCTCCATCTAAAGAAACAAGCATGTTTTTGGTAGATAGGTTCATCATCACTTGTATTTACTTTCATTTTACTCTTCGTACTATCTTGTCTTATTATTTGCATCTGTCATTCTTTTTATAGCATTCGAGAATGAAACTGGTTTTAATTAACAATTTTAATTTTTACTCAAATGTTAACAAACACTTGGCCGTTATCGTAACCGTTTAGACAAGTAGACTTAATTTCCTAAATTCAGTATATAGCTACACTGTTTTAACTACCAACGTAACTTATAACAATAACAAACTAAAGTAAAACTTAATACAACATTTAATATTGTCCTAGAGCACTACAAGATAAATACAATTAAACAAATATGATACACCACAGTCGCTTGATGTCGTGTGTGGAATATAAAACACTTTTATGTGCGATTGCGTCCACAGTTGATCACATTTAACGAGAGTGTAGAGGAGACGGTTTAGAGCCCCCAATAAAACAATAAACGCGCTCTTATCACGCGTTATCAAACGCAGCAAACATTAAATTTATTTGTACGCGTTCCTTGTTAATGTACTCGTAAATACGTTTGTACGGACCGACGTTTGTTCTACACTGACATGATAACGAACACTAATTATATACCTTTTAAAATTACCACAGGTATGAAGATGGTTATGCTAAATGAATTGCAAATCCTATAGTGTTTTGTTTATATAATACTAGCGACCCGCTACTACTTCACACGGTTTTTACGACTTGACAAAACATCGAGTTTTCTAAGTTATATGTAACTTTAATACACATAAACCTTCCGGAATAAATTCTCTGCACGATGTTGAAAACCTCATCAAAATCTGTTGCGTGGTTTAGGAGAACAACGCGGATATACAGAAAAACGCAAAAAGCGACTTTAATTTATAATATACTAGCTGTAAGTCTCGATCCCGTGGGAATATCGGGATAAAAAGTATCCTATGTGTTAATTCAGGTTATAAACTATCTGTTTGCCAAATTTCATCCAAATCCATTCAGCCGTTTTTGCGTGATTGAGTAACAAACATCCAAACACACAAACTTTCACATTTATAATATTAGAAGGATATAATAGGTAGATAGTCACAATAACTTTTTTCGTCACTATATGTCTATCCGCAGATGTATCTAGTAAGTATAAGGTGTCTCAATTTTTACCTATTGTACCTACTATCTGGTGGATTGGTAACAACATTTTACAGAATAGTAAGTTATTGTTATTAGTTACTAAACCGATCTATAACCAGTTTTAAAATAAATATAAGTTTCTTCATTTTCATCCTGCATGTAGATTACATAAAATGACAATGTCTGACCCTTGTAATTAATTCCATTTTTATTCAACTACACCAATCAACATGTTAATGAAAATGGCTGAATATTTTCAGTAGGTACAGCATTTATTTTTCAAATTAAAAATAAACAGTACATTAAAATAAAGAAAGAATTACAATGCGGTCACATTTTTAATTGTAATTACTGACAGCATTCCCAGCTATCAATTGTACGGTTCGTGACTTTTCCCAAAACAATGGGATCAGAGCACGTTACAGCGAAGACAACGACTTTAAATAAACAACGATAAAAAATCAGTTATAACGTTATTAACAATGGAAAATAACGTGCATTTCACCACGTTTTTATAATGAAAATAACATGCTCTCTGAAGTGAATCTTCAAATGTAGAGCTAGCAGTGCTAACACAAATACTGTTCATCAAGAAAGCTTATTTGTTGAACTTTTAAAATTAATCAGTGTATAAATAAAAATCCGATTAAAATATTATTTAAGTTCACAAACATTTATTAATATCAGATTAGACTGAAGTTTATTTTTTCAGTAGTTGAATTACTACAAGCAATAACCACAACAACGGTAAAAAATCATAAACAAGCATTTTAAATTATTATAATCGTCCGATATACCATTTTTATTATGTTTTTTCACATTTACAAAATTTATTATTGAAAAAGCATGCATGTGTTGGTCTCATATGGCGGGTCCTATAAATAAGGGCGCGCTCACACGGCCGCGTCTCCAGTGACTAATTTGTTAACAAGTGTTCGGGGACACTTAATTACACTGCAAGCAGCGGGGCGTCATCGTCGTTCAACGAATACATTACTTTGTCAAGATATCCTTGTTAAATAATGCGGCTATTAGTAACCTTAATTGAATTTATGGATGCATGCACGTTTCATGTTTTGCTTCCGTGATTACTTACTTAATGAGCTTTCTCTTGTGAAATTGGAAAGCATAATTATGTTAGATCGTCTAGCTTTAAATAAAATTACTTAGGTACAATACTCTCATCCAGGCAAAATATTTAATTAGCTATAGGAAAGCATGTTTAGTCGTTGGTCCCGTGCTGTCATTTGTAGATCTTTGACAGTTGTTACGGGTCGTCAGAAGCCTGAAAGTCTAACAACACTTTCCTAGGGATATCGTGTTACCCAGTAACTGGGTTGTAGAGGTCAGATAGGCAGTCGCTCCATGTAAAATTCTGGTATTCACCTGCTTCCGTTTAGACTAGTAGCCAACCGCAACATAGTTGGAAAAAGGCTAGGCAGATGATGAGGTATCAAACTTGTATGTTGATATTGTAACTTGTAAATGTTTATGTTATAAAGTTTATACGTAAACCGTTTGAATGTTATTTCATTCATACGATCGGATACTATCACCTAGTTCAAATAGTTTATTTTAAGACAATTTACATTGAATGTCACACGAGTCTTTGATATGGTTACTTCAAGTCATGTTAACTTGTTATCTAACATAATATTTCTCAAGGAAACGCGTGACTATGCTGTTTATTTTCGATGGTTTATTATAAATAAAATAATAATAATACCAGCCTATTATTGTCCCACTGCTGGACAAAAGCCTTTTCTCATATAGAAAAGGCATAAGGATTTATTACCACCCTTGCGATATCCACACAGTGGAAAGATCTTTTGTCTCTTTTGCACTGTGATCGGTGAAAACGGTGAAGGAAAACATCGTGAGGAAACCGGCATGCCCTAGAACCAAAAATTCGACGACATGTGACATCCAACAATCCGCACTGAGCTACTGTGATACGGCCACAGATTACGGCCCACTCCCTCTCACTGAGAGGAGGCTTCTGTCCCAGCAATGCAGTGGTAACATTACAAGCTGATTATGCTGTGATCGGTTTAAAAAAGTTCAAATGGTTTATCGGTCCAGGAATCGAAACCGTATCCTGTAACACGTAAACCCAGAATGCCATTACAACCATTATTAACGTAACCACTGTGTAATAAATTGTAAGAGCGCCTCCTCAGTATCATTGACGGATGGTTCATCAGCCGTCGACCCCGTCAGCGTCAGTCACACAAGTTTGCTGTCGCTAAAATGCAGCTGAGGGCTAACGTTGACGTCGATCGATGGGCACTTATGTGTGTCATTTGTCTGTGAGGCTCTTCACAGATTACTGTTACTGTTAGCCTTGTTATTTTGACCCACAGCATATTGGGTATACTGCAATGATTGCTAGAGCAGTCCCGTTTTTCTATTTGCGTCAGTGATTTCTTTTTTTTTATTTGGGTTAAAAACACAGTGTTCCCACAGATGATGAGTGTACTAACATATTGTGATTGTTTGTCTAGTATGGGCGGAGACCGGTGAGTTCCGAGACAGTGGCCACTCATCGCTGGCGTCAGTCGGCTCCGGAGTGGATCAGTCATCTCTGTACGCGCCACCACGACCAAGACGCGACAGGAAACCCACTGACGACAGTGAGTATTTTTGTAAGTTATCTCTCCATCTAAGTAATTCTGAATTTATTATAATAACACTATACTTTTTAGCTTCAAGGAAAACAATAATGACTCTCATTCAAAAAAGCTTATTCTAAATACAACTTTTTGGAATAATTTAAAATCGATTATAAAGTTCCAATTGAAAAGTTCTCCTCGAAACTAAAAACCACGCCGTTTACAAGTACATAGATTGATTTCAGTATTTCCAAAAGCTCCTTCTTGTTTATTCATATTGGATTGAATTTAAGGGTAACAGACTATTTGTAAGCCAGTTTCATACATGTAAATATATGAACGCGTGAACATGTTATCATGCTGCAGAGATAAATTCCTTTGACGTCAATCAAACACGTTTTCTTTAAATAGTCTATTTTCGCGTCGTTATCACTAAAAGAAAAAACACTACGTATTACAGTGTGAAAACAAAGCAATTAAACTGCTGGACCACACAAAGTGACAAGCTTAAAACTGAAAGCAAACCCAGTAAAGCGTAGGGAAATCTATGGCAAATACGGCCGCGCGTTATTCTAATGCTTTCACAAATAGCCGCGCGAGCACGGCGCGCGGTTACCTAACCGTGCGGTGTGGCGCGGCCCTAACTTTGTGCACTACGTACGTCCACGTCGCTCTAATTGTTCTTTTATTTATGCTGACTGATTTGATTAGAATTCTCGTGAAAAAGAAAATATTCCACGGTTGGCGCGGTGAGCTGACTTGTTCGATTTTGTCATTTCTTTTGTTCACTTTACGTTAGTTAAGTTATGGTTTGATCACATAATTCGACCATTGATTCGACAACTAGGTCACAGTACTCACAATAACAATTAGCAATTGCGAACTATCGCTTTATTGTATGTAATTAATTAATAATAATGTGTGTAATGTTCTATTATGACAATTATCACCAAATTAATATTACGTGATTGAGACGTTGTCCACACGTTTGCGCAATTACTGGATTGTCTTAACTGTCTGCGTTATGATGCTATAGTATTAAGCAATTAACTGCATGTAGGGATGATGTATAGGTAGGTAGGTATTGATCACCGAGTTGCTCATAACTAAACAAATACGTCTACTAATCTTTTGATCGGCTGCATGTGTCCTTAATAAAATATTTGAGTTTCTTCTGCATAAGAAGAAACTAAAATATTAACGAACTAATTGTACTATTGTCAAAATAAATGGAATGATAAAATAAAGCTATTTAAATTTTAAATCCATGTAAGTATTAAGATACCTATATAAAAATGTAGCTACCTTATTCAAAGCTATCATAAAAATCGGCGCGGCCGGTCGGTTATGTACAAATACTACGCGCATCCTCCATTTTGAAGCCCTTCGATAACAATCATTATAGTAAGAATGTACACTCGTTGTAAACTATTTGAAAGTAAACACATTAAAGGAAACGTTGCGATGTTTTTATCAAAATCGAGTGTCGGCTTTGAAGTGGCAACATGTTCTGATATCGGTAACACATGTAACTACGCTGATGTTTACCAACCCGCTCTTGTCATGTCGGCCCAACGCAAAGGCATAGATTAAATATGTTACCTACTAACGCAAAGGTTAGTTCGAAATGATGGATGGGTCGGCGAACGCTCAAAGCGTATCGCTGATAAACGCTATCGACGCGTTATCGACGCGTATCGGACTTATCTAGGGTTGGCGCAACCTCAAGCGAGCGACAGACGATTCAACTTAATATGGTCTGTGGCCTTGTGTATTTTCTGAATTTTCAGAATAAGTTGATGGTGTTTTTCAATATTCATATTTTTCGGGCTTCAATTGTTAAGTGAAAATTGATTATTTACCTACCCATTAAGTTGAATAGTTACCCTGAACAAACGTCGTAATTTACACAAGTTCTTCCGAATTCTCAAATAAAGTCATCATATGCCTAGCTTTTTCCCAACTAGGTTGGGGTCTGCTTCCAGTCTAAACGGATGCAGCTGAATACCAGTATTTTACATGGAGCGATTGCCTATCTGACCTCCAAAACCCAGTAACTGGGTAATATGATGCCCCTTGGCAATACTGGTTGTCAGACTATCAAATATTTACAAATGACAGCCGGGACCAACGGCTTAAGGTTGATGCGCTAGGGTGGCCCGCGAAATTCATGAAATTTTCATTCAATCCACTTACATGAACTTAGAGAGTTGTATTGCTGATTCTAATGTTTATAATTCTGTAAATCCATATTTGTTACGGCCGCTAATAATATTTAGATCAACATTCATCCTGATACTGACCTGCAAATTGCAAAAAACGTAAGAAAATTTGAATTTCGCGGGCCACCCTAGCGCATCAACCTTAACGTGCATTTCGAGGCACGGAGGAGTCTTGGTATGTAAAGACGGTCACCCATCCACGGACCAAACCCGGCAAGCGCAGTTTAACCTGATGGATCGACCCGGGCGGCTGTTATTACTTAGCCACGAGCTCCTCCCAAATAAAGTGATGTTCCTAATTTAGGTGGCAACCCTACTAGTATCGGCGGATAATGATCGTGGTCGAGGATGGCATCGGTAGCCGGGTGCGCAACCTTTGAGACCATAATCCCGCCTTGTTCATTATTATACACCAATGAGATTGACGAGTCCTACAGATTTGCGCTTTTCAATTTTCACACTTGGACTTTATCGCAATGCCTAAATCTGTTATATGTTTTCGTAATGGAATTTCTAAGTTATACAATGGCTTTTAAGTTTCTTTTGTAAAATACCTGAAATTTATAAGTTTCAAAAGATCTTTCATACGGTCTGCTAAAAGGTCTATAGGACCTTAGAAGACATTAAGATTTTAAATTAATATATCCTAGCTATGTCTACCGATAGCACTTTATATAATAGAAAAACTACATCAAGTGAACACATTTTTTTGTAAGTTAGAGCAAGAAGTTACTTATTGACTGTCTGGTTTCAGCCACTTCAACTAAAAACTACCAAGTATTTGTGCACAATTTGAATAGTTTTGAACTTCGTCGTCCACTACTAGACATAAGCCTTCCCCAAGCATACATACTTCTGTTCTATAGTGTATCTTTTTATTGCTGTGAACAAGCATAACTATGAAACAAAAAACGTATTTTTATTTTAGTTTTTTAAATTATGTTCTTCCATTTGTACATAGCAATTTTAATAGCCTATTGTAGGTATAATATTGAATAGTGTTGATTATTTAACAATGTTCAATCAAGATAAGCGCCCGCAATAAAAGTATAAACGTTAATCCGATATGTAATAAACGAAATTACAAGTTAAAACAATTTATTATCAATGTAAAATACGCAATTATATTCATATCGCTACTGTTCGTGTTGAAGCTTTTGGATATTAAATATTTTGAAATAAAATATTCATTAGGCTCAGAGATTTACCAGGTAAATCTTTCTTTTTAATAATCTTTA
The DNA here is from genome assembly GCA_948473465.1 of Lithophane ornitopus. NCBI lineage: Eukaryota > Metazoa > Arthropoda > Insecta > Lepidoptera > Noctuidae > Lithophane > Lithophane ornitopus. The sequence continues at coordinate 6,030,639 of OX419613.1, read as the reverse complement.
CCTAATTAGTTATTTTTGATAATTATTTGATTGATAATGTAGATTGAAAGACAGATTGGTATCTTTTGCTAATCGCCAGGAAAAACCACACTTAATTACTTGCAATGCAGTTGTTTATTTTGCCAATTAATCAATTTTATCATAATTTTCATATTTTTTTTAGATAACTGTGCTACTACTCGTAATGATAACCTACCTATTAATATAAACATATGTATATTGTTTATATTGATATAAACATATATTCAAATTAAAATGATTTTAACAACGAAACATTTCAGAACTTGCGTTGCTGCTACATCAAAACACATTTAATATATCGATAGAGCCTACATTATTTCATACGATGTAACCGCGTTTTTTGACACCGATGTTCATTCAGTAGTGACCTCTATTGCTGCTAGAGACAAAAGGTACATTTACACAGGGATTTCGAGCAAAGCCAATATACGCGGCTTGATTGCGATCGACGCGTTATCAGTAACGAATTGATGTAATAACAACACCGTATCACTTGTCCCCTCGCACCGATACCGTTTTCGAGGGAATTTTAACGTTGTACAATCACACGGGTTTGTAGAACTTTCAGTAGTTTTGTTAAGGCTGTGGAAAACGGGGTTTATCGTATTATTTTTAGAGTCTTTTATTTGGAAAAACGTTACACGGCTTGTGGCTTGTGGTTCTTGATGCCTCTTTTCCTAGGTTATTAATTTAGGTTATATACCTACTTTATACAATTACTTCCAAGTACTTCAACGGCATGTCCTAGTACCATAAAATTCGAAGACATGTGACAATCCACCAACCCGCACTGAGCCCGCGTGTTGGATTATGTACGACCCATTCCTTCTCACAGAGAGGAGGCCTGTCCCAGCAGTATCTATACTACATTTTACGCTTTAGAGACATGCTTGTGGACAAGGATGTGTTAGAAAAAATGCAACCTAGCCCGGTGGCTATTTGCATTTTTTCTAACACTAAAGTTGACAGACGTTCATCAAAATTAGTTATGCCTCTACCCATCGTTGACAAGTATGGGAATCCAGCTAAATAACCCTACGCTATTGTTAATACCACATCTGTCGTAAGTTCTTTACAATAACCCTATTTAAATATAGCTAGTTCGTTAAAATAAAACAGATAATTTTATAACGCTCGTAAAAATGTTTCCAAATACCTAAACATTGCAACATTTTCTTTTTCTTTCAATAAAATTCTTTATTTCCCCGTACTGATTACGCGCTGATATAATCGCCCGTTAAAAATATGAACCGAAAATAGATTTTATTGCATGTAAGTGATATAAATTACGTGAAGTGTGACGTAGCTCATCGAGATCAACGAATTTACGGCACTGTCGTAAAAGTATTAGGTGCGCTTGCGCCTAATCCTCCGCCGCATTATGGGCTTGCTACCGGTACTTGCCGACCGTGGCCCTGATTCTATATTTTTATCTAAATAATATTGAATGGGAAAACCTTTTTATGTAATATGTTGTTATGATTGTTTTAGATAGTTTTGGGACTAATGTTATGTCGCATAAAACACCGTGTTTTATAACAATTAAAATAAAACATAATAATTCTTGCATAAAGTAGTGGGAAGCCGAATTTATTTCGTTTAATGTGCTTTGAAGAAACCTATCTCGCTAAAAAAGGGTGTAATAACTTGTAATTTATAGAGGTCATATTTTAGCGTACAGCACACCACTTTGATATATGTATTGAGGAAAATATTTTTCAGAATCACTCAAAATTAAATTCAAATCAACCTAACTTAATACATAACCAACAAACTTGATACAACAACTTGTACTATACACACACGCAAAACTTCACCCCTAAACTACGGAACTCGAAACTAACTTCCACTATCTGTTCAGGCAATCGTCCGCTAACGTCTGAGCCGACGATAAAGACGGAGTCAACGACTCCGGGCGTCGGGCCTGACGAGCCCTCCATGGACGACAAGGGTGACAAGAAGAACAAAAGACAGCGACGTCAGAGGACGCACTTCACCAGCCAACAGCTGCAAGAACTCGAGGCCACCTTCGCCAGGAATCGTTATCCAGATATGTCCACGCGTGAAGAGATCGCCATGTGGACCAATCTTACAGAAGCTAGAGTGAGGGTAAGAATCCTGATATAGCTCTCTATACGCTTAGTTAGTGTTTTGCAGCAATCCATATTACAGAATTCGTATTAATTTGTATAAGAATTCGTATTAAAAAGGTAAATTGGGTGTCGCTTAGTCGGTATTTACAGCCACCAAAGTGTTTTGCAGCAATCCATATATCAGAATGATGACCTAGGTCAATATAGGTATTGACCTAGGTATATGACATCTTTCCTTCATTCACCGGGTAATATAGGTATTATCCGGTTATATTTATAATTCGTATTAAAAAGGTAAATTGTGTGTCGCTTAGTCGGTATTTTCAGCCACCAAATGACAATCCACTTTTTATGTCGTTACAGCAACGTGACAGGAGCGCGAGTGCATTACAATATTAACGAGCTAGATGTTTAGGCTAATCGTCGCATCCGGCGCGTCTTCGGTATTTTTGTGCCGTGCCGGCCGACAGAACACGGAATCCCTTAATCCTCGAGGATTTGATGCGTCTATTTCGGTCTCTTCATAATCCCTGGCTTAAGTCTGATCGCATCCACACTCACTGTCAATAGTTTTGGAAGGCCCCTGTTAGAGATTCTGCGGTTGCAGCCGAGTTTGTAGTGTTTAGCTTGTACTGAATTCATAGAATAGTTAACGGTTTCTTTGGCATGTGGAGTGGTTAGTTTGGATAATCTCTTGAACATGTGTATCGAGCAAATTCTTAGAATTTGTTCACATGCATTTTAATAACCAACGTACTTGACTGTTACATTTTTTATTCGTGTTCAGTTTCATATTGAAGAACTTTGAATCATTTATTCTCGAGTATTTCATCGCGACATGATAAATAGAGTTTTAAATGAAACAACTGAGATAAATCACTGCACATTTTCATTTCTATCAGAGAAAATCTCCAAGAATTTTGCAAGTGTCGTTTGTCATCAATTATTTACGGTTACTGACTCCAGTAACCTAGTACTAAAATAGATAAGTAGTAGTTGTATGTTTATTAAATTCTTTGTCATATTGCAATTTAAATAAAAGAAAATATGTTTGTGAGTAAACCTTAAGTTTATTTCGAATAGGCAGAGAAATGTTTCCGCTTCGGCTTTAAAAGTTTGGAAGTATAAAACGAACATATTCTTCATGAATAATTTACAGTTAAAACACGCCATACAGTCAAATTCAATGAATATGACTGAAAATTCCAGTGGTACAATAATATCAAGCCAACCGTAACATTGCGAAGAGTGATCCTGCCACAAATACACCGTGGGCAATTAATTACTCGGTTATCACATGCAGATACGTGTAAATCGATACTTTATGAGTCGAGCGCGTTGCTTCAAGTGTTAGGTAGGTATTCGTTTCAGTGTACTCGACTGCACTGGATCATACGCGTGTGTTCTTCAAAACATTCCCATTTGTACGCGCCAGGGCTGTGCGGCGCGTCTTAAGTTTTATCGTAATTGAAGCTGAAGTAGTTTTCTCGAGTGCCAGTTATCATTTCCGTTTGAGTTTTCATGTACCTAGAGCCTAGAACTGGTTGAAACTAGATAGATATGTTTTTACAGCTTATCGGTATGATGAAGGTAACTTATTTTCGGATCATTGTTTTTTCATTTTACTATTTTACTGAAAACAAAACTCAATTACAAAATAACGCGTAATGGTGGTCGAGTCGTTTATTATAGAAGCATCACGGATCGCTCTACATTTAAATCATTACTTTGACTTTAATAATTTCAAAGAATTAATCACGACCCATGAAATTTTTATTCCACGATTCAACCCTTTTAAAAGTTTTTGACTTATTGCATCCCCAATAATTAAAATCACCACCAATCCCTAATCACAATCAGTCTGAATCACCTTAAAATCATCAAATTTTGTTTTAGCACCAGAGATTTTCAGGAATATTATAGCAATGATTATAGGATTCAGATGTACAGCCAGCTTGTAAAAAATAGTAAACATATTTTATAATAAAATTATAATGATAATGATGCAATATTCTAATTCAGCCAGCCCTAAACAGGGGATTATGGTTCGTTCGTCCGCGCAGCGCCGCCGCGCCGCGCGCCGTCTAATAAATCTGTGCGCGCGCGCACCGATAAATCGTTGAACATTATTTTTGTTACCAACTCATTAGGGTCATTGCCTGCTTATTGACTCAATTAGCGTTCGTAAAATATGATACGTTTAGCTTTGTGTTTTCTTTAAAACGTATTTCCTTGCAAATTATATTTGTCAAATCAAACCACATTTTGCTTTGAAATGTTACTTTAAATGTTTTATTATTTTGCGACTTTTACAACTTCTTTTGATATAATGAGTTCTGTGGCAGATTACTATTGTTCTAAGTGATATTACACTCGTTCGTACCTATAGTGAGTGCAAAATAGAACATTGGTAGCGATTTCCTAATAGTAAAATTATATGATCTACAAAAAAGCAGTTTTGGTATTTTACAAATGTAACAACGTAACTGTTTTTTTTGGTCGGGTATCACACGAAATTTATTACAAACATCACTAATTTGGGATCATTTTTTGCTACACAGCAATTTGTAAACGTAAAACCGCCCCTCTGGCAGTTTTCCTTTCTGAGAAACGAAGCGACACGAGCCGCATCGTCGCGCGTCGTCGCCAATCGTCCGTGAAACAGCTCTTGACACATTTCATTTGACGCGATCGAGACCGCCCCGTCTGTTGCGTGACGTCGAATTACAACATCCATCTTACACACAAATAGATTATTTCACTATTGACGTATTAGACAGACCTTGCCTGAATATTATTGTAAATTGAACTACTTGTTTTGATGTCTAGAGAAAACACATAATATTATTTCTTGAAATCTTAGGTGGTCTAGAATAGATTTTGATAATCCTGAGCAGCAGTGGCTGCGTCAGAGGAAAGCGAGTATCAATACTTTGTGAACGAAGCTTCCAGCCCACACATTTTCTTTATGTTCCTATTAAGTAATATGCATTCTTTGTTGAAGATAGATTCAAACGTAAGAAGCTGATTGTTGTTAGCAGACTTTTAAAGGAATACTATGAGATACAGACAAAACTAGGTACTTACAGCTGAAGTCTTTTCAGAAGTATAAATCTCAATGAAACAGAAACGGAAAAACACATATCTATATCAAGGCAATAGTTGGAAGATATGAAAACATTTTAGTGTGTGCATGTGTAAAAAAGGCGTGTATCAAACGCGTCCGGTGACAGGGCAGGCGGCACGAAACATTATTTATTTTACGTGAAAACGGCTCGCCCCAGCGGCTCTCGGTCTGTTTTTGCGATGCTTTTAGTGCACGTTCCCGTCGCCTGTCTCGTTGCATGCAAACAGTTTAGCGAGATTAACCTTGTTTTTACACACTGGCCACGCGTGCAAGAACTAACTCTATCCTCGGATATAGCCGTGTTAGCAGCGCACTGTTTCTATCTTCCATTAGTTTGTATGCACTGAACCAAATAAATCATTTACTGATTTCGGTTGAACATTCACTGCAACTACATAAATGTATGAGCAACTAGAGATGGTTCATTAAAATATTGTTTTATGTGCTCATTTTATGTTGCAACTTTATTTAGCTGTCTCTTAATCTTCATAATACTTGGTTTATACGCGGAAAATCACCTACTTTTGATTTGAAATATGAACAAAATAATTTAGACAAACTAAAATGAGTCAACTAATCATAAAATAAACCTCCTTGACATCGCTAAATCCGCTAAGGCATAATCAATATTGACATTTACACTACAAACAAATGTTGCTATTATTAAATTATTAAATAATATTGTCATGTTTTAACCACGCTGGCCCGGTCCCAACCGGTAGTCTCCAATAATCTTACACGAAGAATTTGTTTCAGTAAACAAGAGATACAGTATTAACGCATTTCAATTACAAAATTTATTTCACTCTGAGTTTCCTGCCAAGTATTCGTATGCCGGGAGAGTTTACTTTGTATGTAAAGTTTTAGAGTTTATTATTGCAGGTCGTACGTTAGTTGAGGCCGGCATACTAGATGTCCAATGAGTTATCCCGATTATGTTTTGATAGGCTTACGGTATAGTGTTGTGATCCCGCGGACTTTGCTCGGGGTTAGCATGGAATTTATATCAATGAATGGAAGCTAAGCACCTCGCTGTCAGATACTGCGGTTGTATAAATGTCGATTTTGCGCCAAATCAACTTCAGTAATCTCTGTTTAACAACACAGAAGAAGTTTTCGCAATAATTGTCTTATTTTTTCGTAATTTGTGGTTTAGAGAATGTATGTAAAATGTAAATACCTTTTTTTTTTAAAATCTTTTTCAATTAATTTTTCAACGTTATGTAACAATTAGAACACGGTTTCGTCGAAACATTTTAAGACGTTCTGTTCTGTGGTTACTGTTACTAGAGTATTGTCCATAATATGGAAGTTATTGCCGCTTGGCTCGGCAGGGTGCATTTAATAATCTACTCAACGCTAGGGGCGTCAGCGACTGGTCACGACAGATTAACAGCGGCTTGCCCACAGCTCTAACATCGCTGTTTGTTCGAATTAACTATGTAGCAAGGCTATGCACTTTACTAAGCTAGACTATAATAACCTAGTGATAGTGTTGTTGGGCTGTGAGTAAAAACATTTAGAGAAAAATAAATTAAGAAAACTTTAGCATAATAGCATTAACGTAAAAAAAAAAACTTGCAGTGATAGTTTTATCAACAACAGTAAAATGAAAAGATTATTACTTGAAACTAGAACTGACTTCCGTACACATGAAGATAAAATACTTTTTATTATTATTTTGGCACTACGAATGCATTGGCAACCCTGACTCAATACGAGTCAATCCCGAGTTTATTATGCTATATCCATTTATGCGAGCGCGTGTTTATTTGACTTTGGAATAGTCTCGGACCAAATCGCACCAGCAATAATAGTTCCACTTGCTTACGACATAAGAACTATAATCCAATGTCCGTAAACTATGGCCATCCTGTCGGATAAAGCGTAGTTTGATTGATGACACTAATAAAACTGTGATTCCAGTTTAATTTAAATTTAAGGCAATTTTGCGACCCTGTGGTTCTGCTGACCGTAAAATAACTTCATTAATGGTGCTGGGGTGTGACATCATTCATCACTACTAACCTAATGAATTTAGAAAGTTCACAATTTATTCGGCACGTGTTAATAACAGATCTTTAGCAGGTTAGAGAATTGTTCATTTATTACAGCATGGAGGACTTACAGCTAAAAACAAAAATAAAAAAGGAAACAATAGTCTACAGAAAGCCAATTACAAGTCTTCGCGTTTAGACTATATAATAGAATTTGTTGTGAACATACAAGCAGTAACATATTACTATAAACCATATTAAAATAGTTAAAACTATTAATGTAGTCACTTGTGTTTGCGATTGAAGAGTGAGAGAAAAAGAAAAAATAAACAAAAACTAATAACAGTAATTAAAAAGCAATACAGGTATTAAAATAAATGAGGCTTAAGCACCTTCTAGCTGACGTTACTCTGGTTTTAAAGAGATCCAAATCGTGTTGTTTACTTTTTTTATAAAAAAATTTGCTTGCACGCACAATATAACTGTTCTGCCTGTAATTAGTAGAACTGTGAGGTAAACTTAAGGGTTGTAGAAATCGAAATGCTTTGTTTGGAACATTGAAATAAAATTTCGAAAATAACTCAGGACTGTTAATTGTTAATGATTTTTAATAGGAATACATAGTCAGCAAACTCACGTCGATCTTCGAGTGGTAATAAATGATACTTCCTACAGAGTATATAAGCAAGAGATTCTTGTTTTAACATCGAAAAAGATGTTACCAAGAAGTTCTTGGCACGTATTTTTGACGTTAGACGACGTTATCTAATTATAAAGAGGAAATATTTGATTGTGTGTTTGTTGTTTGCCGATTTGAAAAATTCTTTCACTATTGGGAAGCTACACTATCCCCGGCTGACATAGGCTATATTATATTTTCAAAAAAAATAGGGCTCCTTACTAAAACTCCAATAATGTAACCCAAGGTGTAAAAAAATAACCGTAGATAAGTACTTAGTGCTACCCGTGCGAAGCCAGTAGATTATATAATAATTGATTTAATTAGATGACACGTAATCTGGAAGTAGTATAACTAACCGGTTTGTTGGTTCCGATCAATGTTTACAGGAGGTTTTTCTTTGCTAGGCGCAGTAGGAACACGACCTCTAATAATTTCGGTTCACTTTCATAACTTAGTTTTTCAGGACTTCATTCGTAAATTAAATACTCAAATTAATGATCTCGTAAGTAGTTCGTAACTTTGAAATTTAAAGTTCTACGAAACTTCGTAGCATTCGTAGCGCGTGCTACGAATAGGTAAATACTAGATCGAGGTATTATAATTTTCAGTGCATTTCATATGCTATGCTCGTTAAAGTTTGTATCAGAAGGTATTCGGGAAGCAACTCAGGCACTTATGGAACTTATACAATATACATACACTGCCTACCCAGTCAAAAAATGTTGGTGTGAAATTATGTTATGCCCTTCATGACTATAGATAGGGCCATACTTTATAAATTGTAATGTTGTAAATCATTTTCCTAAATAATTGGCCTTACTACATTAAAATTCCAGGGTCTACAAAGCTTCGTAGCACCCGTAGCATCCGTAGCAAGTGCTACGAACAATTGATAGTGGTATTATAATTTCCCAAGCCGATTGTATATGATTTGTTCGTTCAATGCGTGTGTCAGTACGTATTCGGGACAGCAGCTCAGGCACATGTTGAACTTATACCATATTAAACAGCCGAAAAGAGAGTATATTATAAACTCTGCAAATCTCTTAGGAGAACTGAGGTGTGAAGTTATGTTAAATTCTTCATGACTTTGTGATAGAGCCATACTAATGTTAATGTAAATGATTTGCCTAAATGTTAGATTTATTACCACATTTAAATTCCAGGGTCTACAAAGCTTCGTAGCACCCGTAGCATCCGTAGCAAGTGCTACGAATAACTGATAGTGGTATTATAATTTCCCGAGCAGATAATATGCTTTGCTCGTTGAAGGCATATGTCAGTAGGTATTCGGGCGTGATCGCAGGCTCACATTAATCTTGCGTTACATGCGCCGCCTGCCGCATGATAACTTGATAACCCAGACATCTACCATCACGCTGCCCAACGACGCGTCACATCGGGCGAGTGACGCCTTTTCATCATTGCACTCTTGTTTCGATATCGTATCAAGTTCCTTTCAACTGCTAATGATAAACCGATTATTTTGCTTTGCATTTGTGGTGTTCTGTTCTCCGCACACAAATTTAACAGTGCAGCCGTCATATTGAGACACTTATCAGTTCAGTTTTTAAAGACCATTGAAGACTTTGACATTTCTATACCATTTGTGTTATATTCGATATTTCATTGAACAGAATTGAAAAATGGATATTTTTCTAAATTGCTCATTTATTTACTTTAAAAACAATATAATTATTGTACAACTAACTATTATTTAACTAAAATACAATAGACGTAGATATCTAAACTCTTGAAGAATAGTCAAGCGGAATAGGTTACTAAATATATCTACGTCTATTGTATTTTATAATGGATTTCCGCAAGGTCACGCCTGAATCAATTAACTATCTATTATTTAACTAATTAAATCCTAAATAAAATTAAGTATACACGTTATGTATGTACAATTATATAACAAAATAATAAAAAGGGGAGGGGCTCATTGGGCATCAAAGAATTCGTCCGCATCGCTGTCAATGGGAAAAGTGCCCAAAAGGCTAGCAGCCCTCTGGTCACGTGAAGAGTCGACCAATCGCTTAGCGGTGTCCCGAAATACTCGATGAGCACACGGGTTGCTCAAGAGCTGGAAACGTAGTTGTACAATCAAATAAATTCCACTTTGGTATGTAAGAATCACATTATCGTACGTATTTGTATCGAATCCGATTGAGCCATAAAGGCTGTAATAAAGACTTGGTTAATGCACACATTTGTATTCGGCTCCGCGACTATATTACGTGAATTTACCCATCGTTTTATGGAAAGTGGTCAATTAATTACGATTTTGCAACTGTGTAAGTATTGCTGATAGAACATTTCTTGCAAGTTTTATTAAGGATGTAAGAAGGGGTAAAAAAAGTACCAGGCAACAAAAACCATAAAAGAAATATCAACAATATTAGCGATATCTGTTTGTTAGTCCTACTGGCTAATGTTACTCGTATAATCGATGTCGAGCAACTGTCTCTTGGGTGTGTCATTGCAAATCATGCGTGAAGCCACTAATAGAATTCGTCACAATCTCGCGAAGGTGTTAACCCTTCAAATGCGACAAACAACCGGCTCATGGAATAAATTAAAGCGAACACGCATTAGTATCGATTTCGGAAGCATTAAAAAGTGTCGGAGTGTCTCCTTGCCGGGTGACGGAGGGCGCGGGTCGGTCACCATCCTGCAATAATATATTTAAAGGATTAGCCCCGCGTCGCGCGGCGCAATATCGCGACCCTCCTCGGGTCCCGACGCCCCGCCGCGCGCTCGCTGTCCGCCGCTATTCAAATAATGGAAATTATTTCCACATATGTGCACCTAAATAAATATCATTCCGACGTCATTATTGAACACCCCCGATGTTTCTGTGGAGTTATTTTCACCCGTTTGTTCGCGGTCTGAATGTGAAATAGCGGATGTGTAAAGCTTTTTGTTTTGGTAATGAAAGTGCCCACATATTGGTTGTTTCGAATGCCATTAATATAATCTGTATTTAAAATTGATAAAAGTATCAGTTCAAAATCTTTACAGCTCCACGTGCGTTCGAATTTAGATAGTAAAGCGCGGTTTACCTGTGTCACCCTGTGTACGAAACATGCGCTCATGCGAATTTGTGAAATTTATGTTTCGAAAAATAAACGATTGTATATGGGGTGGAAACGACCGTTTATGTTCACTTAACCGAGGAAAGAGGGTATTATTTACCGTTTCGGCTGGGTGAACCCGCCACAGTGAGTGAGACAAATACCGCCGGCGGCACAATATTTATTGCAGTCGCTACGTGGATTGCGCAATTTATCGTGGAGGTGTCGTCGGAGCGATCGATCGCCGGGTGACGGACGCGCGCCATACATCAGCGCGCGCGTTATCTGCGCTCACGGCGACTTATCACCGCTCGCACTCCGCCTCCAGCGCGGCCACACAGTAACATCCACAGAGCGGCTCCTCGTGTGCTGCCCCCAGTAGCCGCTCATTTATTGCGGCTCGATCAAGTCGCGGCGAGTGGCGGCACCCGTCCCGCCCAATCGCGACGCTCGTTTATCTTCATTTCGCGGCCGCAATTAGACGGGTCGTTGGCTGCGGCGTGCGGCGGGGCGGGGGCTCGGCCTCTACGTGGCTCGAATACGCGCGCCACCGCCATCGCCACCGCCACGACTCTCTGTCAACTTTGTAATGAGTAAAGTTGATAACTACGCAACGCAAGTCGCGTCCACATTCTGAATCTCGTTAAAACTTGTAGATTCGCCGTGAAATCACCGGACACCCAATTTACCTGTCTCCGATAATTTACCTCTTACCCCCAAAAAAGATTGCATTGCCTCAAACTTTTTAGGCAAAAATATTTTAAAAGACAAGATAGAAATAACAAACGTAGCTTAATTCAAGTTTTCTTCTGAACATTGGTTTCTTCATCGAGGCATAGGCGCCATACTAACAATATATCTTTATTGCAGGTTTGGTTTAAAAATCGAAGAGCGAAATGGCGGAAACGGGAAAGAAACGCTATGAACGCTGCAGCAGCCGCCGCCGCAGACTTCAAGAACGGCTTCAGCACACAGTTCAACGGCCTCATGCAGCCATTCCCCGACACGGACGCGCTATACTCGTCCTACCCGTACAACAACTGGGCCGCCAAGGTGCCCAGCCCACTCGGCACCAAGAGCTTCCCGTGGCCCGTGAACCCGCTGGGCGGCGTCGTGCCCGCCAGCCACCACCAGGGCTCCGTCAACTGCTTCAACACGCCCACGTCCATGGGCGGCGTGGGCGGCGGCGGCATGGGCGGCGTGGCGGGCTCGGGCGGCGTGGGCGGCGGCGTGGCGCCGTGCCCCTACACGCCGCCCAACCCGTACAGCATGTACCGCGCCGAGCCGTGCGTGGCCATGTCGTCGTCCATCGCGTCGCTGCGGCTGAAGGCCAAGCAGCACTCGTCGGGGTTCGGCGGCGGCTACGGCGGCGTGTCGCCGGTGGCGCGCGCCGGCTCGGCGCCGCTGTCGGCGTGCCAGTACGCCGGCGTGGCCGAGCGCCTCTGAGACGAGGCGCGCGGCCGCGACGAGCGCGCGGCCTCCTAGTCGCCGCCGCCGCCCGCGCCGCCCGCGCCGCGCCCGCAGCCGCTCTACACGCACCTGTGGGACTGGTTCGACTAGCGCGCGGCGGCTCGTGCGGCAGACTGTACACGTTCCATACGAAACCCGGGCAATAAAAACCTAACGATGACGTTCTAAAGTTACTGTAAATATGTAGTTATGTATGTACGTATACCAAAGCGATGTGTGCAATTTTTACAAGCTTACAATGTACTTAGATTATGTAATGTAAGTGTTTAGTTTAATATTGAATATTGTAAATAAATAAACTTGATAATTTATTTGAAGAAGAAATAACGAGCATTTTAAATCGTAATAGTAAACATTATAGCAATCATAAGTTAATGTTGTTGTTCCAAATGTTACTTTTGTTGTGTTTGATTAAGAGGAGCAGAGGCCCTAGACACAGTGACATTCTATCAGCGATAACAATGACGGAAAAGGCAAAAATGTATAGGACTAACATAAGCTATCGAAAAGCTTATGTCAATCTTGTTGAAAGTCGTTGTAGAAATACGAAACGCTTTGGAAGCGATTGTCACTTGTCTAGGCCCTCTGAAATGATTGTATGCTCAGCATTTAATACATGCATATCAAACATATATCTTAAATGGAAGTGTTCACAACGCTTGCATACGCGAGCTCTACTGAAATTGTGTTACTACATAAAATTACCTACCTACATGTTATTATAATAGGAATATTCTAAATTCTCATTCAAAAATAAATTCACAAATTGTTGTATTTTACGCTAAAATAAAAATAAAAATATAACGTCTTATTTGCATTCTGCAACAATTTGATTTTAAATATACCTTAATAATGTAAATAATAGGGTATTATGGTAATAAGATTGTAATTGAGTACATTTTAAACGGACGATTTTAAACCTTACCTTCAGCCTAAATTAATAGCAATGTAATAAATTCAATGCAAATAGGACACAATATAAAATACCTATTTGGCAATCTTGGTAACATTTTAAAACGATGTTTCCCACTACAGTATACAAGAATAATTCAGCAGCTTCATTTTCTCATAAAAATAATTCTGAACACTGTAACCTAACGACTCGCTGGCACTTTGTAAAAATAATCCTAAACATAGGTATTACCCGAATATTCCCTTACCATAACAAATTTTAATGTACCAGAACTAACCCTAAAGGGCCATTTAGATGGAGAGAGTTTCTCGACTCGAAGATACGATTATCGAAAGAACATTAAAAAAGTCTCTTCGTGTAAACATTCACGTTGTCGCCCTGCCCCTTTGACGACAATTGCCTCGCAATAGAATATATCTGTCTTCGTGTAAATGGCAAATCTCGCACTCAAAAACGGTTCACTGATTTGTACGATACTCGTATGAACTTGATAAAATGTCATACGAGATCGTACAGACAAGGCGAGAACTCGTAAGCAAAAATCTTCTTACTATATATTTCGCAGTAATTTATCGCTCAGCGATAAATTACTTACGAATCTCGTGTGACATAATCGTAGGCGAGAATTTAGTTCTTGCCTGTATGTAAGCATTATGATACGATAGTCTTATGGCAATTATTGCTTGCCATAGTAGCGTACGATTTCTCGCCAAGAAAGGTTCGAGAAACTCTCTCCATCTAAACGGCCCTTTACATTTCCTTTTAGAAAGAGCTCATTTCAACTAATCTCACCAGTGATGATATCTCTATACGAATTAATTTTCTCGTTCCATCAGCATTAGACTGAATTGCGGATATCTGAAAACCAGAATAATTTAGTTTAATGTTGTCTAGACATTTTTATTACTTCCCGTGTGAAATTATGTCGAAAATTGAAATTTCCTACCTATTATAAAGTGCGGTTGGTAGCCAAAGAAGTTACATATTTGATAGTGTTGTGAACTTAGATAATATGTAAATATTTCTCTACACTACGCCTACGCGCTACGGCGACTACGACAAATGCTACGCGGCGCTACGGCGTAGCTACGAACATTTTTATTCATCTTAATTTTTTGCCTTCAATGTTTTGGGGAAATGGGTTTTATTAATCTAGCTACGAATTTGAAACTTAATCCTGTGTTATAAATATTTAAATCTGAAAGTTTTGTTTCGCTACTTATTTGTTAAACTACCGTTTGTCGTCGTAGCCAACGTGACTAAATCCTATTAACAACCAGCATTATGTTTAATGAGATTTCCCAGAAGATCCATTGCTAGAAATAGCTGCTTACACAATGAGATTAACGTAACCAGGATCTCAATATTTATTAAAATATTTATAACTTAACACCGTTTATGGATGTAATAATTGTAAAATATTGTAACTATTTTAGATGTAAACATTCACTAGTTTTTAACATTTAGTTTAATACACGAATTAGTATATCCTACTTCCGTGTGCCTACCTAACAGTGAAGGATACACTAAAATAATGAAAATAAACTATGTAAATATATAGATTTGACTTTAAATAATAATTGATGTGAAATTCGAGGTTTTCATTTTATACATATCAGAACAAAATATCTGCGAACACGAATAGTTTGTTAAAGTTATTTTGTGAGTAACAATTAAGAGGATACCGATTGTTTTGTAACTTAAAAAACCTCTAGTCATAATAAAAGATATCACAGAGTATTTTTGGTTTTAACAAATATTTTTACGTTCCCGAACCCTTTCGAACACACATACCTACACATAATCCTAGCTTTGTAACTGTCTGTGCTTAGCTGTTTATATACTGCAGACAATTAGTACATGTGGTTTTTTACCCCTTGCATTATCACTTGGTTCAAAAACGATGAAGGAAAATATAATGAAGGCACTATGCCTTTTTTTTTTTGAGTTTGTGAAATCATCAAGTGACTTGTCCCGCTCTGGGTGGAGCGGGAGCGTGTCAGACTTTTACTGACTAAAACCCACCCGTGTTCCTTCAGTTGCCTGTTTCCAAGGGCCCCGGTATCCCTTTCGAACTTTCCCGCACTGAGAGATATTTCTCGACGGTATCTGAAGCCAAGTCTGAGGCCCATGGGCGGCAAAAAAACTCTGTCACCGGGTTAGTCACTAACTACACGAAAAAATAAAGAATTTCTTTACCCACAAAACTAAACCCTATTTCACCCACTACTAGAAAGTATCTCATCACAGAACACATCCATAATGACGAAGGTCGCGAGGATATTACCGAAATGAACACACGACAAGCGGATTGGTTCTGTAAGATGTTATTAGGTACCCAGACGGCTGGCCCTTTATCCGTCATACCGGAAAATGATAGGCTTACTACCCGTGAAAATACATACAACAGTATGGCGTAAATGAGAATAAGAACAGAGGTACCTATTCTCATACACAGAGATGTACCTATGATGATATTTCGCAGAGGAGCCGAAAATGAAGGTGAATCTCCAAAGAGGAAGTATTTATTAGAGAATATGGGAATTACCACACAAACTTAGACACTTGTTCAAGGCGTGTTTAATGTCAGTTTTATGTCAAACTCCATACAGAAATGTCATATTTAAAAGGTGTTTAATAGTGGTAATAGGGCGAATCTTTTTACACATCTCGCGATGTTTAGTAACAAGGCGCCCGGATGTGGTTTTTTGAGGACAGTGCATAATAATAATATCAGAGTCGGAAATAAGAAATTCACAGGAAAACCGCAGCTCATACTGCGATTTTCTCTCACTACATGGTTTTTCCGCTAAACCTCAAAAGACTGAAACATCTTGATTAGAATTGAAATGAAATTGTTTATTCTGGATATTCAAATCACTTTTACACTTCATATTAAAACATTGTAAAAATAAGCTAGACGAGGTCGGCGTTTCCAATCTGACTACTCTGAGAAGAAAGGCCGAAACAAACTCAGAGGTTTTTCATTAGTGAACCTAGATTTATTATCCTAACTGTGTTGAGAACGTTTTTCAACGCTAATAGATACTGAAAAGTAGGTAATCCATCTGGATTACCTACGATTAATTCATAAAAGGCAGTTTCTGATCAATATCTGAAAAAAAAAAAACAGTAAATGATATAGGCATAGTAGGTATATCATAGTAACTACTCATAATGAGTAGTTTACAATATAAATGATTGACGAAGATTATTATTTCGAGTGGCGTAAAATACCTAATTTTGCTTGGTTAGTGTATAGTCAATTATCACAAAGGTTATCTAAATTATCTTTCGCTTATGATATTCAGTTTTAATAACTATAGATTTGCCTATATTGATGGATGTAAAGCAATACTCGAGGATCAATATCCATTCATTTAATCTGATTAATTGTATAACTAAGTGGCATAATTAGTTGAAATTCTAATTTCTAACAAATTAAAGCGATATTACAGAAAATCTTCAATGTTTTAAATATGCTTGGCTCACGGGTGATTACAGTTTGTTCATAATAAGAAACAAACATGAAGTAGCATCTGCGTGTTATAGCTTCCTGTAACTACATACCCGAAAAGTTTTGACCAATTAACATGCATCTTTTGGATAAGCGATAGGTAATGGATTAAGCAGCGGAACGACCAGTAAAAATTAAATACACATCTATCGATCTCTTAGGTCTAAGAGAGGCCTTTAGTCAACTGACGACCTACACTTTTTAACAATTCTCTATAATCTAATCCCAAATCAGAGTGGCACAAATGCAATGGCCAAAGAATACTCCAGATTCAATAAATCTCTCATAAAGCCACCTGCAAATTATTCAAAGTGAATTTTAAAACAATAAAGGAAATACAGAGTAAAATAAAAGGGTCGAACGAAACTAGGTCTCTCGAATGCGACACGATGAAGTCGCGTCTAGGATGTTGCAGCGAAAAATGTGCATTATAGAGAAATGGAAATAAATTTCACGTTACTGTAAGCTATTTTATAGCGCGGCTGACGACGGCTGCCAGCGCGGGAGATAGATTGCGTTGTCATGGCAACGCAGCCCTAGCCGCCGTCTAGCAGCGTAACTTGGTAAAAATTAAATGGGGTAAATATACGGACTGTAGGTGCATAGGTACCCGAATTTGTCGTCTCGCAGGTCTGCTACAAATCCTGTTACGGTGCGGATTGGCACAGGAATTGTTTTTCAACATTTCAGAACGTTAAGTACTAATATTCTTTGCGAAATTGCTTTTGAGTGCCTTTTAGTCTGTGGTGAATAAATGTATTTTCTTTCTAAAAAACGTGTCTATTAGCATTATAATAGGCGCTAAGTAATTAGAAGTCCCAACAAAATTCAAAAATTAAAACTGGTCCTAAGCTCCGATTACCAATAAATTGCCAACAATTGATTCATGAAAATCTGTGACATTAGCCGGAAAGTATACAATAATCCTGCGAATGATTATCGGTACGGCGGCGGCGCGGGCGCGGTCTCGGCGCGGACTCGGCGCGGCGCAAACACACAGTTTCCAGGTGCTCGAATCCGAGCGCTTTAAGGATTTAGCCGAGGATTTGCTTTCAATATTAGCCGCCGGCCGCCGGGGCAGGCCCATTCCGTTCCGCCCGTACCTTTTTTATTATTTTGTCGCATCGTTTTGGCTCTAAATGGAATCATTCCGCCATCTACATTTTTATTTTTCAATTGCTCCCCGATTAGTGGGATTAGCCGTATCGCTTTCCGATTCTTTGCTCCTTTTGGTGGGAGCTTTCGCGGACTAACGCGGCCGCGCTGTCGCCCGTTCTAATCGCTTTCGGTTTGGGACGCGATCAAGCCATATTCGGGTGGCGCGTTGATTGTGCTGAACGGGTTTGACGTCAAAGGTCGGTTTCGGGCGGTGTGTATAGCACTGTGTTTGTCGACGCTGTCATTATCAGAGAGTCAATGTCGAGTTTTTATTATTTGATGTTTAATTAACCATAGTATTTGTTCACGGTTCCGTGTGTACGCAAGCACGAGTGTGCGGTGGCCGCGACTGGGGCCCGCGCGTCAATGCGCTTATCTTTATGGTGACAAACATTAGCGTGGCTTTTTATTTTATCAAGGATCGCCTTAGTCACCGAGGTCCGGAGTTTACGTGCGCATGTGAGCCGTTATCACATCAACCCTATATAATATTTACTTGACGCCAACATAAGATGTAATATGATGTAATGCACGCACACGAAGACAGTCGATGCGTGTGATGGAAGTGTGGTGACAATACCGTACGTAGTATACTGCCTAAGTTATCTAGTAACTGTTGGATTCCAATCAGAGATCATAATCACTGTTTGTTATCACATCACAATAATCTCATCATCGTCATTTTTTGAATATTAAAATTTTACAACAATCTATTATTTGCGTTTTTTGCCAGATGTTAAAACAATATCGTTGTCACCGGCACTTTATTTAACTAGGTAAAGAAAATAAGCAAAGAATATATTTTTAGTTACAACTAACTTAAATAAAATGTCTAATTTGAAATAATTTATCCTAGTGGTTTGAATTTTTTTCTTTTTAAATCAGAGTTTTCAATTTATCTTCAAACTCAGACGGACAAATAGAAGTTTTATTTCGAGGAATAATTTTCAAAAATAATGTTCTACTCTACAGCTAAACACTAAAATGGCCTCAACTAACCCTTAAAATGCAATTACGTTTTTCCATGTCGATATGATTACGTCACACAAACATAAAGGTACGCACGCATGTCAATAGTTAGAGAACGTAGAGGGTTAGGTTTTGGGTGGAAAGGATCAAAACGGGATTAGAGGAACGACAACCAATCAAGGGTAACTGGACTGTTATACCTACGCGAAATAAATGCGGCACATAAAACTTATTCGTTGACATCGTATTTTCAACTCTAAGTTCCCCATATAAGTTTCAAAATCGGTTGTTTCGTGGAGTTTATTGATGTTTTGTTTGGAAGGGAGGGTAGATGGATGAGGAGGGCGAGGGTAGCGAGTGCAACCTCCGCAGACAATCTTACAAGTTAATTGTGTTCCGTGCCTGAAGCCGCCTGACTACGGAATAATATCGCACTCGCTACGTTGTGCGACTATATAACTGCGAACCGAAAATGTATCTACTTCCAGGAAATTTCAACGGAATAAAAAACTTCTTTGAAAATAAGTTTCGAAGTCTTGATATATTTGGTTCTTTCTTGCGTTAAAAATAATAAGTAAGTAATGAGACTGTTTATTCATTGGTATTAGAAATTTTAACAATGACATGAATAATAGCTTCTTTTGTCGTGGAAAACAAATTAAAACGGTTACGTTTAATAAAACTTGTAATTTTAAAAGACTTTAAAAACAAAACCTTTTAGTTTAAAGAGAAAGCACCTTTTTGATGAGGCTTAGCATTCTCGCTAACAAGTTATTTTAAAAGCTTCACGGCGCTTAATACCTTTTAACTTATCAACATAAAACATACTTTCTCATGAATAAACAAGCACCTAGTTTACATCATATGACATACAGGGAGTTTAATAAACTTTCTAGACATATTACATCGTGCATCGCGTAGGGCGGGCGACTTGGGCGGGCGGGTGCTATGCCCGGGGGTAGGGCGGGGGGTAGCAGTAAATAAATACACTGCGACACGGATTTATTGCAAACACTACTCAACTCATGCAGATATGTTTAGTTTATAAAGAAGTTGCCAGTTGAAGGATTTTGTATCCCTAACTTACAAGGCAATACTTGGAAAATTTTGCAGTTATTTTTCCATTTTCCTACAGCTTATATACTCTGAATTATATATTGGAAAGTTTCATGAACAAAAGTATTCAGTGCAGTGCGATCTCTGGGCTTTGTAATGGTCCATTCAATATGCTACGCTGCTACGAAAGTTCGTAACGTTAGTTCCAAATTCATTCAATCGTTAGTAGTGGAATATAGATTTGGATACTGTGATGGTGTTTAGGTACTGAAGTTCTTATGAAAAGATTTTTATTTTAATTTTAGATAAACATAAGAACTACTACTTTATCAATATCCAAAAATCTTGTTTTTGTTGTTTTTCCTCCTAAAACGCCGATTGAAACATCCAATCTGGTTGTAGATATGATAATACTTAATACCTTCGTATCAAATTCTATTTGAAATATTATTGCACATGTTAATATTACGTAACTCAAAAAAACAAAAAAAGGTGCATCGTGGCCTTGGGTACTGTTTATCGAAGCAGGTGAATTTGTGATAAGAGATGTGAATTTTGCAATGTAAAAGAAGGATTTTTTTTCAAGAAATCAATTTGAGTGACAGCTAATAAGATTATGACAAC
Organism: Lithophane ornitopus; assembly: GCA_948473465.1. Lineage (NCBI taxonomy): Eukaryota > Metazoa > Arthropoda > Insecta > Lepidoptera > Noctuidae > Lithophane > Lithophane ornitopus. The sequence goes on along the minus strand of OX419613.1, from coordinate 6,009,935 downwards.
CAATCCATCAACAGATAGCAAAATAATCAAAAATAAAAGAGCCTTAACTTAAAAATGTAAACGCCTTCTTACGTCATAATCACAAGCTTATTTACACGTCCAACATATTACGTATTCTAAAGTGTCTCCGAAAATACTTGAGGCTCCATAAACCTTGCATTTAAATACTCATCACGTCAACACTAACGTATTATGATATGTTACGAGACGAGTATATCCAAGGTTCGAGTGGTGGGAAGCCGAAATCAAGAGCTGGGGGTGCCTCGCGGCGCGGGGGGGTGGGGAATGAAGATTTACGATCGAGGCATAACGAGCGCTAGATGAGGCGTAAAGAAGCCCAATTCCGGTTATTATACCTACAGCCCCGCTATAGACTGTGTTTATACAATTTTATACCTTATGGAACTTATATTGGTCGTCTTTAGATTTTTTTAATGGTAAGTAGTTTGAAAATCGTTTTGCTAGTTATTGAATTTTAGTGGTGCTTTCATTGAAAGAAAGGACTACGAAATTATTAACACTACATTATTGGGGTCTTCGATGAAAATCTTGAAAAATTTCCAGAACTCTACGGTTACGTATAGAAATGGAGTTTCTTCACAAACAGAACCCAATGCTTGCTATTGTTTGCAATGGCTGCAGTTTATTACAATATATTCAGCTCATCTTGATTCGGACAGCGAATTAACTGCTAAGCATCTCGTCTTCATCATCATTAGTTACTATATACCATCTTCAAACTAGGCCAACTGTAACAGTAGTGAAACTTGAAAAAGTATTTAATAAAAAAAACATTCTGCGATTTGCTGTGCTTAAGGTTTGGCATAGCGACCACTGGGCAACAGTCTCCACACGGTGGGTGCCTGAGGATGGACGGCGCCGCCGAGGCCGGCCCAGGAAGAGATGGCGAGACGATCTAGACGCATACCACAAGGGAAGGATCGAGGTGGCCCTGGAAAAGGATGTTTGGAAAGATTTGGGGAAGGCCTTTGCTCAAATGTGGGACATTGTAGGCTAACATAAAAAAAAACAAAAAGCTTCCGTAGAAGTCCATGCGTGCATGAAGAACCAAGTTTTCTTTGACTTCCAATACCACCCAAAAACATTCCCACCACATAGAACCATAACAAACTACCTCAACTAAACCTACAAAGTAATACACATACCTACCTTATACCTATTGTGTTCCACGAATATCTAATACACTGCAGTAGAAACACCTGCAGACGGAATATGAAACTCGGATGCAGCGGTGTTTAGCCAGGCCATGCCCCACGAGGGTACGTGGTACGTCGAGGGGTACGGGAGGAGGCGTACGTAACTAATTTCTGGATTAAGCACATTTGCAAATGTAATTTGTATTCATTAAAACATCGCAACATCGTACGTGTAATGTTTTTAAACAGAAAAACCGGTGCGACATTTCATTACGGAACGGTTTTGTACTTTGTAGTTGAAACAACCGAAATTATGTGTTTTGTTGTTTGTATTGCATTAATCATGAAACTTATGAAAGGAATTTCTATTTGAATTTTTCATGTTTTCAGCCGAAAATATTCAGTATTAGGTTCAAAGAACCAAAGAAGAAATATAATTGTGATGAAGCTAATAAAATCATTATGAATGAAAGATTACACTCCTGAAAACTGATAAAATTAGATGGTAAGTAAAATAATAATGATTTATTTTTTATCTTTCATTATATGATGCCTAGGGCCAGTCTTCGTAGCCCATGAACTAGAATACCTCATATAATTCACTTTGTTCGATTCCATTCAATAATAGCGTAACAATTAACATTCAACTCATATTCTAAATTCATTCATATCAATACTACAACAGCATCCGAAAACAATATGAATCACTCACATACATTGTCGGTACTAAACAAATATCGCATAAACCGTGTTCAATATAAAATTTATAAACAAAACAGTGGCGGAAATCAAATGAGCGTATATCAGAGGAGGGCACGGAGCGACGGAGCGGAGCGAGCGGAGCGAGCGAAGCGGCTCGTCGCCACTCAAACGACTTTATTGTGCTGTCGTTCAAACGCGACAGAACCTAATAGAATTAAATTGGGAGACGCTGCTCCGTTATGTGGAAAATAATAACACCGAGTGGCTGCTATCTCCGTAGGTTTCACGCGCCGGTGGCAGGGGCCAAACTAATGGAAATCCAGCCAATGATAATCTGTTTTCTACACCATTAATCCTGAACTAAGTCTGAGTACAATCTGTGGCGTCTCCGGGAGAGCGACTCGAGTTTTATGCCCTCGTTAAGGTCCGCAATTTGTGGAGTCGGGCTGTTAAGACGGTTTGCCCTCATTCGCTCCCAAATCCTAATTCCGACCGTGGACTTTCTTAATCTTACGATATTGAGCTGGAGGTAATTGTTTCAAAATTGTAGCTCGGATAGTTGTTTCTCGACGGTTTAGTGGTGCCCGCTAATGTATGGTGTTGTTACCTTGAGTTACGTCGGGTGATTGGTGATTTATAACATTATATTCTCCCAGGCATGCATATCCTTAGCAATACTGATATTAAGGACGAATTCTGTGGGATTGTAGCAATTCGGTTGCAACATTACGTACTTAATAGCCCGAAGTATGTATCGAAGATGTTGCGTAAATGGATATTCTGAAAGTGAATTTCCAATAATACGGTTTTATATCCCTGCTGCAAGAGTGTTATTTAATTCGAGATACATGTTTATTTAGTGTGCTTGGCTTATCCAAATAACCGATACTTTAAGGGAATAGAGCCGTGGAGGAGCACAATAAAAACGAAAGTAATCATGCAAATTGGTGAAGGAGGAAAGTTGAATTAAAAAGCGGGTCTGTGCGGGCGGCGGCGGGAGGGGGCTGCGCGGGGCGGGGTAATGTGTCTTAATGACCGCAATGGATGAGCACCGTAATCCGCCCTCCAGCGGCGGCGCCCGCAACCTTTTGCTCCTGCTCGTTAGCTATCTACTGGCGGCTACAACCCTGCCCTCCTACTCAATTGTTTTAGATATACGTGCCGCGCCAGGATCTACTGTTATGTTTATTCCTCCATCGCGCTGAATAAACAAACACTAAAGCAGATTTCATCGAGCTCGAGCTCCGGCGGAGCTACAAATCTTAGACGAGCGGGAGGCAATAAAAGTGCAAGTAATCAAAAGCCGCTCGTACGACGGCACGCTGACGTCGCGACATCATGTCATGAACGATAAAATTCAGGTCAGCAATAAGCAGTGCGGGTGGTGAGCGACGCGACACGACGCGACAGGATGCGGCGCGACGTCGTGTCGCACGCACGACGCGCACAGACACCACATCATCAAATCAACATTTGCAGATTCGCGAAGCTTTGCCAGGGAGATTTAGAGGTGGAAGGAAAATAAAAAAGTTCGTAGAGGAATCCGGCTTGATCCCTGTTGCCTTTATGGTAATGCCGGGATGCGTGTATTCGACTATTCAATTTATATTTTTTTCCCTTTCGCCTTATTTCTTTCTCTCCGAAATTATCTATCCTTCGAATTTCGTTTCGCACTGTATTGTATACGGGATTCGATGTTTGCGAATAAGGTACGACTTTGCTTGAAAATATCACGAATAACCGCGGCGGATTGGCTTTGTTCACGACTTCAAACAAGTTTTCTTTTCGTATAAATATTATGTGTATATATATAAAGCAGGTCGCTCGCTGAGTGCCGTGGGGCCGGCACACACACAGCCGCACAAACTTCCCTCCTTGTATATTGCACTCGCTACCAGCTTTAGAATTTTGTAAGCACTGACAAAATGGGTACATTTACAAAGGATTCTACTGCTTCAAGATTACACTTTCAAACATATCATTTAGAAATGCTTCTTTTATCAACACAGCTTTTTACTAGAAAATATTCATATTCTCACCGTTATGGTATTCCTACTTACAAAATTCATTTGATACATGTAATACCACAAATGATAATATAAAAATACACTCCGTCCATTGTTGCTACGCGATTGCCTCGTACAAATACCACACATCTCATTTTCCTCAATTTTCTTTGAGCCATAAGATACACGGTTTGTCTTTTTAAGGCAATTAATCGTCAATATTAATGAAGTCATTGCATGTGTATATTCATTATATTTACAATAAATCTTTATGAAAAACAAATTACTTAATAAACCGCTTGACATTTTCTCCTAAAATGCGCCCGTACAAGTAGGCATGTTCAAATTTAACATTGTTCTTCTCATGAATAAATCATAAGAAGTAAGCGGGGCTCTACGCCTTTATAATTCTACATAATACATTAAAACGTTGTACAGATTGCCTTCTACTTTAATAATATCAACTTAATGGGTATTAGTGCCTATGTGTAACGGAAAATGCTTACCTACTATATTTTGTTATGTATTTACTGTAGATACATAATAAATCTACAAAGTATTATTTACCTTTAAAACTTTTGTTTTTAACAAAAACATTTGAAAAAATGTGGATCGTTTAACGTGCATGTTTTTAGCGAATTGTGTGATATGATTTAGTGCACTCCGCGACATTAGGTGGACTAGAGTCGGGGGCTCCTAATCTTGAGTAATGTTCGCCATTTGTCTTCGCGACCGTTCACGTGTAATTGGACGGTCACCGTTCAGAATCACTGCTTCAATATTCATCGCTGGAAAAATTACTGTTTATTTATCTTTATTTGGAGAGCATTGTCCTAAGTCATTTAGATAACTGTTGTTTTTGGTACTATCAGAAACAAAAAGACCGTCAAAAAAATCGTTCTCGAGATTTGAATCCGTATTGGTCTACACATTTTTCAAGATTATCAAAATTACTTATTGATTATAATATAACACATATTATATTGCCTTTAATAACAAGCTCTCAAGCTCGCTGGAAAACAAAGCAATATTTAGCAATTATTGCCATAAGTATTAGTTACTTAAAACACTAAGGGCTGATTTAAACAAAGACAGTGATTCGGGGAATAAAATTGACGTCTGAGGGCGAATTTCACCAAACTTTTATACCGAGTGTATGTCTTATCCTGCGAATAAATTTTGAATTTTTGACAGTTTTTCCATACGAAAACTGTCAGGCGACAATTTTATTCCACGGATAAAAGATTTCTGACTTTGATGAAATCAGCCCTGATAGTTTTTGTATAGAAAATCAAATAGTCAAAAATTGAATATTTACTCTCTAGATTAGACTTATACTAGGGATAAAAGTTTCGTCGAATTCGCCCTAAGTAGTAGTAGTTATTATTTGGGTAATTACGATTTTCTTCAGTATTTTCAGTTGCTTTTCTTCATTAGCCGTCAGTTTTGATTTGTTAGTGCAGTTAACAAATCAAAATGTAACATTTAGTCGGATACTATTCAGGCAATTGCACGTTGGTTTTTCTACAGATTTTAAAAGAAATATAGGTAAGTAGGTATCATGCTCTAGCTCTAGTAAGTAAATGTCTACCTATGTTAAACTATAGGTACTTCGTTAGTCTCCCATAGATGTAAGCTTCCTCATTAGCTTGACATCGTCTGGGGTCCCAGCATCGTGAATATAGCGTGCCTTATGACAAGATGAGTTGAGAATAAGAAAAGTAAAAAATTGCAGCTTTTTTGTTTTAGTTTGTGAGTATTTTTCATTAAAATGAACTGTAATTTAGGAATGTATTGATATATAGTGATGCGAATAAAGATTGGCAGACACAAAACTACCTACTAGAACCTATCGCTGGTAAGCTTGCCTACTTGACTAACATTCATTTTATTTTCCACAAAAGTAGAGCCAGTTTTCTCGGGTGCAGTGAAAACTGGAAAGCCATTAAAATGCACTCTAGTCTTTATATGCCCATTTAGTAAATAGTTACCAACGTGCACTGCAATCATATTTTTTGATCCTCAGTATATTGACAATTTTATCTTACGCCAGTGATTCAGGGGGACTGGAGAGCCTTTTAAATATATCGAGTATTTCAGTGCAACGATACAGCGAGTTGTTTACAGTGGGGGGTTGTGGTGGGTACACGTGGGGGTTGCGGGGGGGTGCGGGCCGGAGGGGAGGGTTCAAGATGGCGGCGTCGCCAAGGCAACGGTGCAGTCGCTTCCTTAATCGACCGTCGCAAGCCCGCGCCGTCTCCGGCCCACTCTCATTTATGTATTGTATTGCACTTGAGAACTGACTTGTGTTTTATGATGTTCGCGCTGCCTATGTACCCCAGCTGGGTTTTTGTAGACATAATTGGATTTCAGTTGGGAAACTGAGACAGATTTATGCGGGAATAGACTCTACGCTGATAGAACAATTAAAAGTTTTGAAACGTTCAAGTAGAAAGGGTAACGAATAAAAGATTTTCAACCCAAACTTTCCACAGATATTTCCACCATTTCCCCCAATAACGCACCTACATCGGTCAGTGTCGCACCTTACTCCACTAGCTCACAAACAAGCATCTTGCGATCCCGATTTGTAAATAACGTACGTTCAAGAGTCGTTAGTTCTCCGATCAGTTAGGTCAGTCCATAATCCAGTGGCCGCCGGCGCTGCAACCGCCGCGGAGCCAATAAAAAAGAGTTATAGTTGAGAAGAAAAGGAAAGTCCCGCGTCTCAGGCCGTTAGTTAGGGATCAAGGGCTCAGCTCGCGCCGGGCGATAATCATAATTTTTACTTACAAGAGCAAGAGTATAAGGCATTAGTTGCCGGCTCGCGACAAATCTTTCCTAACTGCGGCCAACTTTGCGACTCCACTCGGTGTTAGCTCTCGACACTATATTTTGTAGACTACAGGTGCTTCGGACGCGATGGACTAAGCGAATGCTGAATGAGGTGCCCTGGTGTTGGAGGTACGCTGCAGCTTTCAATTATTTACTTTGTAAAGTATTATATTATTTTAATTATTGTGAATGTGAAGACTATGTGGATCATTCTTTTCTTTTTATTATTTATTTTTCCTTAGTTTTAATTAATCATGGTCTGGCAGTTTGAGTAATTTATGCGGCCTACCCAAATGTCCTGTTTTTGGTATTGTTCGTCAAATCGTTGAGCTCCTTAAATTCTGAGTTGAGCTGCACGATCACTGACAAATGCGTGCACTGACTGGACAGGTCTACTCAATCTGTGTGGTTCTTTCCTCAAAAGACCATTTCAGACACCAATCTACATGGTCTTCACATGATCAGACCAAGATTATGTCTAGACTTTAAAAGAGACTGTGACCTCTGAGTTTGTTTCGGCCTTTCTTCTCAGAGAAGTCAGATAGGAAACGCCGACCTCATCTAGTTTTAAAAATGTGTTTGACGTGTAAAAGTGTTTGTACAAACCTACTTACAGAAATAAATCATTTATCATTTATCATTTCCTCTTCTCTTGTAATTTTTGTGGGCGTGTTACCACAACATGGATTTATTTGTTTAGAATGAAGGAATGTGTATTAAAAATCACATTTTCTTTCAAGTTACAAATTGGTGGTGTCCACCACCATTCCATCTATTTCTCATCTAAAGTATAAGCAGCTACGACAATTCCTATACACTAATAACGTCTTCAACTGGTACGACAGGTTTACACTCTACAAAAATATTCATAAATGCTACAACAGATATTGAGGTCCAAAATTACTTTATATGGATTAGATAGTTCTCATATTCTCTTGTAAAGGTAAAGTACTAAGGAAATTGCCTCCATATAAACATAAAGGATACAAAAAGGACGCCCTAAAACAGCACATAACCACGTCCCCGCCATTTACAAAGTCACCGTTGTTGTCCGATTTGATACACAAACAAAGTGTCGTGCGAATGTAGTCTCGTCACGTGGGCTAGTGGGCGAGTGGGCGATTGGGCGAGTGGGCGAGTGGGCAGTGCGTTAGGACGCGCTATTCAAGTGTTATTCAGAATATGTGAACATCGCGCACGTGCACAAACCTGTGGAGATGGTGTTGAGGTGAAAAAATATCGCAGTGTTACGTTAAAACCGGGGTGTACGGTTTTTACTAACAAGTTTGATGGTGTTTGGCAGTTTAAGATGGAAAAACTGACAGAAGGTCGACTTGCTGTGAATACTTACAGAACAAAACAAAAAAGGAGTCCTGTGACAGTCAGATGGGTTAAAATCCAACGATGGATGTTTGTTAATCTTTCACGTAAAAACTACTGAATGGATTTGGATGAAATTTGGCAAACAGATTGTTTATAAGCTGGATTAACACATAGGATACTTTTTATCCCGATATTCCCACGGGATCGAGACTTACGCGGGTGATACCGCGGGATGCAGCTAGTTTGAAATATGTAGGTAACAGCAAAGCAACGTGTCAGTATTTAATAAGTTTCCATTTTGATCGGCAACTTGAAGAATGATTGAGGAAGTTAGAATGCGGATAGTCGAGAACCGAACGTTGTGGCGTAACATCGGCCTTTGTTCAACAGTGGACTGTGAGTGAAATATTCTTCTCATGTATCTTGTCAGATATTATACTTTCTTCACTTATTTGTACGTAGGAGTAGGATTGAAGAACTGTTGTGTTTGTATTTTTTGGGGTGGTTTTATAGATCAGTGGGCTTAAAACAGTCGCTGTTCACACTTGACTTGACTGTTGTCACTGTTCGTGTGTGTTTCACATCAATTTTAATAAGGTTTTTAAATGTATTGTTGTAGTAAGTATAAGTAGTATTGTTTATGCATGTGATAACTTTAATATGTTATGTTCAACACAATGTAAATTGTTAATGAATAAATGACTATTATTATGACGTATTATGAATCATCGTAAAATGTCACAAACTGACAATTCATAATATGATCTGCGTGCGATTCATATATTACGAAATAATTCATCTGTTTGACAGTTTTCTATGGAGATTTGTAAAATGGTCCACACATTGAATTGCTTTTGTGTCAAATTAGAGGAATTGCTAATGACAGCTGGAAATTCAGGAAATGAATCGCTTTTAGATAAATTGCTAATGTGGCCGTTTTAGGCCCTTGGTATCACAGCGGTTGATATAAGCAGCTCTGTCTCAGTTTTCGCAGTTTACTACTGGAAATACATCCATCCCAAAAAACAGCCGGTGACCTTACCTTCATAGCCTAAATCATAGTCGTTCCAACAATGCCAAGGTACCTACTTAGGTACTTACCCTTGTTTTTCTGCAACGCCTAATATTTTCGCCTAATTTTAGTTATCATCTGCATGATTAAGTTTATTTATTTATTTATGTGGGAAAAACAAACAATTGTATAATGTGTGTTACAATAAAATATGGTATGACGTATGGGTAAACTAGCTTCCGCACGCGGTTTCGCCCGCGTGGTATGTTGATAAAAAGTAGCCTATGTCCTTTCTCAGGCTCTATATATATGTGTACCAAATCGGTTCAAAAGTTTTGGCGTGAAAGGGCGACAGACAGACAGACAGAGTTACTTTTGCATTAATATAATAGTAGTAAGGATGTACCTACAATCTACAACGTTTCCACAGATTACTTGAGTACATTATTAATTAGGTAGGTAAGTACAATTACATTTACCTAAATACTATCTAAATCATTTAGCTTAGGTACTAATCAATATGTTGTTCTTAACCGTCGCAAAGTTGGTCAAAAACATACACGATGTCGGACGTACATACTTACAACAAAAATATAGAAGAAGGAAGTCTCCACGGGTTCGTGTGCGCTACTCCGCGGGCCAGCTCGGGTCGGATTTGTTTTATGCCGCCCGAAGACATCGACTTACCGCGACCGGCCGGCGTCTCCTTAATTTTATTACACGACCCCAACTCCAACAAAATGTCCTAATTGTGTCTCGAAAAACCAACCTGGAGAATGGAATTACCAATTTTGTTTCGTCCTTTTCTATGGGAGTTCGACGTCTTATTGGGTCGAGGTTCCTTGTCTTGGACTTTTCTTTATATACTTAGTAAGCTATTTACTTGTTTCTGTTATCGAGCTTGGTGGTTTATTTTGCGGTGATTTAAAATTGTATTTTTGTGGAAGTAAAATAACCTGAAAATTTGGAAATTGATGTAGGATATTAAGTAGTTTTCGGTAGCTAGGAACATAAACATAATAATGTTCCCACTGCTGGGACACAGGCCTCCATTCTTCGAGAGGGAGTGGGCCGTAATCCACCACACGGGCCCAGTGCGGGTTGGTAGATGTCACATGTCTTCGAATTTTTGGTTCTAGGACATGCCGGTTTCCTCACGATGTTTTCCTTCACCGTTTTGTGAGCAGTGGTGATGCAATAATTTACACAAAGTAAAGCGCCTGTTAGGGTTCGAACCTACGACCTACAACTCGTAAGTCGTGGCCGTTAGCACTGGGACATCACTGCTCTCGCTGGGCCATCACTGCTGTCGTAGGAACATAAAAGGTACATAATTCTTACGAAATATTAGCATCTTCTAATATCATCCCGGCTGGAGCTACTCTTTGCAACCGTGCTTGTAATTCTTTACATTCGACGTGGCGGAATCAGGAATTTTTCAAACATCATACAAAAGAACAAGTGGACGTGGCGGCGACTCGACGTGGCGGGACTCGACGTGGCGGGACTCGACGTCAAGGGGACTCGACGTGGCGGGACTCGACGTGAAGGGAACAAATCCTTTTTACCACCATATTTCCGGCATGGGCAACATGGGTTGCGTTCTACAGATCATCGGTCATGCAAGTGGACGGAGATTTGGGACACTCCAGCAAGTGGGACGTGGACTGGTCAGAATCAAGAGTCCTGCACTCATACCTACTAAGTGTTGAATAAAACGATCCTAATAACTTACAAATCCATCTAATACCTGCTTCCTTGCTTTTTGTGACGAAGTTGCCACTGCGCACTTCAATGGGTTATACCTAATCAAAATTCAAGAATTAGAATCTCATTGATTGGTGTGATCTTTCTTTGAACCTACTACATCGTATCTATTCTTATGACGTGAATAAAATTCGAAGGCTTGTTTAAATTTCATGGAAATCTCATCATATCCTATGTCCTCTTGTCAAATCTCCAACTATTTGGGTTGTACCTTTAGTTGAACATTCAACCGAGAACACTATAGGTACCATAATATATCTGATACTAAGCTGCAATCATATTTTTTTATTGGATTATCTTTCTTAGAGAACGTATAGCCGCATCTGGTCAGACGAAAAGTTTACCTTTTTCCGAGTGTCTAGGATAATATGAACTTCAGTTTCACTCACAAATAAAATATAAAATAAACAAGTTGTTCATTACCTATTCTAATAGAGATTCTGATTCTTTTACCTATTCTATTGTAATAAAAAATAACTGGCCAGCTTGCATTTATGTATTTTTTGCTTCACACTGAAAAGTGTAACATAATTATGTTGTATTTACCTACATTTTATTTGAAATTGCCGCCACGCCATGCTATGAATTTTCGATAAGAACATTGCATTAATTCTGAAAATAAGAATTTTTCATACAGTGGTGGTTTTAAATTCACTTTTTATTTACAATCAAGACGAAACTTTATGGCCGCTAAAATATTTTGTACTGGCCACATAATGCCATCTGTTGTTCAATAGCTGAAGCTATTTCCATAAGCTTTATACAAACTTGTTATATTTACAACAGCACTATCTAGTGTCAAGTAGCTACAGCACTTACAAAATATTCTAACCTCATAGTACTTAAAACAATACTAGATGGCGCTGCCATAAATAATGTACGTAGTGATGTCCCATTAGTTCTCCGAATAACGTATTAGCGTAGCGTAACCAGTTTATAATTACTAGTTATGAGTTTTTGCAAAAAAAAAGTCTCATATTTTATTCAGCGCAGTCTTCTTGTACTCAGTAAATGTTTTTATTGCAAACCCTTAGTGGTTAAATTTTGGTTAGAGTGGTTACCACACTGGCTAACGGTAGTTCAAAACTATGAATATCATCTACCTGACTAGCCTTTTCTCAACTCCAGTCGGCTCGGGGTCGGCTTCCAGCCTAACCGGATGCAGCTAATTACCAGTACTTTACATGGAATAACTGCCTTTCTGACCTCCATAGCCCGACGAATGACAGTCGGGACCAGCGGCTTATCGTACTTTCCGAGGCACGGACAGGCCTCGATATGTAATGGATGATCACCTATCCACGAACGGACCGACCGCGGCAATCATTATTTAACCGTCGACCGACCCGTTCAGCTGTTTCTTTAATGAATTTTAGTAAAATTTTAAAAAATAACAAGCCCGCAATGTATTCAAAATCAGAAGTATTTCTTCGAAGTTACTCCTTTTCAATGATTAACAAAAAACATCATAATATATTTTTTTTTCGTTCCAACTTATGTGAAAGAAATGAAAATAATAAAAAATGTTGTCTTATGTAGAATCCATAGGTACTAGCCATACTAATAATGCAAATTCGAAAGTAACTCTGTCTGTCTGTATGTTACCTTTTCACGCCACAACCACTGAACAGATTTCGATAAAATTTGGCAAGGAAATAGATGGCATCCCGGGGAAGGACATAATTATGCTACTTTTTACCGAAATACCACTTGGGTGAAGCCGCAGACGGAAGCTATTAAAAAAATAAAGATGGTCATAATGATCCCTGAAACGGTTACCCGTAATGACGTTGTCGTTATTACAGCGCGTGCGCACTGCAGCGTACATCACTATAAGTTTGACAGCAGCAGCGTTGCAGACGGACGTTGTCATTCGGGCTGAGTGACTTGACAATTGTTTATCAATCGATACGCATTAACTTCTAAACAAAGTGAAATTATACAGTATTTGTTTAGTATTTTGTACGGAGAGAACGAAACTGGACTGCACGAGATAAAACGAAAACTTTAAAAATGACAAACACCTTCGTGGTTTGTCTAATAGCACTCTTTTGTTGTACAAGTGAGTAAACTACATATTACTTTACGCTGAATCGTATTTGTAATTATTTTCGTCCTTGTAATATTTGTGTAGTTTAGCAAACCTTAGGTAAGTAAAGTACTTAGTAGTAACTTAAGAATGACGCTGCTTGGACTTTTATGCAGTTCTCACAGGCTGAGTGCAAAGTACCCTCTACCTATTGTTTCAAATAGTAATACTTAATTATTTTCGCGTTACATAGTGATTTCATCGCGGTATTACGAATGCAGGGTGATTAATTATTGTTTGGATCATTGCTGGAATTCATGCCAATTAAATAGTTAGGTACCCAGATATGCTCTTTAATTTCTAGTTGTTCATTGTTCTAAAACTATAATTAGTCTTGGTGTTCTGATGACCTTAGATTATTCTCGAAAAACAAACAAGTGTTGTATAACTAGATGGATGTAGATTTATCTATTGTTGACCTATGCATAGGTACCTAACTACCTACTAATAATTTAATTAACACATGTTTACTAATTAAACTTTAAATGTTCATATTTAAACTCCTTTAAGTTACAATGTAATACAATCCAATGTGTAGTAGTCAGTGAATGATATCAGTAACTTTGCTGTGTGTTTGGAATCATATTTCCTGCCTTCAATAATTTCAGTAGTGGCCATAATTATGTTATATCCATTTATTATTTAGGTAGGTAAAAGTATGCTGAACCGAAAGTAAGCAGATATTTAGTACCTATTGTTATTCAGTTTCAACAGGCAAAAATAGATGAAATACTAACCTATATGTATAACTAAGTATATGCAATGTTACTAGTTAACCACAATAATACCATTCAAAGTACAATAGCCATGAAGTTAAATGATGTGGTGTAATTCCTAAGTTGCTTGTTACAAATTGTGTATCCACAATTTTTCTAATGTTCCCTCTACATGTTGGCCCAACACGCGCAAATATAAGCCACAGAATGTCTACATAACAAAGATAAGTTTACGCAAATGATGGTAATTCAATATTCAGTTTAATTATACTGTGGTATGCATTGGCTTATGTAGGCCCAATGTGTGCCCAACTTATTTAAGTAGACAGGAGGTAGTTGCACAATATAGTTTAATTGAATAAGTATTTGAATCTATTTGTTTTAGATAGTTTCACTAAACTAAATATTGTTTCACAGTAGCCCCAAATGAAAATGTAACCAATAGGTTATGTATTGGTCAATCCTAACTATAATATTATAAATGCGAAAGTTAGTTTCTTTGTTTGTGATGCTTTCACGCTAAAATGGCTGAACAAATTTGAATGAAATTTGGCACTTGGGTAGACCGTGACCTGGGTTAGAACATAGGATACTTTTTATCCAAAAATTCCTACGGGATCAAAACTTGAGTGGGTGAAACCATGGAGTGCAGCTAGTGAATGAATAAACCATAATGTAGTAGTAAATCCTTTCATTCATTTTTACATTCAAACAATACTATAATGAAGATACAGATGGTGCTTGAAACTTGTTAATTATTTACTGATTTCAAGCATGAAAATGACTCAATCAGTGCAATACTTCAATTATATCCGGAGCACCCTAGACATTTACGCTACTTCCCTCTGACTTGCAGATATTTTTTTCTGCCAAACTAACAGAATATTTCTCATATAATTTGTGCTGCCTAGAAGAGAAATTTAAAAAACAAAATGTTTCTATCCAAGTGCCTTCTCATGCTGATTCTTGTAACTGGAGATACCTCAACCCTGTCATACAGGATGCCCTAGTTCAGGGGTCGAGACCTCATCGACGTAAAATGTACTGAAGTTTGGAAATAAAATTACTATTACTATTATAATTCCAATCCCAAGACCAGTGAACCAGTATGTTCTACATGTCTGCTTTGTTCTCTTATCAATTTCAGTGTTCACTTTTTAATTGTGTAGAAGTTTACAGTGATAACGGTAGCTGACCCCATCCCACTTGTTTTGCTGGCGTTATTTTTATTATTTGTTATTAAATAGAGATAAGCTGACTTATATTATCGTGTCATTTTATTAAAATTGTGATGCTTTGTTCCCAGATTTGTCGTTTGCACGACAAGTACCAAAGGAGTGTGCTAAGGGCCCGACAGTATGGTGTCAGAGCCTCAAGTAAGTTTAACTGCACCATTCATATGTTCCAAAATTAAAACTAAATTATTATTATAAAGTCAAAAACACAAAGATATCTGTAATATAACAGTGGGTGGGTATTTGTACATGTGTTGGGTCACAAATGAATGTAACACAAAATAAAGTATGTTCTCTTAATTATTTTTGTTACTATCTACAAATACATACAATAAGTCTTCTATCAACTACATAATCATTGACGTGCCTCAAAATTTCGTAATTATTTCGATAATTCCAGAATGTTTGTTTATATCTAAATTAACTAATACACAGGGTGTACGGGTAAACACTGTTGTCACTCAAACTGTGGGTAGTTGACTTAAATATAAAAATTAATGTCCAAGTAACAATTTAAAAAAAACGTTATTTTCATTAAAAGATTTAAAAAAGTTTCTATTCGACACCGTGCTCGCGGCCGGTCAGGTCACGTCCCGCGCCACCCACCCGTGCTGAGACGCAAGTTCGTTGCCCTAGCGCCCTAGGGTGAAAGAGCGCAATACTCTTGTGTTTACCACAAGAGTATAGATTTTCTTTAAAAAAAAAGTTGTCATTTTCCATTGATTTTACGTTTTATAAATGAAACCAAATCACTGGTTTCAAGGATAACGGTGTTTACCCTAACACCTTGTATGTACCTATTGACGGATAATCAAATTGATTACCCTTAATCCCTGGCTCATTTGCTCTTATCTAACTTTGTTTTCATAAATATAGAGCGATTTTGCAAATACATGTTGGTGACAAATATATGCATTATGCATAATAAGTATACATATAGATATCAACACAAAGTCACAGCAATTTAATGATTATTGACAATCTGTTACCTATGTCTCCGTCCGTTTAGTCACACCGCAAGGGGGAGATATAATACTTTTACATCAGCATATTGGATGATTGGACTGTGTGTCATCATACATAATGTGAAACAGTTAAACTCAAATTATTTTTTTGCTATAGTTATTGAGATAAAAGAGACATAGTATTGTCAGTATCTTTGTAATTATCATTAATTTATCACCACACCACAGATTAATAAAGATGGTTCACCCCGCAAAATTGCTGATTGTTTATAATTCTGTAAATCCATATTTGTTACGGCCGCCAATAATATTTAGATCAACATACAAACTGATACTGACCTGCAAATTGCAAAAAACGTAAGAAAATTTGAATTTCGGGCTACCCTAGCGCATCCCCATTAAATAAAAAGCGACTCTTGCTACGACATAGTAAAGTGAAATTCAGGTTGCACTGCGCTAATTACCTACCTGTTGCCTTTTGTCCGTTGCCTCTCTTTCTATCGCGTAACTTTTATATCTTCTGGCTACGTTACGTTCACTGAATTGGCCCGACAAGACGAACCCGCCTTCGAACAAGCTTCGTACCTAAAATGCAGAGTGAGCATTGTGTACTATTCTGTGACCATACTAACAATAGGGAAGAGGTTCAGGCTAGGAATACTAAGTATACAACATTTTAACTTACAAACTTATTCATTTAAAGTACCTATACCTACTAGCAATTATAGTACATACCTATGTGCATTTGTACTATTCCTGTTAAGCCCTCCAGCTAAACGAAATATACCTAGGCAAAATTATTGCAACAGGAAACAAGCAACGCCACCCATTTGTCAGTCCAACTATTTCCTCTTTGTGCTGATTAATAAACGGTTACGTAAACAAAATCACTGAATCATCAGCTTCACGCTAACAACAAAAAAAAAACAACATCGGAAGATACCTTCATACCTACTTTGTTACACACTTACTCACTTCTGAGTCACGTAAGGGGCCATCCATAAAGTACGTCAAACGTTACGGCAGAGGGAGGGGTCAACAAATTGTGGCTTTGTGTTTCAGGGCTCCAAAAATCATACAATTTATGTGACGTAATCTATGTATGACCCCTGTGTTTGCGCACACTCTTGTGCACTATAATATGGCTAGGCTAGTCTCCGTTGAGATTGGCCGCCCTGGCCGAAATACGGTCTGGAGGACTATACTACTATAGTATAGGTACTATGACCCCTAATTACGTTTGTCTGCGCAGGCGCGGCGCTGATTGCGGGGCCGTAGGTCACTGCACATCTACCGTGTGGGAAAAACAGGCTGAGGCGGTGACGGCCAACGATGTATCCAACAAGTTCGTCAGGCTCTTCAGACAGCTGAAGGATGTCAGGGAACTTATTAATGAGGTTGGTATTGGTGCAAATGTTGGTCTATTGTGGTTAAACCCTATAGTTTGAATGTTGGGCAAAAGATACATTATCTCTAATGTCTCTTTTGCTACACAGACATGCTGGTTTGGGGATTCGTATGGAAGATTGGAATAGAATTGGAGCAAATTTAAAATACAATAATTATTAGGAATATGTGAGAATAATGCTACATTTGTTTGCTCTGGTTTCAACCTTATCTGAACATCTATTACACTACATTGGTGGCTGCAAAAAACATCCATGCCAAAAGTGTTTTTAGTATTTGTTACTTACATTATCCCATATAAGCACTAAATGCACTCTTATTGAAATTGAAGGGTTCCAAAAATTAAAAACCCATAGCATGTCAGGGTATCCCACAGATTCCTGTCTGTTTGACTTCATTCCCTTATCTAATTCATCTACAAATATGTCTCAAAGTCCTAAATCTTCCTTATTATCTTTTCTAACTTACTCACATTCTTAGGACATGATCCTTATCAGTGTAGGAAGCCTGGACCTGAGTTTGATTCTCAGATTGGTTAATGTGATTTAGGATTTAAATCCAAAATAGAAAACTTTGGAATTTCCCTTGCTTTAGAGCCTATTTAAACTACCTCAGCTTAAATTCACTTTATATCTCGCTCGCACCATACTACTCGCGGACTGAGTGAGAGTGGGATGGAGTGAGGTACTGGCGGCTCCAAGCCTCGAAAAGTTTAGGTACTTAATTGCTTTTTACCGTGAAAATAATGGTAATAAAAAAAAAAAACAAGTCCTGTTTTACAGTTAGTTCAGCTATTATGCAAAGTTTCATGATCTAATTTGAAGTATTTTTTGAATACCAGTGGTTTATAGTTCGGAATTTTCTATCAAGAATTTTATGTAATCGTGTTTTTGTCAAACTACAAATATTTATTTCAAAATTAATGGTGCAGTATTTTCGACCTACCAAAGGATCAAGCTAAGCAATTTGAGGTTGTATAGGCACTTAACTAGAGTTAAGAGCTGTACCAGACACATTACATGGGTCATATCATTGTTAGAGAAGGATAGAAAATGCGTTTATTCAGCCAAGACGTGACGCTCAAGAAAGTCAAAACAACAGTAGAAAAAACATTTGGGAAAAATAAAAAATAAAGGCTAGTAAACCTCAACCGTACTGGTGCCGTATAATGAAGTATTAATGCCACCATTTTTCCAGTGTGTGAGAGTGACGGAGCTAGACAAGCCCGCTAGCACCATCCCGTTTTCGCAGTGGAATAATTATGGCATTAATACATCATAATACTGGGCCCTGGGCCGCTGGGCAAAATCTAATAGGTATATGATGTCATATTACAGCCATATGTCAGCTCGTGGCTAAGTAATAAAAGCCGCACGGGTAGATGTTGCCCAGGTTGGTCCGTGGATGGGTGGCCATCTTTACATACCGAGACTCCTCCGTGCCTCGGAAAGCACGTTAAGCCGTTGATCCCGACTGTCATTCGTGGATCTTTGACAGTCGTTACGGGTCGTCAGAAACCCGAAAGTCTGACAACCAGTCTTACCAAGAGGTATCGTATTACCCAGTTACTGGGTTGTGGAGTTCAGATAGTTAGTCGCTCTATTTAAAATACTGGTATTCAGCTGCATCCCGTTAGACTGGTAGCCGACTCCAACATAGTTGGGAAAAGGCTAGGCAGATTTTTTATTAACCCTTTCACGAGTGTTGGCAAAATCTTTGCCACAGCAGTGACCAGAATGTCGTGGACTGTATGTTGATGTTGTGTGTTGAATGTGTTCTTCGAAATAAAAGACTTCTCAATATTTCTTCATTTATTCCGGGAGATGTTGCTTGGTTGAGCGCTGGCGTCCGAATGACGCTCTGAGCCAAACAGTGCTCCTTTTATATACTTCATAATACAACCCCTATGCCGCTGGGCAAATCTAATAGGTATATATGATGTCGTATTACAATACAAATTTCCCTCCTAACCATAGGACTACCTGGCATCCCGAGTATCATCGGAATGCCAAGACGTGCAGTACCCGGCCATCGCGAAGATTTGCAAGGATAACACGGCGCACCTTCAGCAGTACCTCAACCATGTGCTGCAGTCCGACACCTCACCCGAAACCATGTGCAAACTCATCGGCATGTGCAACAATGACAAGATTGATAACGTCTTGTCTATGAACGTAAGTGTGACTGTAATCTTTATTGTTATCTCTTTCAGGGACGTGCACATACAGGGTGTTAAAAGACCCATCACATAGCCGTTATCCTACGCACATATATACCTATGCACAAATGCACTTATATCAATTCGTTTTTTATGTTAACAATGTTTCTATGTTAATTAATGTAATTGGTGTTGTGCTGTTTTAATTAACTACTAGCTGCCCGCCCCGGCTTCGCACGGGTAGCAAGTACTTATCTACGGCGTACCTACCCTACCTAACTACCTTACCTACCTACCCTACCTACCTACTTACCTACCCTACCTACCTACCCTACCCTACATACCTACCAGCCTACCCTACCTACATGCCTACCTACCTATCTACCGAGATATTATTAAACAAGCGCATGTCGAAACACGCACAATAAAGGGTTCCGTAGTTGGGATGAATTTATCCAACAAACTTGACGAGTTGGTCGATTATTAATAGGTAACTTGTGGAGCCTACGTAGCGGTGATAATTTTCCTTTTAATTTCGTTATATATACTACCGTGAATTTTTTCACATACCCAAAACCAACCATTTAGTTGGCAGGGGGGGGGGACACTTGACTCTAATAAAAATTAGCACTTTAAAGCTTAATATTTCGCAATCGGGTCCCTGAATCCAAAAATGGTTTTCATAATTCGCATTATTTTTAAACGACCTTTCCAACGATACCTTACACCATGGGATTGACGAGAAAACAAAACCATCCCCACTTTACGTGTAGGGGAGGTACCCAAAAAAAAATATTTTATACGATTTTCTTCTACCACTTTGTCGGCGTGATTTATATGTATACCCATACCAAATTACAGCTTTCTAGGACCAACAGTCTCTTAGCTAAGTCGCGGACAGACGGACAGACAGACAGACAGACGGACATGGCGAAACTATAAGGGTTCCTTGTTGACTACGGAACCCTAAAAAGCCATTCTATACAGAATGTATGAGAAAACAAATTCTCATCCTTTTTTTTTCGTGATTTTTTCCCATGTTTTAATAGTTATTCTGTTATTCTGGGCGGAGACAAATCCAACAAATCAAAGATAATCAAAATCGGTCCAGCAGTTCTCGAGTTATAAGTCCTTGAACAAACCCGACTTTGTTTTATATATAAGTAGATTGATAAATAAATAAATAAAATAAATATCAAACTAAGAACTGCGTCGTTGCTCGTTGGTCGAGCATGAGGTCCTGGGTTCGATTCCTAGGTCAGGCAAAGTGATATCGGGTTTTTTCCATTAGGAATTTCTCAGTACCAGCCCGGAGTCTGTATTTGTGCCCGATTGATGGCAATAGGTTCGCCTTCTATTACATGGGACTTAAACATAACTGGCGAAATGTGGGTGTACCAGTGACTGTACCTACTATGGGTACACCTCTGCCTAACCTTTCGGGGAAACAAGGCGTGGTGTTATGTTATCAAACTAAGCAACATTGAGCAAAGAATATTGCTGGGAAATGACTTTTATTTGTGGTGTGAAAAATCGCTGTTTACGGTAGCGCACAATGTAACGCTTGCAAAATATTGTGCTTATGGGTGCATGTAACACAGTGGCACAGGAACAGTGGGAGTATTCAAAGTTATATCTATACATCTCAGACCAAATAAAAAACCAAGACAAAGCGCTGCAAACAATACAGTGAAGCATGCCAAAACTACACCACGGCTCTGTGCATACACGCTCAAACGCACACATTTACAACCATTTACAATCAAACTACACCAAATTTGTGCACACATGTTTACAAAACCGGCTTCACGTTACTGTTGACAGCGCTTTGTCTTGGTTTTTATTTGATGTGAGCTATACATATTATAAATTAAAGTCGCTCTTCGTGTTTGTCTGTATGCCCGCGTTATTCTTCTAAACCACGCAACAGATTTTGATGAGGTTTTCTACCATCGTTTAGAGAATATATTCCGGAAGATTTATGCGTATAATACGTTTATATTAAAGTTACATTTAACTAAGAATTCTCGATGTTTTTTCAAGTCGTAATAACGGTGCGAAGCAGGAGCGGGTCGCTAGTTGCTAGATAAAATATCATTCCAATTCAAAATAAGAATTTTCAAGTAAAGTAAAGCGTTATATAAGTTATGTTACATTACAATGCATAGAGACTTATTGTTACAGGCACTTTGATTTTCATTTTATATACAACGTGCCGCTACAATGGCGACAAAAATTTAACACACGGGTAGGGCTAGTGGCCAGTAATCATAAAAATGATAATAAAATAAAATAATTGGTCAATTGAAAAATTTAAATTTTCAAACAAACTAAATAATAAAAACATAACCAAAATTGAGGTCACTCTGTGTAAAAGATTCATTCATGAAGCTACCTACCAGCTGGCTTACGTTCTGTCGGCGGCATAATTTCTAAGAAATTGCGCGACTTTCCTTCTATGTGCCTACATATGATCGGTGACCCCGGCAAATGACCTCTTCGCTACAGTTCTTTAAGTACAGGTTGCTCCAAGATGGTAATTTAAAAAATTGTAAATAAATCAGTAAATAATAACGTTTAATGAAATTAAAATATTTTCATTAAATTAATACGCGAAATCGTATACGTGTGTTAAATTAATGTCACCATTAAAGCGGCACGCTGTATAATGATGAATATTGTAGCTATGAAGTATTGGCTATTTGAGGTAAAGCAAGTATAGTCCATAACTTCTGTGCTTTCTTAATGACACATCGTAATTTAAAGACTCATTTACATTTGTACAAGATACTTGGATGTTTCAAGGTGGACGATAATACTTGAGATGTTTTTTGTGTGTGTGTATCCGCACCTGCCCCCCTTCTCCTTCGACACTCTGCAGCTCGCGCTACTCTACGATGGTTTGTGCCAAGTCTACCTGGCACAGCGGCACCTTCACCTCACAGATTTCGTCGTGTTTTGAGAATCGATCGAAGTCGAAGATCGGAAACACAAGAGTTTTGTTCATTGCATCAGCGTAGGGCACGTTCTCTATAAATAAGTTGAGAATCATTAACATAATGTCTTTAAAATGTATGAAAATTCAGCTGTGTGATACCTATAACTTACCTTGAACACAAATAATTTCGTTGAAAAAAGTTTTTTTTGTAAAAAGTTTTTATTTTTCACTTTTTAGTTGTGGTACCTACCCCACACAAAATCGAATACCACTACCTGCTATGTTAATAACAGTGACGGAATCAAACAATATATCATCTATATACACTAAGTGGGAAAAAATACGTAATATTGAAGCTAACCCAAAAACTACGCAAGCAAAGTTAATAAAATTTATATGGGACCACCTCTGAAGCATGACCTACCAAACAAAAAAAGAATCATCAACATCGATTCATAATTGACGGAGCAATCGAGTAACAAACATATTTAAAAAAAAAACATACAGACGAATTGAGAACCTCCTCCTTTTTGAAGAAGTCGGTTAAAAAGGGGTTCCGAGGCCCTAGACAAAGTGACATTCTATTAGCGATAACGATGATGGAAAAGGCAAAAATGTATGGGCCTGACATAAGCTATCGAAAAGCTTATGTCAATCAATCAATCCTGTTGAAAGTCGTTGTAGAAATACGAAACGCTTTCAAAGCGATTGTCAAGGCACTCTGAGCCTTCCGATGAACCTTTGTTTCAAACTGCATCTATTAAAATATATATGGTACCGGTACGGTGCTTATAATAAAAAATAAATTTTTGAAATGTTTGTCTGTCAGTTTGTTCCGACTAATCTCCGAAACGGCTAGACAAATTTTAACGGGACTTTCACTAGCTGAAGTTATAAGGAGTACCTTTAATTTTAGAAAAATAATTATGGACCACGCGGGCAAAGCCGCTCTCAGCCGCTAATTTAATACTTACTAATATTATAAATGCGAAAGTAACTCGTCTGTCTGTCGCGCTTTCACGCCAAAACTACTGAACCGATTTAAATGAAATTAACGGTACACAATTAGTCTAGAGCCTGAGAAAGGACATAGGCTACTTTTTATTGACATACCACGCGGGCAAAGCCGCGGGTGGAAGCTAGTTTAACATAAAACTCTAAATCTGACCATCTTTTTTGTGCAACTCGTAGGTCGTCAGCCTTTCCATTATGACTGTTAAAGATAGTCGTTCGTCAACCGAGAAACAATCACTGCTGTGTTTATTCTGGCATGTTCTAGAACCAAAAATTCAGCTTGCAAGATTTGACCAATACATACTAACTAACAAGTCAAGTTAAATAAAAAGTTGTTAAAATTTATAGCAACTATTTTTATGAATTACGATATTCTTATGAAATTTGCCGCGAGACGTGTATGTAGGTTCAGCCTGGCATGGAGGACATCACGGAGAACGCAGAGGAACCAGACGACGGCGAGTCCAAGAAAGAGGAACAGAAACTAGGAAAACTCCAATACAAGGTATGAATCCAACCAGTATTCTACATGGCAAAGAATGACCCGTTAATTTGTTTTATGACCTCATGGCCACCCCGTTGCGGAGTGTCTTAGTGTGCCGATTATGGCCAATTAGCAAGAATTCCTTGCATCATTAAACATTTCTTATCAGGATTCTCAATAGTTGCACTTTCACTATCATGGTCGTACAATTTTAACGCCTACTTTCATTTTAATTTTCTTTTGCAGCTGGACTATGATTTTAGCAGCAATAGTTTGTCTGTGACTGTCATTCGAGCAGAGGAACTCCCTGCCCTGGACATGGGCGACACGTGTAACCCCTACGTTAAAGTTTACTTACTCCCTGAAAAGAAGAAGACCTTTGAAACAAAGGTTCACCATAAGACTCTGAACCCTTTTTTCAACGAAATATTTGTGTTCAAGGTAAGGTTAGGTGTCACCCAGCAGATTTTCATACATTTTAAAGACCTTATCTTGCTAATTCTCAACTTGTTTATACAGAACGTGCCTGATGCTATGAACAAAACTCTTGTGTTTACGATCTTCGACTTCGATCGATTCTCAAAACACGACGAAATCGGTGAGGTGAAGGTGCCGCTGTGCCAGGTAGACTTGTCACAAACCATCATAGAGTGGCGCGAGCTGCAGAGTGTCGAAGGAGAAGTGTGGCAGGTGCGGATACACACACACAAAAAACATCTCAAGTATTATCGTCCACCTTGAAATATCCAAGTATCTTGTACAAATGTAAATGAGTCTTTAAATTACGATGTGTCATTAAGAAAGCACAGAAGTCTTAGGCAGGGAATATGTTCTTATTGTGTTATGCTGGCCATAGACGTTCAAGTAATCAAACATCAAATTGACATGAATGTGTGTGGGAAAATTTGATCAAATTGAGTTGTCAAATGGCATGAAGACATTATGAATTTTCGTATTTCTATTTGATCAAACTGTTTGAACCAGCCTGTTTAATCAAATAACTTGAACGTCTATTATATTTTTTTGCCTAATTCAGGCCATAGACGTTCAAGTAATTTGATTGGTTGGATTTGGTTGCAAAAAATCACAATTGGTAAAGTTTACAATCTTTACATCCATTTATAATGGTCCATCCAACCAGGTCACATCAACATAATTTGATTCACAAATAAATACCAGCTAGGAACATTATATACCTAGGAACAATTAATGCACATAATAGAAATAAGACTAGAACACCAACAGAATATGTATCTGAAAATCAACCAAGGAGACTATTTTATCTTTTTTCTTAGCTTAAGCTAGACTGGAAAAACACACCAGACAAACATGAGTTCCACATTCTTTACTTTACCAGATTTATGTTTTGCAGAACAGTACTATTTTAATTAAAATGTCGCCATTTTGTCAATCAATGCATTGAATCAAACTTGCAAATTATCCTCATCCATTCATAAATGTTCAGTCTAATTTTTTCATCAGCATTTCTTAGATTTTTGTCTTTCTAGATTATTTTTTTAATTTAAGTATTCATTGGAAGAATGGTCTACATTTTTACTGCACTTTTTTAATGCGGGGAACCTTGAAGATGTTAATGAATATTTTATTCATTTCATAATGGGAAGATATCTCTTGGCAGTCAAGGCATCATGGATGAGTCGGTATTTATTTTTCTGATAAAATTAATTAAATAATTCGTCCCTCCAGTGGGAACATTATAGGCTCACACACTGACTTATTAACTGTAAAATTTTAGGATTTCATCTCCTTTTACTTTGTTTGTAAATATGTGAGCACCATGTACCTATCACATAATTAATGTATCCGTCGTTGCCTCATTTATTATTGTTTTTACCTATTGCGGTATAGTAATTATATTCTAGGTTCATCGTCTTCACATATAATTAGGTATATAATTAATGTACCTATACAAAATATTGTAAAACATTTTAAAAGAGTAACGGTGGAGTTTCTTGCCCATTCTTCTCGATATGAAAACTACCTTTTGAGAGGGGTGACTAGAATCAATTCTATTTTATTGTACATTTTTGACGTTCAAAGTGATTTTTATGTACCTAATTGAAATAAATTATTTGACATTTTGACTTTTTTTTGGCTGATTATGCTGTGTTTATCAAATGTGTAATATCTATGAATGTGTTATGGGGAACGTAATAATGAAATGCACAATATTATGTGCGTGACTACTTCAATGAATGGTGTTTGTAGCAATCGTGTATCATGATGTTATTGGTACGGGCAAATGGCGTGGGACTGGCTTGTCAGAAGCCATTTACAGGCAATTGAAAACTCACAAGCCTTCTTAGTAACGTCAATAAGTTGAATCTTATATTAATTGTATGCACGTTTTCATTTAATCTTTTATTTCACAGAAAAAGAAACCAGCAGTGCCAAAATCCTACAAACACAAGGGTAAGTTTTTCGACACACTTATTTGATGAATAAAAAAAAAATCCAGATAATAAAAAAATATTAGGCACGTATTTTTTGCTTTATTTCTCTTTATTAATCAAAAATTACTTAAGTAGATAAAACGCATTAAAGTTCCCCAGTGTCGGCTTGCTACGTCACAATTCAGTATAAAATCTAGCTAGGAGTGACGTCATGCCACATTTTAACTCAAAGTATCGCCGTAATCTTTTGATTACGTACAATACGTGTCCAATATTTTTTAATAATCAACCTGACGGATAAACAAAAAAGAATTTTCATCATCGCTATTGAACTCAACAACATATTCATTGCTACAATTTCATTTATAAAATTAAATAATAAAATAGTCCGCGGTCATGTATTTATTGATTCAAGTGTAGGATTTATCAAGGCTTTTACATTTCGTAAACCTAATGAAAAAAAATCTGGAACTGCGATTGAATAATAAAACTTATATGTTAACTTAGATATCGTAAAATGTTAGTAAAACACCCTAACTGGAAAATAAGCGTTAATTAAATACTATTTTACTAATCATTATAAGCAAGGTTATTTCTTTCTATCTATCGAATTTTGTGGGTAAAATTATCGAGCATACCATTGTTATCGGTTAAAAAGAATATTAGCAAAGTAGTTTTAGTAGGTACTTAATTATGTTTTCAATTACCAAATTACGTTACTTGATTTTTAAATATTTTGTAAGTAAAGGAAATGTTTGATAAATGCAATCAAATTAATTATCGCTTAATCCCTACTAATTACCTATTTAACTACTTAATGACATAGGTACTTAATTAAGAGTAGGTGCTTATGTAAAGTCATTAAAAAAATAGCATGTTTCCACAATTAGTTGTTCACGTTTCAGTACGTGTGCCAAGAGATGACTTTCATAGTTTTCAGGGGCAATATTTCTGCTTTTTTCTTTTAGTAGGTAAACATAATTGAATCTATATTTAGTTAAGACTGATCTTTAAATAAATGCCCTTCATAATTCTAATTATTTTATCTGAAGCATGTCACAACAAGGCAAAACCATAATACTATTAAATCAACTCAGCCTATCACAGTCCTCTGCTGACAGTCTCAAAATCAAATAAAATATTTTATATCACGTAAACATACATGGCCACTTATGAAACGTCAAAAGCTAGGTGCACGGTTCCAATTGGTCGCCGGCAAGAAACTTCACTCTTTAAAAATAATTGGCTTTCATTTTACAATGTTTTCAAATAACTATTAAATCAACTCAGCCTATCACAGTCCTCTGCTGACAGTCTCAAAATATAATCAAAATATTTTGTATGACATAAACCTACATGGGCACTTATGAAACGTCAAAAGCTAGGTGCACGGTTCCAATTGGTCGCCGGCAAGAAACTCCACTCTTAAAAAAATAATTGTCTTGCATTTTACAATGTTTTCAAATAACTATTAAATCAACTCAGCCTATCACAGTCCTCTACTGACAGTCTCAAAATATAATCAAAATATTTTGTATGACATAAACCTACATGGGCACTTATGAAACGTGAAAAGCTAGGTGCACGGTTCCAATTGGTCGCCGGCAAGAAACACCACTCTTTAAAAAATAATTGGCTTTCATTTTACAATGTTTTCAAATAACAGTGTTAATAGTTATGGGAGGACAGTGTAGGCCTGTTTACAAATACCAGGTACTTAACAAAATAGATAATGGTTTACAAATCTAGTCTATAAAGCCTAGCAACGTTCTCACATTCACAAATTATAAAAGAATCTATATAAAATAGTCTTCCAAGTCACGCCCGTTTCTCCCCCCTTTCAGCATTCAGTTTTCGCAGCCTTGTTTAAAAATGCGTACACTTTGAGGGACACTGAACACCCATAGGCGTTAGAAAAATAAACTTATATTGTGTATGAGTGTCCTTGAATGAGTTAAACAATATGAAGCAAATTTTATAATAATGTCATGCTTGATTACGTCATACCCAAAGCTCTCGGATTTGAGACTGACAAGAAGCACCGCTCCGTTTCACTTCGCTGGACACGTTGTATATGCGTGACCTACGACAATAAAAATATGTTCACACTATAATTTCCCAAGTATGCTAAGGTTAGCTACCAATCCAAAAAATATTTGTATAACACGCGGGCTAATGAGTAATAATTAAGATTAATTCTGCAAACTTCTTCATCTAAGCCTATGTTTGTAGTAAGAGTACATTGAACAAAGCAATAGGTGCGATCATAATTTACCACATCTTGCTCGCCAATGCGATGACCTACACTATCTAGATTAATGTCTGCACCTCGCCTCGGTTAGGTTCGGCTTTCTTTAAACCATTCATACAAAAATAAGAAAACAAATTTTATCTACTTATGCAGAAAATCTACGCTCATTTTACAGCACCTAAGTATTATAAAACGTTTGGGTTTTAGGAATTGTAATCTAGCCTTAACCTTTTCTAATACCAAGAACATTTTAATAATAAATACTTACACTGTTTATTTTTGGCAGCCGCGTCCCCTTCACTCTTCGCCCCAAGTGGGGCGCGCCCCACTGGTCGAGTCTAGGGCATCGGTTGTAGTAGCAATAGATTAACGTCTATGGCCTAGAGGCTTTCCCCATAATGTGGGTATCATCAACAACGATTACATTATTGA
The DNA here is from genome assembly GCA_948473465.1 of Lithophane ornitopus. NCBI lineage: Eukaryota > Metazoa > Arthropoda > Insecta > Lepidoptera > Noctuidae > Lithophane > Lithophane ornitopus. The sequence goes on along the minus strand of OX419613.1, from coordinate 5,981,030 downwards.
TGGTCATGGCGAAAGATTCAACTAACCATGCTCTTTTATTTCAGGCAACCTGTTAGGCAGCGCCCAGTGCACTTGGGGACCGTCTTACTGGTGCAGCAATTTCAGGTAAATATGCAAGAAATTGTTACTGAAACACATACATTATAATTTATTATAATTATGACATGTTTTTCCTGCTGTAACCGCTATTTACACGCAATAAAAACAAAATATATTTACAGGTTGTTTTAGATATTTTATTTAGCGGGATTTATTTGTAACTTTTGTGGTAATTAGTGGTCAATTAATCATTTTATATTTCTCGCAACAACTGTAGCTAGAATTCAACGTTGCAATAACAACCAATAAAGATGAACTTCAATGAATTTGCACGAATAGGAAATCACCACGTACCTAATTAATTGGTTAATTTAATATGTATTAATTACCTATTACTATTAATAAAATATTGGAAGTGGTGGACCTGTGGTAACGGCCGCGACTTACGAGTTGTAGGTGTTAGGTTCGAACCCTGACGCTTTACTTGTAAATTATTTCATCACCGCTGCTCACAAAACGGTGAAGGAAAACATCGTGAGGCACCCGGCATGTCCTAGAACCAAAAATTCGAAGATATGTGACATCTACCAACCCGCACTGGGTCCGCGTGGTGGATTACGGCCCAGGCATTAGGTTGGTTGGTTGGTTGTTAGGTTATTGGGTTTTTCCACCTGGAATTTCTCAGTATCAGCCCGGAGTCTGGATTTGTGGCCGGTTGATGGCAATAGGCCCGCCCCTATTACATGGGACTTATACATAACTGGCGAGATGTGTGTGTACTATAGGTACACCTCTGACCAGCCCTTAGGCACATGTGATATTATGTAATACTAGCTGCGCCCCGCGGTTTCACCCGCGTAAGTCTCGATCCTGTAGCAATATCGGTATAGAAGTATCCTATGTGTTAATCCAGGTTATAAACTATCTGTTTGCCAAAATCATCCAAATCCATTCAGCCGTTTTTGTGTGATTGAGTAACAAACACAAAAACTTTCACATTTATAATATTAGTAGGAAGTAGGATTAAATAACATACCTAAAAGTAATATTTTATGAATACGCTGTAAGCTAACAATAAATAAATAAATATGAAAAGCTGCTTAAATATATTTTTTAATATCAAACTCAATAATAATTATGGTAAAAAATAATCATAAAAAAACGATTTGCATATTAGAACTAACTGTGTCTGTTGACTGACCATTGTTTCCATAAAAACTGTACAATCCGTTAGAACAATTTATTTCATTACATTACACAACATCTGTTTCCATAGCAAATTGCCTTAGTAATGGTTTGTAAGAATGCCATGGCGGTATCCGCAAAATTAACCGGCCCCCTTTCTTCTTAGGTGTTGTAAGATTCGAATTATCCCGCTAGTTGCATTTTTGTCATAAGAATTAGCATTATTGCAAAGATTTTGCCAATCGCCAATCACTTTGGCAAGCGATGGCGTTGGTGATTACGGTGGTATTCGCTCACTTGCGTTCACTTGAGAACCGTCCTGATGAAGAGAACTCTTCCTATAAAAAATAATCATAATGCAACGTGTTTCTGTTAAGGCGCTTACGCGCTTTTAAACTTTTATTGGTTGGATGCGAGGCTTTTGGCCAATTTGAATGCGTATTTTGTCTTTTTATTTTGGTAATGTGCGTTTTATTGTGCAGAATAAACAAATTTTCTTTCCTTTTTTTTCTTTTCTTTCAACTGTATATTAATTTACACTATTTAAGTGTTCTTTATGACGTCCCATTTATGTTCTGTCTAGGTTTTAACATAGGCTCGCCTGCACGTCAAATCGCTAAATACATTTACCGCTAAACATGTTTAAAAACTCATTCTTTCCCTGTCACCTTCAAACGCTGCTGGCCAGAAATAGAAAAATGCTTTTATTTCGTGTTTTAATAAAACATTTGGTTTCGTTGGGTAACAGGGAATAAGCAGCGTGGAAAGCCGCGTGCTCAGCTAGTTATCGATAATTCATAAGAACAATAGGTCAATTAGATTGCACAAAACTAAAGCCATAGTAAACCGAACTACGTTTAAGGCACGTGCAAACAGGCGCGACGCGACTCTAGTAGAACAATTTCTATGAAAACTTCACGGAAATTGTTCTACCGGAACCGCGTCGCACCGTCGCGTCGCGCCTGTTTGCGGGAATCCTTATGCAGACCGCTAATTGGCAATGCAACAAGCGGTTTGCAATTCGTATCGATTCTCGTATTCGGGTACAATCGATTGTAAAACTGTTTACATAACTGCGTTGTATAACTAGTTCGCTGTCTAGTTACATTGGTACCGAACTAATAATCGAATAATACGTGTCGAATTCATTTCAACAAGTTTTCATTGAATTTGATCGCTGTATTTTTGGTTGTATTACGGTTCACGAGGAGCTCGTGGCTAAGTAATAACAGCCGCTCGGGTCGATCCATCAGGTTAAGCTACGCTTGCCGGGGTTGATCCGTGGATGGGTGACCATTTTTAACCGACTTCTTCAAAAAGGAGGAGGTTCTCAATTCGTCTGTATGTTTTTTTTTTTTTTGTATGTTTGTTACTCCATTACTCCGCCAATTATGAATCGATTTTGATGATTCTTTTTTTGTTTGGTAGGTCATGCTTCCGAGGTGGTCCCATATAAATTTTATTAACTTTGCTTGCGTAATTTTTGAGTTAGCTTCAATATTACGTATTTTGTCCACTTAGTTTATCTAGACGATGTCCTGTTTGACTCCTTCACTGTTATTTAGATAGCATGTTGATTGGTTGTGATTGTTAGTGTTCAATAGGTCACGGGTAAAAGAGGGTTATGTACGATACGACGGATATTTTGGATCGCTGATTTTACATAAACTAATAAAATGTTATTAAAATCTGCAAGATTGTTATCTGATCATAATCTTTCATAATAATTATATTACTTAATTAAATTAAGATTAAAATCTAAAGCATAACAATACATTTTCATGAACCGTAATCTGCCTAGCCTTTTCCCAACTATGTTGGGGTCGGCTTCCAGTCTAACCGGATACAGCTGAATACCAGTATTTTACATGGAGCGGCTGCCTATCTGACCTCCACCACCCAGTAACTGGGTAATACAATACCCCTTGGTAAGACTGGTTGTCAGACTTTCGGGCTTCTGTCGACCCGTAACGACTGTTTAAGTAAGATCCACGAATGACAGCTGGGACCAACGGATTAACGTGCTTTCTGAGCCACGGAGGAGTCTCGGAATGTAAATATGCTCATCCATCCACGAACCAACCCTGGCAAGCGTAGCTTATCCTAATGGATCGACCCGTGCGGCTGTTATTACTTAGCCACGAGCTCCTCAATAATCACAACCGTTACATTAAAATTATTTAAAAAAAAGTATTAGATTAAATTAAATCGGTGTACTTGTAAGATTCCATTCCATTTTCAATATAATATATATTTTTCTTATCAATGAAACGTATATTTTTGTAATACCATAAATTACTATAACCACAACAAAAATGTCACGCTTGACATACGTCGCTGATTGATCATGGTTGCCGTTACACCTGTAATGCTCATTCATAGAGTAAGGCTGTGACGTGAGTCACTTATTTTTCAAATAGGTACCCTATTGTGCCATACCCTATGTTCGCTTTTGGCGATTCTCTCTCAATAGTTGGCTATTGATTTGCCAGCGTTATCTATTTAAGCGAGTTTATGTCTTGGATGAGTGCTCAGAAACGCGTTATAGAACTTCGTTTAAAACACCCTAGAAACCGAGCAAAAAAATCTTAAAATAATTAATTCACTGACTTAATACTTGCATGACTAAAATGAATGAACGAATTAATAATAATGATTTATTTGAAATAAAATGTAAAATTATTAATGTTTAGTATAATGTAATGAATTTTAATAATTAGAATTAATATTATATTATGTAATTTAATCATGTGCCCTTACAGGGTGCATGTCTTAATACTGTGTTTTGAAATTTTAACGCATGCCTACTAACCAGTGTTCTATATGTTAGCAAATAAATCAATAAATAATACTTATAACGAAGAAGAGCAATAAAGTGTTTTTTTTTTAATTCATTCAAATTCATCCCATGTAGGGGACATGGGATGAATTTTAAATAAGGGATGAAACTTTGTTCGCCGTTTTTGCCATTCGAAATCCCATCGGACACGGCTGGTTACAAATAAGTATTTTCCTAACATCACACGTATCTTCTCCAGCACCGGTCGTGAATGCCGCGCGACACACCACTGTGTGACCAAAGTATGGCCCAAGATGGAGGTCCCGGAAGACACCGACAGCATCTGCAAAATCTGTACCGACATGGTGCAACAGGCCAGAGACCAACTCCAGAGCAACGAGACACAGGTAAACATACTTTCTTAATTTACTATCTATACAAATAAATAAAATTCCAAGTGTTTGTAATGTCAAAATAACAGCTTGTTACTAAATGCATAGGAAAGTATGTACGGTACTTATAACAAAAAATCCATTTTTTTTTTTTGTCTGTCAGTTTGTTCCGGCTAATCTTCGAAATGGCTAGATCTATTTTGACGGGACTTTCACTGATAGCTCATGTTATAAGGAGTAAGTTAGGGTTTTATTTTAGAAAAAGAATATGGATCCACGCGGGCAAAGCCGTGGGCAGCAACTAGTCCAGAATAAAACTGATTTAGATAAGACTTTTTACTATCCAGTTGTAAATCGAATTCAAGTCGATCACAGCAGGGTTTGACCTGAATTTGATTGGCACCTACTTTTATTATTCGTAGATTGGCACGCTAATAAAACATGACACGAAAAGAGGGCTATAGGTGCCAACTTGCCAAACAGTTTTCAAAGATAAAGGAAGTCAATGATTTTTTACTTAGAGTTCGTCTACCTTTCATTGTGTTGCGGTTTGATAGAGACCATAACCTACCCAAACTAATTAAATAGGTGCCAACTTGCCAAACAGTTTTTAAACATAAAGGAAGTCAATAAATTTTTACTTAGAGTTTGTCTACCTTTCATTGTGTTGCAGTTTGATAGAGACCATAACCTACCCAAACGAATTCAATAGGTGCCAACTTGCTAAACAGTTTTTAAAGATAAAGGAAGTCAATGATTTTTTACTTAGAGTTCGTCTACCTTTCATTGTGTTGCAGTTTGATAGAGACCATAACCTACCCAAACTAATTCAATAGGTGCCAACTTGCCAAACAGTTTTTAAAGATAAAGGAAATCAATGATTTTTTACTTAGAGTTCGTCTACCTTTCATTGTGTTGCAGTTTGATAGAGACCATAACCTACCCAAACTAATTCAATAGGTGCCAATTTGCCAAACAGTTTTTAAAGATTAAGGAAGTCAATGATTTTTTACTTAGAGTTCGTCTACCTTTCATTGTGTTTCGGCTTGATAGACCATGACCCATAAGCTATCCAAACTCATTCATGCTCGCGAAAATATCACTAAAAACCCAAAAGTACAAAAAGTTGTAGTAACTACCTACCTAAATCTAGTAAAAATTTTTTTTTATAACGTCATAAAATCGTATTTACTATAGTTTTTCCAGATTATTATAACCAAATAAAATGTTACTAGTAGTAGAGTTGATAATTTTAGTATAAAACAGTTCGGCATTTCTAGGACAGTATTTTTTTGTCAACGCTCGCGAGTCTTTCATTATCTTAGAGCAAACAAAGGTTGAACTTACACCTTGTTGAGTGTAAGTCATTGTCCGATAGTAACATGACGCCCACGTAACATTGTTTTATAAATATTGAACAATTATCATAACTAGTTACGATCAGGCGATCGAAGAATGACCGAGTATTGGCTACCTTTCTAGATGTATCCATCGAAATTATTGGAATGAAGTGCTTTAACGCGGCTTGCGAAAAAGCGTAAACCCGAAAAAATCAAGTCTCAAAAGTTTTTGCTTTTGTTTTTTATTAAGTATTAAAAAATATACTAGATGGCTCTGTATTAAAAACTTTTGACACTTGAAATTGACACCATACTAAAGTCTGTTTTATAATCACGTAGACTATTTTGACAGGTGCAGATGTCAAATTCCTTAATGAAAAAACAAACATCAGTCACTTGAAACGTCAAATTGGTCTACGAGATTAAAAAATAGACTTTAGATGGCTGTGTATGAATACCTACATAATTTATTGCGAAATCTGCTGTTTGTAAGTGAATTTTCGTATAACTTATCAAGAAAAAAAGGCACAAAAAAAATGATTTGTGAGTTTCTGAATAAAACATTGTCTTATTATTTATGCAAATAATTCACCCGTAAGCGCCTTTCCTTTGTTTTTGCTATATACCGTGATAAGAATGACCTGAATCCAACCATTTGTGTCGAACTGGATGCATTCATAATAAAAAGTAGGTATTTAACACAAAATCAACACTTGATGCGTACGATTTCATTGTTTCAAAACAATACAAGGAATAGACAATAATCCACTACGGTGTTAGGTAATATCACTGGCCAAGTGTACCATTAACTCATGTAATTCGTCAAAATGGACCGGCTAGTAGTAACGTTGTTATCCTAACTAAAATTATAAATGCGAAAGTGAGTTCACGCTAAAACGGCTGAACGGATTTGGATCAAATTTAGCTCAGGGGTAGACCTTAACCTGGAGAAGGACATAGGCTATTTTTTATCCAGGATAAAAAAGGACAAAAATAGTCGCGGGCAACAGCTAGTTTAAAATAAAAATAAAACATTCTCACGCTCTTATTTTAAAAACTCAAAGGTTTTCTTTTATTATTGCTTATTGACATTTGACCAATGACAGACTTTGAATCTCAGGTTGACCTCTTGGTTGGAAACAAAGAAATCCATATCCATACTAATATTATAAATTCGAAAGTAACTCTGTCTGTCTGTCAGTCTGTCTGTATGTTACCTTTTCACGCCTAAACCACTGAACGGATTTCGATAAAATTTGGCAAGGAGATAGATGATATCCAGGGGAAGGACATAGGCTACTTTTTATCGACATACCACGCGGGCGAAGCCGCGGGCGGAAGCTAGTCATCCTATAAATTACAATAATGCACATGTTTTCAGATTCTGCTCTGGGCATTTACTTTAATAGTAAGTCTGTATATTCCGCTAATGTTTGTAATTAGCGTGATGTTATTTAGTAGGTTTATGTATAGAGTTCTATACAAGTTACTCTTTGTTGTGGATACTTTGTAGCTAATTAATACGATAGTGTAGCTTTATCATTGTTGATAGAAGTGTTGTGTTTTTTAAATTATCATTATTACTTTATTAGACTTAGGCACTACGGCCAAATTAGATATAACAATAAAATGTAAAATTCGGGTCTCATGAGTATGTCATGTGATTAAAGAATCTATAGGTAAAAAAAAACACAGAATATGTACAGAGTAATACAAGTACAGAAGATTCACTCCGCAAAATCATTTAAATAAATAGCGATTCTTACTACCACACAATAAAGTGCAATACAGGTTGCACAGCGCTAATTTCCTATAACAGTAATATACACCTAGAAGTTGCCACTTCTTCTATCGCGTAACTCTTACATCTTCTGACTACGTTACGCCCAATGAATTGTCCTGATAAGTCGAGCCCGTCGCGTACTTGTAGTATAAAACTTTTTTTTTCTTTTTTTTCTTTTGGCAGTCCTCATGGATGTTATGTCGGACTCCTACCGACTAAAACCCCACTGTTCCTACTTCTACCATGAGTCGGGGGCCCGGGAGATACTTGTACATTCGCCGCACCCCGACTGGTATCAGCCCGCCATGCTTAAATGATAAATGATTTATTTCTGTAAGTAGGTTTGTACAAACACTTTTACACGTCAAACACATTTTTTAAACTAGATGAGGTCGGCGTTTTCTATCTGACTACTCTGAGAAGAAAGGCCGAAACAAACTCAGAGGTCACAGTCTCTTTTAAAGTCCAGACATAATCTTGGTCAGATCATGTGAAGACCATGTAGATTGGTGTCTGAAATGGTCTTTTGAGGAAAGAACCACACAGATTGAGTGGACCTGGCCAGTCAGTGCACGCATTTGTCAGTGATCGTGCAGCTCAACTCAGAATTTAAGGAGCTCAACGATTTGACGAACAATACCAAAAACAGGACATTTGGGTAGGCCGCATAAATTACTCAAACTGCCAGAGCATGATTAATTAAAACTAAGGAAAAATAAATAATAAAAAGAAAAGAATGATCCACATAGTCTTCACATTCACAATAATTAAAATAATATAATACTTTACAAAGTAAATAATTCATGTCATTGTCATGTCAAATAATCTTGGTCAGATCATTTGAGGACCATGTAGATTTGTCTGATATGGTCTTTTGAGGAAAGAACCACACAGATTTGAATGGACCTGTCCAGTCAGTGCACGCATTTGTCAGTCATCGTGTAGCTCAACTCAGAACTTAAGGAGCTCAACGACTCGACGAACAATACCAAAGAAAGGACATTTGGGTAGGCCGCCTGTAGTACTCAAACTGCCAGATAAATAAAATATATAATCCACATAGTCCTCAAATTCACAATAATTAAAATAATAATAATATTATATTTCACAAAGTAAATATTCATGTCACTATATATGTATATAATAAATACAAAGTTATCAAAAATAACAACTTAGCAGGCCCCATCACAAAATGCGGCCGATCCCACGACCGCACGTCCTCCTATAAAGGCACGCATGATGTGCGGAGTGCCACCTCTTTGGATCTAACTGCTCGGGCAACGACACAGCCCCCAATTTCGCCGCCCGCAGGCCCCTCCTTATGGTGGCCGGAGATCATTAAGCGAAATGTGGAGTGCGCCTCGCCTAGTAAAACTCATTTTCTTTTTAAATAAATTATGTTCAAGTAGTCCTTGAATTAAAATTATTACGTCATGTCGTGATCTCCAGTGGAGTTGTAATAAAATATTGGTTAAATAGCAACGCGTTACTAATTACTTTGCTCCATCTTTCACCCGTAACAAGCAGCGAGCGTGACTATATAACATTTATTATTCCCTACATCATCTCTATACTGGCGAATATTATATTGTTACTAACTGCCCGCTCCGGCTTCGCACAGGTAGCACTACCTTACTTACTTACCCACCTGCCTACCCTACCTACCTACCTACTACCTACCTACCCTACCTACCTACCTACTACCTACCTACCCTACCTACCTACCTACCCTACCACTTAGGTGTATGAAAAATAGATTACGACCGATTCTCCGACCTACCAAATATACATATAAAATTTCATAAAAATCGGTCAAGCCGTTTCGGAGGAGTATGGCAACTAGCACTGTGACACGAGAATTTTATATATTATAAAGATAGAAGATTGTTAAACAAACTAAAAAAACGTAAGTCGGTAATGCAGATTATACTTAAAAACATCCCTTACTAGACTCTTAGTTACAATATGGTCGATATAACTTGGCAGTTCCGAGCTTCGCGCAGAACATTACGTAGTAACATTTTTAAGGAACCAAATGGTGACATGAGGCGAGTGTGAGTGACAGAACATGCGCGAATGTTCGTAGACCTGCCAAGTTATATCGGCCGTATTGTACGTAACTATAATGTGTAAATCTGTAGAGATTGTGAATCTATTCAAACAATCTATGTGAACAAATTTTGTAATTGGTGACTTGGATTATGCCAGACTGTAGTATTGCTATTTCCTTGAACTTATATAGGGTGGATTTTTGAGATGGGGCAGCAACCTTAACGTAGATAACGCTAGATGCTAGAACGCTAGATGAAAACAGAAGGGAAACTGTCCCTGACTTTGAGAAATTTTGATCTTCATTTGAAGATTTTGTAAAAATTATACAGTCTGCAAGAAAATGGGCAATTTTCACAAAAACTTTTTTTGATGCCATTCGTTCCTGTTTCTTATAAGACACAGGATCTTCTAGACTTCCAATATTATTATTACTAGCCCGTACTGTCCCTCTGTTGCTCCATTCCTTTCATTGATCAGGATTCTGCGACAGACTCGACACTTGCAATACACAATCTACAAAATAAAACATTGTATTTACAGGAGGAACTAAAAGAAGTATTCGAAGGATCATGCAAATTGATCCCCGTGAATATAGTCGCGAAGGAATGCATGAGGTTAGCTGATGACTTCGTGCCCGAGCTGGTGGAGACCCTGGCTTCCGAAATGAACCCTCAGCAAGTCTGCTCCGTCGCCGGCCTCTGTAACAGTGCCAGAATTGATGACCTACTTGATAACTTTGTAAGTACCTTGAAGTTTGTTATAACTTATATATCCATTTTCTAAAAAAAAGTTGATGCTTTTAGGGTTCCGTACCCAAAGGGTAAAACGGGACCCTATTACTAAGACTCCGCTGTACGTCCGTCTGTCCCCAGGCTGTATCTCATGAACCGTGATAGTTAGACAGTTGAAATTTTCACAGATGATGTATTTCTGTTGCTGCTATAATAACAACAACTATTAAAAAACAGAATAAAATAAATATTGAAGGGGGCTCCCATATTGCCGTTTTTATAGATAATGCTACGGAACCCTTCGTGCGCGAGTCCGACTCGCACTTGGCCGGTTTTTTAGCTTGATGTAGGTATTGACGTGGAAACGTCATTTCACTCAGTGTATTGGTGGTAAGTTTAACATCATATTTCTGACTAGAAAAACTACCTATTTATACCTACGTGACTTTCAACGCTAGAATAATGGTTTTTTAACACATTCAACGTCAAACGGTTGTGTTGTGACACTTTCTTGCACGCTTTAAGACTGTCTTAGGGCACTAGGGCGGTAAATTCTTACTGACATAGATACAATATTATTTCGCAATAATTGATAGAAATTACAAAAGCTAGTAGTCTAAACAAAATTAGCAGTAGTAACCTTGTCATTGTGTGGTTATTTGTGTAACCACAAAGAAACTACATTGTGATACTTTAAAGAATAAAATCAGCTACCTTTTGTCACAAAGTACACACGCACTTTGTACTGAGACTGACCCAGTTGTGTGACAACGATTAACTGTATGCGTCATTAAGATTATCTCCAATTTGTAAGTATATTATAAACAAATCTATAACAACTACATTCATATACATATGATTCAACTTTCATAAAATACTCGTGATTTATTATTTTTCAACTATCGTTTTCTTAAATTTTTGACAGAAACTTACCGTTTCATTAAGTAAAATCTTTACTTTTACGCATTATTTGTTCACATGAGTCATGTCATGACTCATAAAATTCGATGACCTACAAAATAATAATTGATATCATCAATTTATTATACTTAATTGACATTGCATTTCTTCGTTCTCGCGATAATGATGTTCTTTCAAGTTTTGTAACGAGTTCTACAAAAATAAGTGAATGCAAAATAAATATTATTATTATTTATGTTAGGTCAGATAAGTAGTGCACTTGACTCGGCAAAATGACAACAGAGGAAACGCGGATAACGTAGGATACATCAATAAGATATCAAGTTTGAATATAACTTGATTTATACATAATCAGCCTATAATGTTCCCACTGCTGGGACACAGGCCTCCTCTCTTCGAGAGGGAGTGGGCTGTAATCTACCACGCGGCCCCAATGCGGGTTGGTAGATGTCACATGTCTTCGAAATTTTGGTTCTAAGACCTGCCGGTTTCCTCACGATGTTTTCCTTCACCGTTTTGAGAGCAGTGGTGATTAAATTATTTACACAAAGTAAAGCGCCTGTCTGGGTTCGAACCCACGATCTAAAACTAGTAAGTCGGTGCCGGTACCACTGGGCCACCGCTGCTCCACTCTCCTCTAACTTAATTTATATTATTTGTTAAATTGGAGCTCCGTCCTTCGCAAAAACTGGAGAAAAAATTGGTTGCCTGTAAAGTCGGTATACGGGCGAAAGTTTTACGTGACAACGACTTTGAGTGGTAAAATAATTTTAATGTGAATATTCATTCGTATTTTAATGTGTATATGTCTGTCTCTCTCGCTCTTAGGCGGGCTAACCATGCCCGAGTGGAAGGGACGCGTGCCTCTCACTCGCTCTCATTGTGAGCGCATAACGTGAGCGGAGCGTAACGCAGTTTCTTGAAGTGTCACCCGGCAAACCAATTTATAAGACGTTGTCACGTCAAAAACAACAAATGTCGATAACGACATTACATACATTATACATAGATAACACACCTTCTTCCCATGAGGGTAGGCAGAAACTACAGGACGCCACCTGCTGTGAGCCATACGCCTTTTTCTTAGGTCAAGTTAATACCTACATATACGACAACATTATCAACAAATCAGATATAGGCAAGCTGCTCTTGGAATTCTTTTCTAATCCTTATTTATTTATTTAACCATATAAGCATACACATTTAGAAGAAAGAACAGAAAAAATGTGCCTACAAAGGTGATGCTTATTTCTAAAGACATCTCCTCCAGCATACTTGTTATTGGAAAGTAGTTAAAAGAGATGTAGACACCATGTGTAATAGTAGAGAGAAAGTAAAATGCATAAAATCAAAAATATTTTATTCTTTTCTTTCTTTCCATTCCTTGTTAATAAACAAGGACATAGTACCTACTTTCGTTCACAATAGTCACTCAAAGTAGTTCATAACGACATTATTATCAGGTTATCGCGATAACATTAGACGGAATGACCTTCCATCACGGCACGTTTGTAAATATTGCAAATAAATGTTTTATTGTGCCGATAAATGTCTATAACATTCGTATTCTGTAAATAATTATACGTTTAATTTACAATTTTAAATAAAATATACAATCTAAGTCTAGCAATATGTACAAAGGGAAAACATTATATATAAAGGAAGGGCTCATAGGGCGTCAAAAAATTCTTCCGCATCGCTGTCAGTGGGAAAAGTGCCCAAAAGGCTGGCAGCATTGCCACGTTGGATGGCAATGCTGATTCTTTGACCTAGAAATTGGCCAGACTAATAATTTCATGTATCTACGTTTGTTTCCTTTGTTATACTGCCATTTCACAGACAATGATATTTAAATTTACGCAAAACCGCTACTAATCCTTCAGTTTCAGTAATCTAGTTTGCGGTCTGTCTGACTCGGACCAAATAAAAAACCAAGAGAGAGCGCTGTGAACAATACAGTGAAGCATCCCAAAACTATACCTCCGCTCTGTGCATACACGTTCACACGCACACATTTACAATCAAACTACACCTCACTAAGTGCATACATGTTTACGGAACCGGTCTTACGTCACTGTAGATTCTGTCTTGGTTTCTTATATGGTCTGAGGACTCACAGACAATGACGTAACCAGAAATCGAATCCTTTCTTGATACACGCGATCACACAAGTCAAATCACACTAAGTTTGAATTATGTTAATTTCACAAACAGAAATGCTAATAAAAATGTCCTAAATCCATTGTACTTAGATGTAATTAAAAGCCAATCGTGTGTGTAAGAATTAAGGTTCTAAATTCAACAAGTATTAAAAGCCTCTTATGTTTATCGTCACAGAACACCCAAATGAGCCTGCGTGTGGAATGCAACAACTGTCAGCGAACCGTCGGCGTGTTGAGGAAGAAGTTCGACGCCACCAGCTATGAAGACTTCCTTCTTGGATTATTGCAGGTACAATTAATAGTATTTTTGTTAATTATTATTTGTATATTCTCATTCTTCTCGAGTTAATTAGCAATCCCTCGGGGTATGCCTTTTTATTATACTTGTATAATATACATTAAGTTTGTATGACTAATTCTCGTGCTGTCACAGAAAGGAAACTGTCGCAATATTATAAGCTGATAAAGTATGTAAACTAATGTTTGTTTGTTACGCTTTCACGCTAAAACGGCTGAACGGATTTGGCCCATGGGTAGGCCATGACTTGGGTTAGGAGGACTTTTTATCCCGATATTCCCTCGGTATCGAGAATTTTTAACTTTCGAGAGCACATTTTTCAAATTGTATTTTGACAAATCTGTTCTCATAAGCAATTATTCCTTTTCTTTAAAAATTATGATCCTTCGAGCCGTATTAGTGGCACAACCACCTTATGTAAGACTACAGTGCCCGTCTATCACAAAGATGATTCTGTAGAAAAATAGCTAAATCACTTAAAAGTATCATTAAAATCATCTTTTTCAATTACTTTTACCAGATGTGCCGCAAGATGGACTCCCTATCCGACTCCTGCTCGATGCTCGTCTTCAAGTACTACGAGAACATAGTGCAGGCGGTGAAGCAGGACTTCACTCCTCAGAGCATGTGTCACGTCAGCGGCCAGTGCGCGTACAAGTTCCATCAACACGATGAGTTCACCTTCCCTGCACAGTTCACCGACTTTAGGCCTACTGAGTAAGTCACATAAATAACTGGGAAACTAAAATGTTTAACTGTGTTTTGGCCGCAAGCCACTGAACACGGGGTCCTTTTTTTATTTTTTATTTCGCTGGGAAATCATCTCATTTGACTTCTCCCGCTCTGGGCGGAGCGGAAGGGCGTGTCAGAATTTTACTGACTAAAACCCACCCGTGTTCCTTCAGTTGCCTGTTGCCAAGGTCCCGGTATCCCTTTCGGACTTTCCCGCAACCCTGGCAGGGAACATGAGGTCCTGGGTTCGATTCTCAAGCCGCTCAAATTGTCATTGGGTTTTTCCATCAGGAATTTGTGCCCGGTTGATGGCAATAGGCTCGCCCTCTATTACATTGGACTTAAACATAACTGGCGCAATGTGGGTCTTTTATAAGTCTATGTTTATGTAAAGTAATTTTTTGATAAAATTGTGTATAAAGACAGTATGTACGCCCTATAGCGCCTGTAGCGTGTTGAAGTACTCTGGCTACAAGCTCACTAATGCATGTTTGCCGTTTGTCGTGACAACTCAGACGGGCGCATAGCTGATAAAGTTCTTTTTTATTGTTATATTTCCTGCACGGGTAGCATGACCACCGTAGAAACGGGTTTTGTCGATGGAAGAATAGACAAAATAACAGATAGACAAACACAATCTGTCACTTTCTCTATCCTTCCGTCGACAAAATGGCGGTCATGCTACGCGTGCTGTGCGTGCCCCAAATAAAATATTTTATTTACTTTCCTCAAAAGGCCGATCACGGGGTCCTAAATTATTATTGCTTCAAAAAAACTAACCGAAACCAGAGTCTGAAACTAATTCGGCATTTCGGGATGTGCAAAACATTATTCTTAAATGAATATCATATTTAATTTCAAAAAGTTGATATAAATATAATATTTTCTTGTTCCAATTTGAATGTTTGTTTGGCAGTGACGTGCCTTGCGAACTATGTGAACAGCTGGTCAAGCATCTGCGTGACGTCATGGTCGCCAACACCACTGAGATCGAGTTCTACAGGGTGCTGAAAGGTAATTAATGGTTTCAAATTATCAACAAAGAAAATTCAAAGTAAACGCTAGGTCCCCGGTCATTTCTAGTACATTAGAAAGGGTTCAAAAATAACTATTGACGAAATAAACAAATTCAATAACTAAATCGATTCTATGTTAATCTTAAAATGTTGTAAGTAATTGTCAGAAAATTTAACTTATCATGACACATCGAAATCTGCGTTTGGAAAAGACAGTATGAAAAACTCATGGCAAAAAAATAACAACCACACGGGTCGATCGATTAAGCTACGATTACCTAGGTCGGTCCGTGGATGGGTGACTATTGCATACCGAGACCTCTCCGTGCCCTCGGAAAACACTATAAGCCGTTGGTCTCGGCTTTCATTCGTGTATCTTTGACAGTCATTACGGGTCGTCAGAAGTCCGAAATTTTTGATCAAGGGTATCGTGTTACTCAGTAACTGGGTTGTGGAGATCAGATAGGCAGTTTTTACATGTAAAATACTGGTATTTACCTGTATCTGGTTAGATTGGAAGCCGACCCCATCATAGTTGAGAAAAGGCTACACAGGCATCATAATGAATACTACAATCTTTCTTTCCCGCAGGCCTCTGCAAACAAACTGGAAACTTCAAAAACGAATGCCTACACTTAGCCGAACAGTACTACCCCCTCATCTACAAGTACTTAGTCGAAGACTTAAAAGCCGACGCTCTATGCACTATGATTGGCGTGTGTGGGAACAAGACGGAAGAACCCATTGCTCCATTGATCTCTAGAGAGCTGGCTGTTAAGACTGTGTCCAAGAAGCTTATCGGTGATGATAAGAGAGACGCTACCTCTGATAAGGTGAGAAATTGTTTCTTTCATTTTCGTGTGGTTAGTGGGCAATTCCAGTGTGGTTAGTGAGGGGCAATTCCAGTGTGGTTAGTGAGGGGCAATTCCAGTGTGGTTAGTGAGGGGCAATTCCAGTGTGGTTAGTGAGGGGCAATTCCAGTGTGTTTAGTGAGGGGCAATTCCAGTGATAAATCTCCACGATAAATCTAATAATTCATGAACATGGAAATTAGCATTCGTTTGTAATCGGAAATGTGATGATTCCCGAGGGACATTAAGAAAAAAGTTGTACTGTGCGTTCAGTAAATCAAACCTTAACCTACCTTCAAGCTTCTACATTATCAATAAATCATGTCCTGTTTACTCTGTGCACAGTTGGCCCGCATCCCTATCGCCAAACAGACCAACGTGCGCGTGCTCCCAGCGGAAGTCGCGCCTCTGCCGATTGAGCGCATGTTCGTGTCAGTGGCGCAGCCACAAGGCAAGGCGGCCTGTTCCTTCTGCCAGTACTTCCTGCACTATCTGCAAGTAGAGATCAGCGACACTAGGACTGAGGTACGTACACAATGTCTCCATAGCTTTGGCTGCAATTTCTAGGGAATGTTTGCCATTTGGCGTTCACAACGCGCTTTAACACTAAGGGCCAATTTCACCAATGAAACTTGAACGTGGTCAGCACATCTAAACCGCGTTCAACAACTATAAGTGTCAATATTCTCTAAGAAATTAGACAATATAATAATAATCATTTTATTAAAGAACAAGCAACTTTAATTTGTTAATAAACTATGTACCTATAATAACTATGTTAGTATACATGCAGATTAGGCAAATAATAGACTAGCGGGCAATCAAATCTCCCCGCAATGACAGTTCTTGAACGCGGTTAAGATATGTTGATCGCGTTCAGCTTTATTGGTGAAATTGTCCCTTAGACCTTTTACTTCTATGCTTCCCGCGATATATTGACTGCAAATAAGACTATTTCGTGCAAATATGACGATTTGCGGCAAATATTTCGAGAGCTATAATGTATGGGTGACCATCTCATACCAAGACCCATCCGTGCCTCGGAAAGCACGTTAACCCGTCAAATGACCGCCTACTAGAAGTCGTCTGCTTATAAACGGTCAACGCTCACTTATATTACCTCGTTGTTTCTAGTGTATTTTTGTTATAAACAATCGCTGACTCATACGACATTTTTCGGGTTTGTGATAAGAATCAAGCTAATATGTACTTAAATATTTAATTGCACAGGACGAGATCTTCGAGGCGGTAGACAAGGCGTGTGATAGACTGCCGCAGTCGGTCAACGGAGAGTGCAAACAGTTCGTGACGCAATACGGACCAGCCGTCGTCGCATTGTTGGTACAGAGGATCGACCCAGCTACTGTGAGTATACATCATCCAAAGTTTGACTATCCGGAGGTATTAGGTAGAATAACCAAGATGTCCAGTGATCCAGATGATCAATTAGAATTGGAACCGGTTCGAAACAAATTTCTGATCCATTACTTCATAAGTACGTAAGTTACGTTGCTGAGCAGATTTTTTTTCGAACTTTTAAAGAAAGTGAATTGATTCAGGCGTGACTTTACGCAAATCCATTATAAAATACAATAGACGTAGATATACGTGGCTTGGCGTCCAGCAGCAGCTCGGTGTGGTAACACGTCGCGTTCTGGTTTGCAATTGGTCAATCGTCATCCTGAGGATTCCTCGTTGGGAGGTGAAACACGTGTCGATTACTTACAGGGTTTTTTATGTCTCTTGAAGAATAGTCAAGCGGAATAGGTTACTAAATATATCTACGTCTATTGTATTTTCGAAAAAGAATCAAACATCTGTTTCAAACAGACTCCAATTCCGTCCGATCGTGCATAATTTATAATTACTTCTGTGACATCTACCGACCCGCACTGCCCACTCTCTCTCACCGAGAGGAGGCCTGTGTCCCAGCAGTGGGAACATTATAGGCTATGATTATGCATTATGCAAATAAGGAACTTATTATAAGGAATAACGAGTTCCTTCTTTATACGCGGTTAGTATCCAAACTCGCATTTTGCCGACAGTTTAGGGGCATTATCATACGCCCAGGTTCACTCTGTTTATCTTAGCGTTCTCATCATTTCCAATACCCCTATCCCATTTTATTTGTGGTCGGCGCAACATGTCCCTTTCTTCCATACTTTCACATTCTTTTACATTCTCTATTAGCAGTCATCTCGGTAGTCACCCCCCTTTCTAGCCATTCATCTTTCACACAGTCCATCCATCGTTTCTTTGGTCTTCACCTACTGTTATAGCCATCGAAATTCATACCCAAAACATTCCGCGCGGCATGTTCCTCATTCCTTCGCATCACGTGTCCATACTATGACAACCGATTTCCGCACAACTTTGTCACCGGTGCCACTGTCAGACTTATCTTAGCGTTCTATATTAGAATAAGTTTTATTATTTTTTATGTAAATAGAAGGCTATTTATTATCTCTTCGTTCACGAACCCTGTATAAATATTATTTTGATTTGGTCATTTTACTTAAGTTCAGTACTTATAAAGTATGTTTGTTGCCTAGATTTGCCCCGCGATCGGCCTCTGCCCGCAGGTCGGCGAGGTGCGTCGCGTTGACATCAACTCGGAGAAGTCCAACTGCCCGCTGTGTTTGTTCGCTGTCGAGCAACTCGAAACTATGCTCAAAAATAACCGCACTGAGGTATGTTTGAATAAGATTTTTTTTTACCTCTTCGGGGATGCTCTTGACCTTCATCTCATCTGATGGTGAAGATCAGGCCGAAGGTGGAAGCGAGCCTAACCCGAAATCCTCAACTTCGAAAAACACATGCTCGTATGTATGAAACTGACAGGTGTCATGGCAGTCGGTACTGACAGCGACCGTATCCTAAAGTCTGTTTTTTTTAATCTCGTAGACTAATTTGACAGGTGCAAATGTCAAACTCCAAATTGAATAAACGAACAACAATCACTTGATAGTCAAATTAGTCTATGAGATTTAAAACAAGACTAACATAACAAGTCTACTAGTAAGTGATCCAGATTAAGGCGCTAAGGTAGCCCGCGAAATTCAAATTTTCTTACGTTTTTTGCAATTTGCAGGTCAGTATCAGGTTGTATGTTGATCTAGATATTATTAGCGGCCGTAACAAATATGGATTTACAGAATTATAAACATTAGAATCAGCAATACAACTCTCTAAGTTCATGTAAGTGCATTGAATGACGATTTCGAAATCGTCTACAACTGGTGTGCGTCTATGACCGTAAACGATGCAAAAGGAGTATTTAAGGGTCATAATACGTTGTTCTCTAGTTTCTGCCTATCCCCATGGGAAGAAGCCGTGAGTTTATGTAACGTTCTGTAGTTTCTGCTTACACCCATGGGTTTATGTACAGTCACGGACTTGTAATTGATGAGCCACTTGGCACTGTTCGCATTTTAGCCTTGTAATGCAAATCGGGCTTAGTCGGTTATACTCGTACATCCAGACACGGAAAGTCATGTCTTCGTATTATAGAAGAAGAAAATTATATTAATATCTTTACCAGTTGGCTAACCTGAGAGCCAGAACTACAAACTTGACAGCAGAGTGACTACCCAAAGTCAACCAATTGTAGGTCTAGCAACCGTAACCTAGTGACGATTGTTTTAGCGTAGCCATAGTAACGTTGGCGTACGGAGAAATTTTAATTAGACATTTCAACTGTGACTGTCTTCGGATAGGTTTTCAAAATTATCGAGTTAATGAGCTCTGATTCAAAGGAAATCAGTATCAAATAGATTCGATAAACATTGTATTTATTTTATATTGAAGTCTTATTAGTCAACCTCTATGGATAACACTATTTCCGATTACTAGTAATTTGTCATCTTGTTTACGAACATGCGATTTGAGTTCGTGTTTAATCGTGTAATCTCGTGTATGTATGAAACTGCAAAATTTAAAAGTATGAAAGTGGCTCATCAATTAAAGTCCATGACTGTACGTACATTCTAGTATTACATATTTGAAACCTAACACATAATCCTCATACCACAGGAAAGCATCCGCCAAGCCCTCGACAACCTCTGCACGCACCTCTCTACAAAGCTCCGCACGGAATGCGTAGACTTTGTGGATACGTACGCGCCTCAGTTGGTCGAGATGTTGGTCGCCGACATGAACGCGCAGGAGATCTGTGTGTACCTCAAACTGTGCAAGGATGAAGTCAAGGTAAGCTATTAAATAGAAATTGATTAACAAACACGAATCAAATTATAGAGCTGCTAGCTACGCCCCGCGGTTTCACCCGCGTAAGTCTCAATCCTGTGGGCATATTGGGATAAAAAGTATCCTATGTCCTATTCCAGGTCATGGTCTAACCCTGTGCTAGATTTCATCCAAATCCGTTCAGCCGTTTTAGCATGAAAGCGTAATAAACGAACAAACTCACTTTCGAATTTATAATGTTAGTTACTAGCTTCCGTCTGCGGCTTCGCCCGCGTGGTATATCGATAAACACCTATGTACTTCCCCAGGATGCCATCTATCTCCTTGCCAAATTTTATCGAAATCCGTTCAGTGGTTTAGGCGTGAAAAGGTAACATACAGACAGACTGACAGACAGAGATACTTTCGAATTTATAATATTAGTATAAGAGATATAGATAAGGAACGGGTTGTAAAGTTCACTATGTAGAGATAGAAAATGGCGGATCCTCCAACCAGACGGGTGTTGTGTCTGGTGCCAGACGATTGTTGTAGGGACGTTGTATATATACTAGTTGCGCGGTAAACTCTGCTTATTCGATGCAGGACTTTGCGTGACGTCAGTGTGAGGCGAAGTTCGCATGTGATTATGTAGATGCTTCCACAAATTGTTACTTTTTATAGACGCGTTCGTAGAGCTTAATATTATAAACAGATTCTTTAGAATGATCAGAACACCTAAAAAAATAAAACTTATTATACGCAATTGAATTGTTCACTTTCTTCATTCTGCAACACACCTTGCATAATTGAAATATTATTATAAATTTTTGTAGATTTGTTTATTATGAAAAGTCTGTTCGATTTTTAATTCTGACTAGCTGCTGCCGGCGACTTCGCCCGCAAGGACCTTAAATATTTTTCTAAAATCAAATCCTAAGTTACTCCTTATAACATCAGCTATCTGCCAGTGAAACCCGTCAAAATCGGTCCAGCCGTTTCGAAGATTAGCTGGAACAGAAAGACAGACAATTTTTTTTTTTTCGTACATTTTCCGTATATATAGCTCGAGAGCTCGTGGCTTAGTAATAACAGCCGCACGGGTCGATCCATCAGGTTAAGCTACGCTTGCCCGGGTTGGTCCGTGGATGGGTGACCATCTTTACATAAGGAGACTCCTCCGTGCCTCGGAAAGCACGTTAAGCCGTTGGTCCCGATTGTCATTTGTGGATCTTTGACAGTCATTACGGGTCGTCAGAAGCCCGAAAGTCTGACAACCAGTCTTACCAAGGGGTTTCGTATTACCTAGTTACTGGGTTGTGGAGGTCAGATAGGCAGTCGCTCCATGTAAAATACTGGCATTCAGCTGCATCCGGTTAGACTGGAAGCCGACCCCAACATATTTGGGAAAAGGCTAGGCAGATGATGACATGTTCCGTATATACTTTCATTTGTATTTAGTAAAAGCTGTTATTTTGATATTATAAATTATACACTGTTATGAATAACTACATTTATTTGACTTTGTCATCAAGGACCCGTTGAAGATCACCAGCCACAGTGCGATCGACAAGTTCCATCAGAAGCCGCAGCTGATGGCCGATAGGAACAACTTCAAAGGAAAGTCGCTGCTGCCTACCAACATGCTGGTGGTTGCTAACAAGGATCATGATATCGGTACGTTGGTTTGTAGGTATTAGTCCACCATATAAAAGTCCCAGGCTCACAAAGAACGGTTATATTTGCAGGTTATATAGTTTATAACAAATTCACAAGAGTAGGAAGCACGTTAACACTTTAGAATGTAGGTATGAAGATGAAAGAACATTCAAACAAGATTATGAAAGCTAAGCAAATAGATTTTAGTAAGTAACAATTAGTTCCGGTTTTACGTGCGCGCGGCGGTTAGCTGATTTTTAGGCAAGCCAATGCGTGAGTGCCTTGCGCAGCGGCGTACAGTGGAATAGGACGCGAACATGTAACGAAACCGAACGGAGCGCGAGGCGCGGCGGAGACAGCCGATGATGTACGACGGTTACTCGGATAGCTTCGTGGCATGGCGGTGTTGCCGCTACAGGTTTTATGTGATCTTTCTATAGGTGTTACTGTAGTTTTAATGATAGTCGTTTCGGTCTTAGAAATGTTTTCATTATGATTTAGTAGAATAAATCTTCTTAAAATTGGGTTCTTCTCAGTTTTTTTTCCTTAGAATAAGCCATAAATATGTAGTTTCTCGCTCGTAAACATTAATTTAAAAGCTCTTCAGAAATGCCACGCAGACCGCAATGTCAAGGAAGCGGCTTCTGGTGTCGAATGTCTGGTTATTTCCTTATCTTTGTGCCGTGTGTGCGTGTGTGTGTGTGTGTCGTAGAATTAGAACCATTCATTTTGGAAACAGATCGATTCTTTTAATGTTTTCCTTTAAAAGGCAATGTATGACATTTCCAGAAACCAACGAGATCTACGACAACACAGTGAACGGCCGCGCTGTAAAAGCTCCAATATCGCAGAAGGCTGTTTGTGTTATTTGCCAGTATGTGCTGACAGAGATCGACGACGAGATCAAGGACAAGCACAATGAGGTGTGTACAACGATTCAACGAACTATTTACTGTTTTCAGCTTTAAACTCACTTGTGCACCGATTTTTCAAGCTGCGTTTTAGCGATGAATTCGGTGGATGTGACAAGAAACACAATAGGCACAGTATAAAAAAGTTTCAGTATTATATCTCGGCTGTGACCTTGAAATAATCACCTACGGCCGCTCGGTAGATAAACCTTCCGCGTCCGAGCCGCGCACTCGATACTGTTGCGTACTGATTTACACTGAGATTTCGAAGCGCGTCGTTACGGCAATTTTCTATGACGATATGGCTACAATGGCAATATTAATTCTTCACGGCGAACAATGCAGCGTCGCGCGGCAAGTCGCGCCTGTTTGTGGGAGCCTTAACATGGCTCGGAACTCAATACTCCCCCCGCTACCCGCGCCGCGCCCGCCGTAGGCGGAGCGGGGGGAGGTACGAAGTCTTTGAGCCAGGTGCCATGTTAATGTGGGTTGTAAATAAATCAATAAATAATAACGTTCAATGAAATTCAAAATACGCGAAATTTTATACGTGTGTTAAATTAATGTCACCATTAAAGCGGCACGCTGTAATACTGTTACTTATATATACTGTGCAATATGACTGTCCAATTCCTTTCAATTTATTGTACTCCACGACATATTACATAATTATTATGATTTTCACTTAGCGTATCGTAGTGTTCCATCTTACATTATACAAAACGCACCTAAAGTTGTTCGACATTTTAAATTAATTTTATAATTTTGAGATTACCTAACATTCGTCATACATTTTCCATCCAGGACGAAATCAAAAAAATAGTCCACAACGTATGCAAGCGCATGCCGAAGTCTGTCCGTTCTGAATGCGACCAGTTCGTGGAGAAGTACGCCGACTTGGTGATCAGTCTGTTGGCGCAGGAGTTGGCGCCGGGACAGGTGTGCGCCGAACTCAAGCTCTGTGACAGCGCCAGTGTGGCTACCGTTAAAGGTATGGGTATTGAATATGCATATATGGTATACTAGCTGTGCCCCGCGGGTTCACCCGCGTAAGTCTCGATCTCATGGGAATATCGGGATAAAAAGTATCCTATGTCCTATTCCAGGTCATGGTCTACCCCTGTGTCAAATTTCATACAAATCCGTTCATCCAAATTAGCGTGAAAGCGTAATAAATAAACAAACTCACTTTCGTATTTATAATATTAGTTAGGAAGCGTGCACCTAGCTTCTGACGTTTCATAAGTGCCCATGTAGGCTTATGTGAAATAAAATAGTTTGATTTCATTTGAATTGTTGGTAGTTTCAAGTATTATTCCTGTAACAAATTAACTCGGCTGTGCAAAGTCTCAAACTCACCAACATACACAAGCACTTCGATGAAGGAGACATTCTATTTTTGAGATTGGTATTTATCGTCCCAATGAGCTCATCTATTTTAGTTCTTATACTGGCAAAAAACACAGGGCAATGAAATAAGGGGGATGCGCCAAGTTAGCCCGCGAAATTCAAATTTACTTAGGTTTTTTTTTTTCGTTTTGAAAGTCAGGCTCAGGTTATATTTTAATTAAAAAATTATTCGCGACTGTAGCAGTTATGGATTTACAGAATTATAATCATTAGAGACAGGAATACAACTCCTTAAGTTAGATTAATCCTCAAATATAATTATTTCACGAAATAGTCTATAATACGAATAGGATTATAATATGAACTCGAGAGAGTTGTATTGATGATTTTTATGATTATGATTCTAAATATTTGATACGACCGCGAATCATATTTAGATCAACATAAAACATGATACTGACCTGCAAATAGCAAAAAACGTAAGAAAATTTGAATTTCGCGGGCTACCCTGATGCTTCCGCCTTAACACTATTTTGGTTACATACGTATTTAATAAGGTCTAACCGCGGACGTGATGAGTATCTAATAACGATAAAAACAAAAAAAGTTTCTAAACTCTTAATTTTAAGTTACTACGGCTGACTACGGGGTCAACGGCTACTGATGGTGTAGTTACTTGAAATCATCAGTTTTTTTTTTGTTACCGTTTTATCGTCATTAGATGCCAATACCCATCACATCTTCGGAGTATCGCTGGGTTAATTTAATTTGACTCTGTGTTTGATAAGTAACTTTATGGCCTTTCACGACAAACGAAGAATTACTCAGATATGAAATGAATTATTTTCAGAGACAACTTTGCCGCAAATTCTCTTACTTACATTCGCGTCGCAATCTGTCAAACTTGTCAAAAATTTTGACAAATTGATGTCTTTTTTGACAGATTGCGAATGTGAACGTTCTTAATAATAAAGGAACTGCCCCGCTTATCCTCTTAGTTCAGTTAATCTTGTTATTCACACCAAACATGTTCCTACAGAGGAAATCCTAGACTGCGCAGTATGTGAAGCGGTGGTAATGGCGGTACACAAAGTGCTCAGCAACGACAAGGTCGACCGCAACATCGTGCACATCATCGAGAAGTCTTGCGCACTCTTACCAGCCAAGTATAACGACAGGGTGAGTATCAAACAAGCTATTTTGTACTACATTGTAATTAAATCAAGTGTTATTTATTCAGAAATCCGACACCCACGCTTGCAAAAGCTTGCTTTGCACGCGTGGGCGTCGGCACTTGTTCAGCGCGTGTTTAATGTCAGTTTTATGTCAAACTCCATACAGAAATGTCATGTTTAAATGGTGTTTAGGCTAAACAACTGGTAAACACGGTTTTGTGGTAATAAGGATAAAGGCTAACATAAAAAATACCAACCAAGGTGTTTTTTTTTTTTTTTGAGTTAGTAATTTAGATCTTCTATTGTCAAATGTACTCCGTCACCACCGCCACTCACCAGCAGGTGCACTTTTTCAAAAATGATGTTGGCTTAGGGAAGCTGCATATCATACAATCCACTTTCACACTTCAAACATCACATCTGACCTAGATCAACATTTGATAAATTGCCTAATGTGAATTACACGTGTGACCTACATTTCTCCCCTTTTATAAATCAATGAATAAAATGTGAACCTGGTATTGTTACCTCAATCGGGTGTCAATTATTGTTAAAGGGTAGATAACGCGGAAATATAAAGAGACAAGTATTGTCAGCACGCGTAAAATGACAACCGTAGAAATGAGTTTTGTCTACGGAAGAATAGACAAAATCACAGATTGTGATTGATTATCTGTCATTTTGTCTATTGTTCCGTAGACAAAACCCGGTACTATGATGGTCATGAGTCAGTCCAACGAAAGCTGTCCAAAAAAAATGCCGGCAATTAAAAAAAATCAAGAGCTGTCACCCCACTGCTTAATCAGAGTCGATACTATTTATTATTCAAGACATATTATGCGATAATTACATCAGTATTTCATATATAAATAATAATTAGACATGTTATATTGTATTTAGAAGTGAAGTAAAATATTCAACAGATAATAATTCGTGGTCAGCTTTCGTTGGACAGACTACGCTTTAAGTTAACATTGAATTTATTAGAAGAATACATACATAGAAACAGGTTTTAGTGAAAGTTACTATTACAATGATTTTTGAACACAATCTTTTTCTATTGGTTTGATCTTGCAATACTTTAAACCCAACTACAAAGTGATTAAAGTTAAATCTCTGAGTTTGAATACAAAACAATCACTCCCTTTGTGTGTGTGTGTGTGTGTGTGTGCATACTTCATACGACTGTTACCTACTACGTATCGATATATATATACTACCGATCATAAAAAGGTTTTAGCATGTCTTTATCTACATAACCGTTGTTTATTTAAATTGTGGCTTTGTAACTGTGACTAAATACTGTTATCTTAATTAATATTTCAGTGTTTATTAGAGGATAATTTGGATTACGATAATTAGATAAATGATAAAGATGATTAGGTATGTCATAGATCTATGATTCTAACTATTATAAAATAATGATACCCGTAATAAATAGCTGTCACTTGGGACAAAAATGCGAGAGGAGCTCGTGGCTAAGTAATAACAGCCGCTTGGGTCGATCCATCAGGTTAAGCTACGCTTGCCGGGGTTGGTCCGTGGATGGGTGACCATTTTCACATATCGAGACTCCTCCGTGTCTCGGAAAGCACGTTAAGCCGGTCCCGGCTGTCATTTGTGGATCTTTGACAGTCGTTACGAGTCATCAGAAGCCCGAAAGTCTGACAACCAGTCTAACCAAGGGGTATCGCATTACCCAGTTACTCGGTTGTGGAGGTCAGATAGGGAGTCGCTTCATGTAAAATACTGGTATTCAGCTGCATCCGGTTAGACTGGAAGCCGACTCCAACATAGTTGGGAAAAGGCTAGGCAGATTGGACTTGGGACAAGAATGCATGACAATATTGACAATGTTTCATAATGGTTTTGCAGCCATCAACGACATGTTACACTAAAGACTGGAACACACTACATGTTTGAGGAAATATACGATACTTGTAAAGCCCAGCAATAAATCGATCCTAGAGGGGACCATTTTTTTTTTTTTAGACTATTTAGTCTGAAGCTCCGTACTGTCTTACTTTCACAACATCGTTTTGTGTTGCAAGAAACATAGTCTCGGCAACATGGAATGATGCACTGTTGCTCAGTTAGTGGCAACAAGTAAAAACGTCAAAAAAAATAACGCGACTGATTCTCAACTCTAATACACAAAATAAAAAGTAAAAGCGAACAGGGATAATTTTCGGTTGGTGACTCATTTAAAAACTTCAAACGGGTCTCTGTGAGTTGGGTTCGGCCCCTCGTACGCTTTCTAAAGGTCCGGAAGGAACCCGAGATACGTCAAAGATATTCAAAAATAAATATTATTGTAATATTTAATTTTTTTTTCTCAATTTTTTTTATTGATCCTTATATCCAGTTTCTATTATACTCATTCTAATATATTACTTTCACCATCAGTGCCACTCGATGATGGAGATCTACGGCGACAGCATCATTCACCTGATCGAACAGATCGGCACGAAGGGCGTGTGCAAGAAGATCGGCATGTGCTCGGCCTCCGACGCCGCCTACGTGCACATGTACCGGGAGAAGAGGAACTAACTGTGTGAGCATAATTCTATGTTATCAGTTATCAGCAAACGTTACGACACGTTTACACTATGGATTAAAAACTACATGTTGTCTATTGTTTTCATTTATCGTTTACATCCAGTTGTAAAGACGATAGTTGTGTACAGAACTTCTTTTTAACCGACTTCCAAAAAGGAGGAGGTTCTATGTTCGTCTGTATGTATTATATTTTTTTTTTGTGTATTTTCATCTATATTTTCGCCAATTGTGAATGGATTTAAAAAAAAAAATTTTTACTTTTATTTCAAAAGGGTATACTCCCGAGGTGGTCCCATATAAATTTTATTAACTTTGCTTCCGTAGTTTTTGAGTAAGCTTCAATATTACGTATTTTTTCCCACTTAGTCTATGTAGACGATGTTTTATTTGACTCTGTCACTATTTACATAGCAGGTAGTGGTATTCGAATTTGCGTGGGGTAGGTACCACAACTAAAAAGTGAAAAACAAAAACTTAAAAAAAAAAGACACTGCCGACTTCCAAAAAAAACACTAAAATAGAGAAAAATAACTTTAATTTCGGAAGTCGGTGGCAAAAAACGAAAATTGAAAGAAAAAGACACCAACTTCCGAAATTAATAGTATATTATGCAATTAGTGAATAAAGGATGGATTTAAAGCGAGGGCCATAGATGAATCACGAGCAAGTGAAGGATTCTAACGACTGAATCACGACCGTAGGGAGTGATTCATGATGATTGAATCACGAGCAGTATGCTCGTGATTCAAGTGTTAGAATCCTGAGCGATGCGAGTGATTCATGGTCCTCGATTTAAATCCGTTTTATTCAAGAGTTGCATACTATACTTTATACCATGACTAAGAGAAAAAGAACTTGCAACTTCGAGTATGTTGTTATGTTATGTCAATATTATGCCTTGTTTTTATAGTACGCCGTAGCATAGAATACATACATCGACAACTCATTAAAATACTTTAGGAAAACAGACTATGAAAATGTACCAGAAGCTTGATTTTCATTGATTTTTCCATTTGCAAAACTCATCGTAGGCTTTGATATAAACCAGCCGTGATTAGCCGTGGTAGCAAGTTTTCTACTATGTCGGCCGGGCGGCCGACATAGTAGAACACTTGCTACCACGGCTAATCTCTTTTCATTCATTTCATTTTCACGACAAAATTTGGAAAGTCCGAAAGGGATTGTCGGACTTTCCCGCAAACTTTGTCTGATTTGGGAATCGAACACAGTGGACCAACGAGGCAGTCTATGGTACTATTATACTAATAATGTGTTGTTCTTTTTCAGATTGGGAGCTCCGGTGTTTAGACGATATTCGTAATCTCCTATAATATTAATTTTACTTAAGTCATGTTTTTTTTTCTACCAAATCCGTGTAGTGGTAAGTTTGATTCATTTAAACAAAAAATGTTGTGACTATTTTTGCGGTTAGGTAATTTTAGTAAGTGCGAAAAGGCTAAAAATAAATTATGTGAAATGTCAAAAGTAATTAAATAATTTTATTGGAAACATAGAAAAGTATTTTTGTAACAAAAAGTTTATGCGGAGAAGTGTACTTATTTGCGAATTAAATAGTCACAATCATTTTTTGTTTCATGTAGCTGTTGCTTCATAATGTTGTTTAGATATTTCACGTAAAAATATTTATTAATTGTGAACCGGCAGAATATGTATTAGAAAACATCAAGTGAGTATTATCTAAACGGCATTCCGAAGTAAACATGATTTTAAGTGTATTTTGATTTTAGTTTTTTTTTTAAGTTAAATGTAATTCTTGACAATTTGTAACCGTCATGAGTAACCAGTAACAATCGCTCTTAACATCATAATTTTATTATACTTTCAACGACATTGTAGTTACACGCCTGTGATAGCTCATTTGTAAACTGTTTCTATAAATAAAGTTGGGAAAAGTAAATGATTGGTTTTTTATTGTGATGTTCACTGTAATAGGTTTTTGACGACCAGAAATGAGTGCGTTGTAGGTACACTAGGCGATACGCCAGCACGCCCAGCATACATCAACTTATACACATCTTTAGTCTAGTCAGGCCCAAGTGCACATTCAAGCAACTAATATAAACTTTCTAAGGGTCAGCGCACCCAAAAACCAGAGCAGAGCATTTTCTGAGACTACAGAAAAATGAATCTTATGACAATTCTATACATATCAAAATTAAATACACGAACACGCAAGCTCAAGCATGGTCGAGCATCAAGTTGGCCGATCAACGTGTATTTAATTTTGCAATGTATGGAATTGTCATAAGATTCATTTTTCAGTAGTTTCAGAAAATGCTCTGCTCTGCTCTTCTCTTGGTGTGCGCTGACGCTAAGACGAAGTACATTTGCAGAAAAAATACCAGTAACATTTCAAATTAGTAATCAAAATCAAGTTATATCTACTTTAAACCAAATCACAAAATACAAGAAACTATTTGATGAGTGATTCTTTGGAAGGTTTCGGTGTATGACATCGATTGTCCTCCCTTTGCTCCGGTTGCTGAGGCGCGAGCTCGGGTTCGTTCGGGTTGTGCCTTCGGAGATGTTCGGCTAGCCATAGTATGGGCTCGGCTGGACGCTCGTGGGCCAACGCCGTCAAAGCTGGCAGTAAGGTCGGTGTCAAGTGCTTCTGTATGTAGTCGTTTATTTGCCAGTTACGAACGAGCGGCCCTACTATCACTGTGGAGAGAGAAAATAAGTTTTAATTGTTGGTACAACAACCAACTAATGTTTTTATACTTTCCATTCGTTTTAATGGCCTCAAATTACTTAGCATGATCCTTCGTTATGCCAAAAATACTTCAGTATTCATTTTGAAATAAATATTATGTTAAAGTTGAGGATTGCATGCTAGGTCCTATATTTGATGAAAACACGATAACAAAAAAAAAAAAACGATTAAAAAAAACCAAAGTTACTTACATCTAAACCACACTAAACCGCGGGTATTCAAAATATACTTCAAATTAGATCATAAAACTGTTTAATAAATGAATTAACTAAAAAGGAGGTCAATTTTTTTTTTTTATTACCATTATTTTCACCGTAAAAAACAATTACCTAAACTATTCAAGGATTGGAGCCGCCAGCACCCCACTCCATCTCGCTCTCACTCAGTCCGCGAGTAGTATGGTGCGAACGAGATAAAAAGGTAATTGTCATTTGTTTTGTTGCTTCAATTTTGCTGTATGCCACAGGCAAGAAACGTACATCATATAGGTCTTTTCGCTTCTAAGTAGGTCCCTACACATGGTCGAAGCCTTGGAGCGAACAGTGGAACTATAATTTTTTAACAGCAACTACGAGTAGTTGAGGTCAAAAGAACATAAGGATTAGAACTTACTGGTAGGAAAGAAGAAATGAATCTCTCGGAGTGCTTCAGCATGATTTTCACTGCCATGAAGGCCATTGAAATAGTCTCCATACTTAGTGCGACGGCCGTAGCATGCACGCAAGCTATCCGGCCAGTACGCTTGAGCCTCCAGTACCCTACAAATAAATTGGACAAAAACCTTCGGAGGAATATCTAGTACATTACTGTATGTGTGTATTATTTGTTTTATTTTATTAAGTTAATTGTTTTTGATTTTATGTGGTACTAGCTGCGCCCCGCGGTTTCACCCGCGTAAGTCTCGGTCCCGTGGGAATATTGGGATAAAAAGTAACCTACGTGTTAATCCAGGTTATAAACTATCTGTTTGCCAAATATATATATAGTATATATATATATAGTAGGAAGTAGGATAGTAGGATTTTACTTTATATTCTATTCTTGTCTGATTATTATGTGTGTACATAAATGGTTAAATAAATAGTATTGTCGCGGCCTGCAACAAGGGCATTGATGGACGATCGTGAAAATGTAGGCCGAGGCACACATACGTGAGTCCATCAATGCCTGGTTGCGGCCAAGGCTTGTAAGTATGTACTTTCCTCAAATAATGCGCGGAAATTCAGTGTAGATTTGTAAGAAAATTTCCCTTGGTTGAACTGGTTTCATCTGATATTGCAATATGAAAAGCAGGGACTGAATTACCCAAAAATTAAGGTACCTTTAAATTTCAGTATGACGTCATACCGTTAAATAAGGGTAAGTACCCAAAATATTTCGATACCGTTCTTTTTTCAGTAGCGGAATTTTGAGGTTGGAAATGCATACCAGTATATTTCGGTAGTAGTACCATAACCTTTATAAATGTATCGATAGCAGTATCTAAACCTTAACAAATAGAGGTTTTCTTTGACGTACCGGCACACAGTCGGCAACAATCAAAGAGATAAGTAAAAGAGTACCTATGCAAACAAATTGCACAAAATGCCCCCCACGCACCCGCGCCACGCCGTCTCGCATGTTTTTAGGTACCGAAATCGTGTAAAGGTTAAATAACGGTTTAGCCCAACCTTTATTTATAAAGGTATCGGTATAACTCTACCTTTATTTTAAACCGGTACCGGTATATTTTTGAAGTATATTGACCTTTAACCATAACCGCTTTCAGTAAAAAGTGAAAAATGAAAAGCGCTAAACGGGTACTCCAAATGTAGCGACTTCAAGCGATACCCCGTGTCCTATTTAAAAGCGATCATCGCGCCAGTACACTATTGTTCGAATGGTAAATCAAAACGCGTGATCGCGCCGACAGAGGGCGTTTATTTTTTTTCCGAACCATAAGTGACAATTGCACGCGACCGATCGCGTATTCGCACGACGATCACTTTTAAATAGGACGCTACCATAAAGTCCTGGTTTCCTAATTATGTTTTTCTTTTACCATCATCACCAGTGTACAGTAGTCCACTGCTGGACACAGACTTTCCAATCGCAAACCAAACTTCTTGGTGTACTCTCATCCAGCTGCTGGCAGACAACCTGCGATCATCTACACTTCACCCTGCCTAAAGGCATCCTACCTTATGTTTGCCGATTCGCGATCTCTTGAATCACAGTAAGCTTAAAAAAAGCGAGGTAGATAAACAACCACAAAAACTGTAGCTTAAAGATTTGTTAATACGAATAAGGCCAGCATGGCTGAAGTAATAATGAAGGCAGGTCACCTACTAGCACAACCTGCATAGACCCATCACATAGCCGTGAGTAGATAACTGCTATGTGATGGGTCTTTTTAACCGACTTCTTCAAAAAGGAGGAGGTTCTCAATTCGTATGTATGTTTTTTACGCGATTACTCCGCCAATTATGAATCGATTTTGATGATTCTTTTTTGTTTGGTAGGTCATGCTTCCGAGGTGGTCCCATAAATTTTTTATTAACTTTGCTTGGGTAATTTTTGAGTTAGCTTCAATATTACGTATTTTTCCCACTTAGTTTATCTAGACGATATCCTGTTTGACTCCTTCGCTGTTATTTACATAGCAGGTAGTGGTATTCGGATTTGTGTGGGGTAGGTACCACAACTAAAAAGTGAAAAATAAAAACTTTTTACAAAAAAAAAAACAACCGACTTCCAAAAAAAACACTAAAAAAGTGAAATAACTTTAATTTCGGAAGTCGGTGGCAAAAAATGGAAATTGAAAAGCAAAGACACCGACTTCCGAAATTAAAGTTATTTCACTTTTTTTGTGTTTTTTTGGAAGTCGGTTGTTTTTTTTTTGTAAAAAGTTTTTATTAGACCCTGTACTGCATCTGCATCCTGTACATCAGACTTAGTAACGTTAGGGAAGCAAACATACTTTTGGGTGCATACAACGGTAGAGGAGTTGTGCGGGGTATTTATATACAAAAAAAAAAAAAGTTGGTTCTTTGATCTTCAATATAACTGTAACCAGAAGGTTCACAGGTATAAAAAAAACATAAAAACGGGGCGTTCAAATGACTATCCGCTTCGTTAAGCGTTTTTTTTACACTCGTTATAATAATAATGTGGCGGTCATCGTCACATGCGAACTACGCATCAAAGACCTGGGGTAGTATTATGAAGTATTAATGCCATCATTATTCCAATGCGAAAACGGGATGGTGCTAGCGGCCTTGTCTAGCTCCGTCTCTCTCTCACACTGGAAAAATGGTGGCATTACTACTTCATAATACGGCACCTGACATCACACAAAAATCCTGACGTCACATAAATCCTGCATCGCGCAATTAAAGTTTATCATGTAATGGACATATAATAGGTCTTTACCTATGAAATTGCCTGAAAAAATTTAAACGAATTTTTGTCATGAATTTTTTATTTGTATTAATCGAAGTAATCACCCATGCAATCAATGCATCTTTGCCATCGCAGTGGCAGTTTATTGATGCCCTTCTTAAAGAAATCAGCTGGACGGGAGGCAACAAATTCTTCAAAGGCATTTTGTACTGCCTCTCGGGTATTGAATTTTTTTCCCGCCAAGAAGTTATCCAAATTCTGGAAAAAGTAGTAGTCTGTAGGCGCAAGGTCTGGTGAGTAGGGCGGATGACGGAGAGCTTCCAACCCCAGTTCTTGCAACTTGGAGACCGTCTGCTGTGCAGTATGAGGTCGCGCGTTGTCGTGCAGGAGCAGCGGAGACGAGCGATTGACCAATGCTGGTTGGAGATGCGCCAGCTTCTCCATCATTGTGTTCAGTTCTTCACAGTACACATCTGCAGTAATGCTCACCCCGTTTGGTAAGAAGCTGTGATGAATCACACCGGCGCTAGACCACCAAACAGTGACCATCACTT
Source organism: Lithophane ornitopus (assembly GCA_948473465.1). NCBI lineage: Eukaryota > Metazoa > Arthropoda > Insecta > Lepidoptera > Noctuidae > Lithophane > Lithophane ornitopus. The sequence goes on along the minus strand of OX419613.1, from coordinate 5,946,241 downwards.
TTCTAGGGGTAAGTTTTCGTTTAGGGCATTGTTTAGGTGCTGAACCAGGATCCAACCAACTTGCTGAGCGCTTGCGGTTATCAAACAGAATCCATTTTTCATCGCAGGTAACAATGCGGTTCAAAATTCCTTCATTTGTGTGTCTGTTGAGCAGTGCAAGGCACGTCTCGACGCGTACTTCGCGCTGGCGATCATTGAGTTCGTGGGGCACCCATTTGTCAAGCTTTTTTACCTTGCCAATTTGACGCAAATGGACCAATATTGTTTTGACGCTAACGTCGAAAGCTGCTGCTAATTCAGCCGTAGATTGTGTATCATCAGCTTCCACAATCGCCTTTAATTCGTCATTGTCGACCAAAGTCTTCGGACGACCGCGAGGTTCATTTTTCAGGTCGAAATTTCCAGAACGGAAGCGAGCAAACCAATAACAGGTGGTGCGTTGGTTTGTAGTGTTAGCTCCGTAAACGTCGTTGATGTTGCGTGCCGCTTGTGCCGCGTTGCTGCCACGACGGTACTCATATTCCATAATTACTCGAATTTTTAACGTATCCATGATGACGAAAAAGATTGAAATGCGATGAAAATGTAACACTAATCAATAAAGAAATGACTACTTTTGGAAAAAAAAATCCATGTTTTTAAAATAAAATTAATTTGAAATTAGAATTCTTAGCCAAACAAAAATTATTTTGATTTGAAATGGCCAGTACTGCAGAACGGCAATTTCATAGGTAAAGACCTAATATATGTACAAGACCCCAACATCAATCGTTGGGCAGTTGCCCGCCAGACACAACACCCGTCTGGTCGGAGGATCTTCCCTTTTCTATGGTCGATGAGTGAAATTTACACCCTGTTCCTCATACTCCTAAAATAATGTATTTTGTTTGTGTATCTTGTAATACCCACATAGCAGGTCCCATAAGTGTCGTCCACTTGGAGATGCAGTTCTTAGCGGCGAGCACGAGTGCTATGATTGGTCCGCTCGACATGTGCGCCACAAGATGGGGGAAGTGATGGCTACCGTAGTGGCTCCTATACAGCTCAGCTGTCTGTTCAGGAGTCAGGCGGACTTTGCGCTTCTGTGGGAGAGAATACAGAAGTTTTTGAATACGATCTATAGATAATTGTGGGGAAATGATTTGTGTAAGTGGGATCTGTCGAAATTTAAAATTTCTTAAGTTTTTTTTCAAAGTGCAGCGTTGTTTTATCATAAGTCAATTCGCGGTATTTATTATAAAAAAATATACTAAGTTAATAATATTTTAAAACATCAATAGGCCATCAAAATGGCAGATTACTACATGTATATGGCACTAGTTTTGTTACTTTTCGATCTATTACTATATATGAAATGCTTGAAATGATTGAAAATAAAATTGTCAAGTGAATAAACCGTTCCGAAAAGTACATATTATTAAAACGTTATTCTCATAATTAAATTTTACTAAATGGAGTCGAAGTTAATTAAAAACTCAAATTATAATTGCCTCAGAAACTATGTCAAACAACTTCATTACCAACTACAAACTCGAACTTTTATTGAACGAAGAGATCGTAGCGCGTAGCAGCCTACGAGGCTACGACGGACGTAGCGGCACATTTTCTTTCAAATCGCTACACAGTTGCTACGCAGATTAATCTTTATGCTAAGGGTGCGTCAGCGTCCCATATTGTTTGGGGGAGATTAATTAAATGAGACAGATCTAAAGAATACACAGAACTACAAATGCAAGCAGTCTTTGAATTAATAATAATAAATAACCCGGTTCCCGAATCCCGTTACCGGTGCAGTGGGCGACTATTTCTATAACGAAGTTCCATAACGCACGTCATTACTCTGCACACATTATTGGCTTACACTACACACACTGTTACATAACAAAAGTTTATACTTATAATTTTACACTTTTTTCGCCAAGTGTGCAAAAGCAAAAGGACCTTCTTCCAGCCAGGTGTCCCACGATACCACAGAACTATTTTTTTAATTTTATTTTCACATGTTTTTAATTTTCAAACTCAAACTCAAAGCATTTATTTCAATTAAACCATTTACAGGCACTTTTGAATTGTCAAGGAGTCAGTCAGTCAGAAATATGAAGCTAGTTGCCCATTCCAAAGCGTAGTAGGTACCTATGGAGAAGTACGGGCAAGAAACTCCATGGACACTCTTTTAAATCAAAATATTGTTACAATATAATGGTTACATCACTCATGTTGAAATTATACATGTGAGAACAATGCAGAAAGCACGTTAAAAGCGTCCGCAATTATAAAATAAGAACAATTCAAAAATTAAAATAAGCCATGGCAGCTAAGAGATGACCAGTCACAACTGACGGCGCCCGTTCACGAACATGACGCATGGATCAGCACCATTCAGCTCAACCATTTTGAAGGGAGCTAAATTTCTTATATTCAAATATTAAAAACTGTTATTTATTTGTAAGTACTAAGTAGGTATATTAAATAAATAAGGAAGACCATAATAATGATTTTAGCAGTGAAATAAAATAGTAATGGTAATTAAAAATAATAATTGCGGTTTATCAAATCGAAACATCTGGATGCTATTTATTCGGATTTGAATAAACCCAGTGATTGTCACGCTAGACGTGAAGAAAATGTGTTTAGATAACAAGGGTTCATATTTTCTAGACACATTTATGCTGAATAAAGAATAAAACGGAGCGAATGCAAATAGCAATTATAATCATGTGCGATAGTGAACGTGTCCCCTTCAAACGTCAATGGGGACTCGTAATTAGTTTTTTCTATGGTTTCCACAGATAACAGCGGTGACCGGCACGAGAGCTGGGGCTCAAAGATCTGCTGTTGAAGTAGGGTTGTCGAACACACGGCTATTATTATTACATACTTTGTTCTCTTTTTAATATTAATTTAGTTTTCTTGACAATGTTTCGTATCATCTGTGAAAAGTACCTCGTTGGATTACATAATTCATGGGGTTTGGTTATAAAATCTATAGAGATTCTATTTGCAACCTACGTTGGAATATGACTTACTTACCGAGCCGCGTGCGCAGGTTCAATTTTAGACAATAATCAAAATCAAAATATTTTATTTCACATAAACCTTCATGGGCACTTATGAAATGTCAGAAGCTAGGTGCACGGTTCCAATTGGTCGTTTCCTATGGAGAAGAGCGGGCAAGAAACTACACAGTTACTCTTTTAAAAATAATTGGCTTTTACAATATTTTCAAATTACAGTGTTAGTAGGCATGGGAGCACAATGTCTTTCCACAAGTAAGTACCAGGTACTTAACAAAATAGAAGATGTTCAATAAATCTACAGTCCAATAAGCCTACAACGTTCTCACATTCACAAAATAGAAAAGAATCTAAATATAAGACAAATAATAACAAAAAACCTATTTAAACCAAATGTGATTGCTATTACAACTGTAACAAATTGAATAATTATCATGAATAATATAGGTAGTTATCATTGTCGTTTATTAATAATTAATAATATTATAAAATTGTGGAACTCACTTCCGCCTAGCATTCGTGATCTGAAAACTGTTTCTTTATTTAAATTTCGTGTAAAAGAGCATTATCTTTCCTCTCAACTATGAGTATATAATTATATAGGTACCTATAGTGTATTTATGTTTATATATTTAAGCTTTATGTATTTATTTAAGTATATGTTAATTTTCTTGCGTATATGTGTAGGTATATTTAATATTTTAGTTAAGACTTCGCATAATCATGTTTTTCTCTTCTTGTTCTCACACACTATTGTCTACATTTCTTTCTCATTTCTCCTTTCGCAGGTCTGCTGGAAGAAATTTCTTAAGAAATAAGCAGTACCTTTGTACTCATATCATAATTATGTCATATCTCTTTGTATTTTACTGTGTGTACATAAATAATAAATAAATAAATAAATAAAATAAATAATAATATAAAAATATTTATATTATTTAAATATTTAGGAGTATGTAAGGATCGTAGCAGATGGCGTTCTGTAGTTTCTGCCTACCCCCATGGGAAGAAGGCGTGAGTTTATGTATGCATGTATTATTTAAATAGTTTGTTATATTTATATAGTTAACATGGAATATCTTAGTTTAGTTTAATAATAAAACAATAAATCTTCTAAAGATAACAATTTTATCTCACTTACCCATTCTTTTTATCAAAGTCCGCCACAAAATCTCAGCCCCCGAATAATAATTCTCAACAACCAAAGCGTGTCATCCCTATTTCTAAAGAGGGTTGCATGTGACGCGGAATAATGAAGGCGCCCCTCTTCAACTCTGGTAATGTCGATATGAGTTTTGCATATCACGGGCAACCCTTGCAATGCCCGCGGCACGCGGCCAGCACAATTCGGACATGAGGGGATGGCCGGACGACGAAAGAATGTGAAATTCGAAGCAGAGTACTTATTTGCGAAATGTAGCTGTGGAATGGGTATAAGTTTCTTAGTTACCTACCAACATATTAGAGAAATACTGCGTTTTTAGGGTTCCGTAGTCAACAAGGAACCCTTATAGTTTCTTATATGTCCGTCTGTCCGTGTGTCCGTCTGTCAATCTGTCCGTCTGGCCGCGGCTTAGCTAAGAGACCGTTGGTACTAGAAAGCTGTAATTTGGTATGAATATGCCTATAAACGACGCCAACAAAGTGGTAAAATAAAATCGTAATTTTTTTTTTTTTTTTTTGCGTACCTCCCCTACACGTAAAGTGGGGATGTTTTTTTTTCTCGTCAATCCCATAGTGCGGGGTATCGTTGGAAAGGTAGTTTAAAAATAATGTGAGTTTATCAAAACCATTTTTGGATTCAGGGATCCATTTGCGGAATATTAAGCTTTAAAGTGCTAATTTTTGTTAGAGCCAAGTGTCGCCCCTGCCTGCCAGCTAAATGGTTGGGTTTGGATATGTGAAAAAAATCACGGCAGTAGTATATATAACGAAATTAAAAGGAAAACTATCACCGCTACGTAGGCTCCTCAAGTTACTGAGTAATAATCGACCAACTTAATTTGCAGTTGGAAAAACATGGTCACTCATACATTCTGTATGGGAGAACAAGTTTTTCAACAACAATGTTAAGTTTGTTTTATAAATTCATCGCAACTACGGAACCCTTCATTGTGCGTGATTGGACATGCACTTGGCCGGTTTTTTTAATCATCGTCTACCTTGAAAAGTGGTTGAAAATCAAGAAACTTAACTTGGGCTTTAACAGCTCGTTTTAAATATCTAATCGTAAGCCTCTTCCAAGTTGCGATACATCAATCACAAGTTTAGTTAAAAAAGGTTTCACGATATTTTTTTTTTGATGATAATTAAGGTCCCTAATTCCACTACACTCTTCCTAAATGTCCTATGAGTTTGCACATCGCACACAACCCTTCCGATGCCCACGACACGCGGCTAGCGAAGTTTATACATGAGGGGATGGTCACTCTCCTTTTAATAAAACTGACGTGCACTCTCATGCTGTTTTATTTTTTTGTCCTCGTTAAAAAATATTTTGGGGTATATGATATTCACGATAACATTGCATTGCAAAGAAAAAGTGGAAAAAATCGATAAAAAAAATCATATCAATCAAAATCGCTTTAGCTGAATTGTTCCTGAATTTTCAAGGTTCAAAAATTGTTCCTTTATGGAGTTTTTTTATTAAACTTTTATTTTAAACTGAACTTTACTTACTAAACCTTTCCGGATAAAGTTCATAGATTGAAATTTTCTAACCAATAAGGAGAACATTGTCACGGCGCCGATATGTACTTTGCATACTTTAGGAACAACCCCTGTGAAGTTTAGTCATGAGGGGATTATCTTCGTCAAAAGATTTTCAGCACATTATTTATGGCATAGTGTAATTATATTTTAACAATGGAAGGTAGCCTAGTATTATTATTTTAGGCCCATTTTTTTAACCTTAGGTACTTTCCAGAGTACCTATCTTTAATTAGCATATTGAATTACATATTTTTTTCTTAAATATAACAGTTTTGATGATTAAAGGCTCTTACATACGGGCGCGATTTGTCGCGCGACGCGACGCCGCCGCATTGTTCGCCGTGAAGTTTTCTCAGAAATTGTTTAGTTAAAAGTCGCGTCGCGCGACACGTCGCGCCAGTATGTAAGAGCCTTAAATCAGTCCTAAAAATCATTTAGGTATTAGTTGCGTAAGTACCTACGAGTCGAAAAAACCTGTTAAAAAGGAAAAAAGAGCACCGTAAACACAAAACCCTACCGGCGGGCGGGTGTCGTTTGAAGCGACTGCGGGGATGGGCAGGAACCCTCCTGTCTATTAATAATGTTATAGCGATCACCCATCCGTCTGCTTAGTGGCCTAGAAAGGCCGATGTGCTATGGTGGAAGCTGAAAGGTAGGTAGACTGTTCTATAATAATATTGTGAATCTAAATAAGTTATCCTGTTGCATGTGAGTGAAACTAGTACAACGTGTAACGTTAAATGCGCAAAACCTGAAAATAGTTTGATCAGAATCAGTTGAACCACTTTTTGTTATAGGTCACATTTTTCAAAAAATCTTCATTGAAAACGTAGCCGTGTCTATTTATTAATAGGTCAAGCCAGCCCGATGACGACCCCTCCCTCGATAGAGCGTCGTCACAGACGCAAGAAACGATCAGAATTGCCAGTAAAACTAAAACAGCAAAAACTTTTTTTTATTTTTATTTATTTATGTTCTCTCTGAAACAGGTCATTTGCATTAAAAATCAGGTGTCTGAGGTTTTGCGCATTTAACGTTACACATTGTATAAAATCAAAATCAAAATGTTTTATTTCACATAAGCCTACATGGGCACTTATGAAACGTCAGAAGCTAGGTGCACGGTTCCAATTGGTCGTTTCCTATGGAGAAGAGCCGGCAAGAAACGCCACGGTTACTCTTTTAAAAAATAATTGGCTTTACAATATTTTCGAATTACAGTGTTAATTTGTTATGGGAGTACAGTGTAGGCCTTTCAAAAAGTTTTAGGTAGGTTAGGCTAAGCCTACAATGTTCTCACATTCACAAGGTAGAAAAGAATCTATATAAAAGATAAATAAGATACTAAAAATAAAAAAAACCTATTCAAACCAAATGACATGACTGCCATTACAACTGTAACAAATCTGATTAATTATCATGTCCACAAAAGAAGATATATATACACAAAGAAGTATTTATTAATAATACTAATGAAATACTATCTTGAATTCATGCAAGCCTAGTAATTTTTTTAGGTCAGAACTTATGGAACACGTTTCGTGAACAGAATACCTACCGTCTTCACATAAAAATTGCACCCTTATGAAGCCGGTGCGGGTTGCTAGTTGAGCACTCGCGTGGGTCGCGACATTTCTGTTTAATAGTTCAGTAATAATGGAGCGACAATAGATGAGAAGATAAAACTGCCATTATAATCTTTATTATTGTTTTATAAGCTAATGCTTTGCAATGCCCTCTTCATTTATTTTTTTGTTAAGAGCCTTCTCCGGCGTGCACGCAACAACTTTCAACCAAAGTAGGTATCATCACAATCGGTCTAGACATTTTCGAGTTTTTGCGAAACTAACGCACGGCAATTGATTTTGCATATAGATTTGTATACTTTTGATTGTATTGGTATCACTGTCAACCTATTTTCAGACGCTTTGGCAGGCTTTAAATTATTTATAGTCTTAAGCGCTTTCGATGTTCTGGTGATCTTAAAGGCTAAATTTCCAGATTAGTGTAATTGGGATTTTCTGTTAAATTAACTCAGTAGGAAGCGGGTTTTATATTTTGTCTGGTTGACGGCAAAACTCATTCAACCCTACCTATGGCTTTTTTTTTGAGGTTGGGACATCATCAATTAACTTCTCCCGCTCTGGGCGGAGCGGAAGGGCATGTCAGACTTTTAATGAGTAAAACCCACCCGTGTTCCTTCAGTTGCCTGTTGCCAAGATCCCAGTATCCCTTTCGGACTTTCCCGCAACCCTGGACTTTGGCGAGGCGAGGTGAACTGCTACGCATTCTCGTAGCATCGTAGACATCTACGAGAGATATCTTGCCTAACAAAAACGACTGTACGAGAGGTAGTTAAAGAGTAGGTTACGAAACTAGTGTAAAAGTTATTTTAAGGGGATACAGCGAATAAACTTCGTAGGTTGTTTTAATCACGTTCACAAATATAAAACATTTTTAAATTTATGATTGACTAGCTTCCGCCCGCGGCCTCGCCCGCATGGTACGTCCATAAAAAGTAGCCTATGTCCTTCCCCATGGTGCCATCTATCTCCTTGCCAATTTTTGTCGAAATCCGTTCAGTGGTTTAGGCGTGAAAAGGTAACATACCTACAGACAGATAGATAGACAGACAGTTACTTTCGAATTTATATGGACAATAACTAAATACGACTATTCGCAAGCCACCAAGTACCAACCCAACATTTGTAGTTTCCATAACTAACGTACACCCGCCAAAGGAGATAAGTAACCAGTCACGCACACTACAAAACTATCGCTGCTGTGTAAACGATTCATTACGTACTGCTCAATGACAGCCACGCACACATAGCATTCGTAGAGTGAGTGCGCAAATGTCTTCTAATAATTATACTATTACATAATTTCGCAGTGGAATATAAAGCGTTCGTAGCCTAACGAATCATTCATATACTTCTGAGTAATACTGAGTGGGTTCGATTCTCTGTAGGTGTGATTCTTTTAGAGATTTTAAATTTTAAGTTAAAGCAATTGGAATATTTTTTTTTAAGAAATGGTTTTATTTATTTAAAATACTTAGCTTAAATAAATAAAACCTTTTTTATTATATATCTTTAATTAAAAAATAAAAGAACATCACAAGTTAACATGTTTTATTATAAATGCACAATATATTTAGAACTAAATTACCATTACATCTTTTTATATAATTACATAATAAACAATGGACGGAGTGAATAAACATGTCACATAGATAAATATATAATATGATCCAGTAACAATAACATCACTCACACTCCAGTACCGCCGACTTATTTTATCACGGCTAAATATGCTGTAAAGTTTTGAAGAATAGTATTAAGATTTCGTCTATTCAGTTATAACAACAAACAGCAAGTAGGTAGTAACAGACAGTAACAAACAAACAAAAAAAAAATTGACTGTAGTGTCAGTAGTTCAGTTGTAACATTTATATTACATTTTTAAATATTAATAAAAATAACAAAATTTCAAAAGATAAAATATAGTAACCCACCGGTATCGGGAACAGTATTATAATTATTACCAACACAGTTTCTAGGAAAATATTAGATTCGTTAAAATGTCTGAAATTTCAAGGCAGTATAAATGTTACGATAAGTCGGCGGTAATTTTAGATATTACTCTTTCTCAAGATGATCCGTAATTAATAATATATCTTTTTCCGTGTATTGGCCTCCTTTTATTCTCCATAGTATTTTTCGTCCATACTTATCTGATTTGAAACATTTTTCATCAGTATGACGACATTGTTTTGCCAATCGAAGTGCCCATATTCCTTCGATTCGCGATTTTGACGGTGCACGGTGGATAATAAAATTTTGTTCGCGCCGGTTTGCAACATGACAAGCCGTCCGCTCGCAGGTGGTTCCGTACAGTTTGCATAGTGACGTTGTTTGCTGCTGCTGTTATGCTGGTCTTAGCGAATGAATCTTATGTATGGCAACAATCTCACGGTGCCGAGGCGACAGGCGACGGTTTATTTCGCCTCTCAGCTCGACGATGCACCAACAGTCGAACAGTTTTTCTCTACAAAAAAAAGTGAAAATGTTAGAACTAAAAATACACCTCCCATTTTTCCCAATTGTGAATTAAGAAATTAAAAATTCCTACACAATATAAATAAAATGAAGAGAATATATTTTTATATATTTATATAAAGACAATTTATATACTTATATATAAATATATATATATAGTATATAATTATATGTTTATTGAAATTATATAAACATTTATAATAATAATAAGACACATATTATTCACTGTATTCACATATTACTATTTTTTATCTATAAATATAAAAAGTGTTAAGCATTATTAATTGCTGAATGCTGCATATATTTAGAATAAATATCCTTTGATTATTTTCCATATAAAATATGCAATTTACAATTTTAAATAATAATAATAATTTAGAATAAAAAAACATTTGAAAATTGTTATTTTATTATTATCTCCTATTCATTTACAAACATAATCATTATATTTTTGAATATTCTATTACCAAATACAGAATAAACATAATACTCCGGTGTAATTCCCTATTATTTTCAAATACTCATCAATCACTACAATTCGTTAAATGAGACACAACAGATAATCTCATTGAAGTTACTGGGCAACGGTGATATTATGTCACCAATAAAATACAATATTTTTAATAATAATTTTACTTACCGATATCATTAGGCGCCTTGCGAAGTCACTAACAAAAATGTTTTGCTCATGCAAAACAATAATCTGAGCTTTTTGAAATATTGTTAAATGATGCATAGTCTCAGTTAATCAATTTATCACAATCACAAACTTCGTAAAAGTGCAAAAGAAGGAGTGTAGGTGTAGTTGCTAATGCGACAACTGACTCATACATAAGTTCACAATTGAAGGCAGGATTATATTTTTAAAGCGGGTAGTTAGCTTCTAAACTGGCAAATAATTTTAAGTAGGCGAGAAACTTGTGGTAGATTCTCAAACCAGTCAGAATATTGTTTTATCAGTTAGTATATTAATTCTAAAATACAAAATCTCAAAAATAATAATTAAGTAAAACCGTGAATTGAACTCAAATTATTTGTCACTGTGGGTTGAATGCTTACCTGTTGCGCCAGGAGAGCGTTATTCTTATGTTGCGAAATTATGATATACTATCATTTAGAACATTAACGCACTCGCTCTACGAATGCTATGTGTGCGTGTCTATCATTGAGCAGTACGTAATGAATCGTTTACACAGCAGCGATAGTTTTGTAGTGTGCGTGACTGGTTACTTATCTCCTTTGGCGGGTGTACATAGTGCTTGCAACTGGCAGCTAGAACTTACATTAATTTCCCAAAGTTTTATAGGTCATTTTAAACATTATTTGTTGATGTTGAATAGTAACACTGGATACAAGCAGCTTCTGTGGTGCTTCTGGGTGCTGTAGTGAAAGTCTATTGGCTGAGACCATTGCTGAGATAATGATGATTAAGTACCTACTTACCGCAAGGATATTAAAACCATGATCTAGAATAGTGTTCTCAATCGCCTCAGCATCTTCATACGCTTCCGGCTTGATGATAGCCAGGGTACGCTCCGAATAAGCATGATAGTCCGCATCAGACTCCGAGGATGCATTAGACATGATTCTATTATATTTTTGTGTTTTTGTATAAAATTACAATGAATAATGACAGAACTCTTGACGTTTGTAGGTCGCGAAAAGAGGTCGGTTGTCCACGACGACCAATATATCTTGACACTTTAGAACAGCGCTGCTTGTCAAGACAAAAGTCAAATGTATGTCAAATTCAGAGCATAAATGTAGTTCGGTATGTAGCCACGTATCAATTTATTCTGGTTTTGTAGGCCTTAATATAATGTTAATGGATCGTGAATATGTTAATAAGGTCGTGTACAGGCTTTTGTTGTTTGCTTCTGAAAATGTTTTTTGTGAAACTTGGCAAACGATTTGTAATGTATGAAGTATGGAAATAATGTGTTTATCTACTGGGTAGATTATGTGTAGTATATAGCTATTACTACTTCTTTAGTTAGGCAAAGTTTGAGAATAGTTTTCGGAATTATCTGAAAAATACAAAATATACCTATATGATTGAAAAGTAAAACTTATTGAAAATATATTTGACAATAATTTTTATGCTAGCATTTGATTAAGGTACTATAGATTCTTATTGATACTATAAATATAGCTATGTGAACTAACTTAACTACGTTCACTCTATTCGCATTTCCATAGCCATCTAAACCCGTCGTCTCCACTACAAAAACAGACCATTCCTACACAAACAAACAATAAAATCAATTGCATATCGATAAACAGACATTCTGAGACACTAAATGGGAAAACTGGCGTTTTCCGCGGACGCCACCCCGAGTGCGGAGGGGGCGCGGGGCTGCGTGCGGCGCGGGGGCGCGAGGGGGCGAGGGGGCGAGGGCCCGGGGGCGTAGGGGCCGCGCGCGGGCCCCAGTGCCCCCCGGACGCAGCGGCGGAGCGACGCCTCCCCGAGCCTGCACCCGCGACATGCGACGCTGACCCTGTCTCCCGCCACCCGAGAACCACCGCCGTATACATGGACAACTCCTGCCTCCTTGACCTCCTCATCAGGTGCTTCGCGATGACCGAGCCCGAGGACCTCAACTTCACGGCGTTCACCGACCTGTGTCGGCTGTGCTCCCTGAAGAGTGGTCCCAGACTCCATATCTTCGATAAGGAGTCGGAGCAGCGTCAGATCTTGTTTAAACTCAGGACCTGTCTGCCGACTATGGTGAGTAAGCCCTTTGTACTGCTCGGACTTTTGTCCTTGACATCCCAATGCCTTGCAATATCTTAAGAAATGTGTTAATTATCTTCATAATAATAAATTAAAATCAGTTGATTCGATGACGTAATAAACGGTTTTGTAGTGAAGTGAAACGTAAACAGTGGCTTTGTGGTTTAGAAGAGAAGTGCAATAATGGTGCTACGTAGCGGCCGGACGTAGCTTCGTAGACGCCTGCGCGCTACGATGCGCTACGAGCCGAGCACAACAAGGAATACCGAAATTTCACAATACCTGTTGAGTTTTTTTTAATGCATAAATTATCGTTTTTGGGACAGATGATTCATCTAATCTATAATATGAATTAACGAAATAAATAGGGACAATTTAAATGCCTACATTTTACTGATGATATTACATACAATTATTTTGTGAAATAAAATTCGTACGTCACGTCGTACTAAATAAATACTTACTGAAATAGTGTCCTATATAAGATTTAAAAATATTTTATTCTTTCATTGATAATCATTTGTTATTAATTATGTAGTTTCTCTTAAAAGTAACAAATGTTTTCATATAATTTTACATGAACCACCTTCTATTGAATGCAGGTTTGAAATAAATTGAGAGCAGTTTAAATCACGTTAAAAAATAGACCCGCCAATACATCCTTAGCCTATATTCAAAACATAAAAACGAATACTTAAATATTCAGAGTAATAATTAAATATTAAAATATTCAGAGTACCTTTACGCGAACGAGTACTTAAGTATCAGTCCTACGAAAATAACAAACAAAACAAATTAACTACACAGAACCATCATAACTCACGAACTTGGCCATAAATGTAAAATCAAAGAAGTTATCGATTCTTTCTTTAATATTGCATTCGTAAGGCCGTGTTCAGATCAACGACCTCGCAGTCACAGCTCACCGGCCCACGTACCCACCGGCTGAAGTAGGTCAGACCACCGGCTCACTGCGAATCTTGTAGGGCCTTATATTAAGCAAACATGCTGCTTTTAGCATAGCAATCAGCGATTTAGTCGCTTTTCGGAATCTTGCTTGACACAGTGACATACTCGGTCGAATATAGAATTAAAAGTAGCCAGTCGCCAAAACGCGTGTAGTGTAGCATTTAAATAATCGCTGAAATGCGCAATTTTGCTATAGCGATTGAACGCAGACCCGCCAAATCGTGATGCAACATTTTTTTTTTATTTATTTATTAGAATCTCCAACAAAAGATGTACACAGGCATGACAAAAAATTATGTAGGTACCAAAGGTATTACGTAAGTGTACTCCCTCACTTACAGGAGACAAAAGCATGCAACGAATTATTACAACTAAGCTAACAAGGTTATTAAAACATAATTATAAAATATTAAAAAGATAGGTAAACAATCATGGTAAAATAAAATTAAAAACCGGCCAAGTGCGAGTCGGTCCCGCGCACGAAGGGTTCCGTACGTATCTTTAAAAACGGCAAAAAAAAATCACCATTGTTGTACGGGAGCCCCCTTAAATATTTATTTTATTCTATTTTTTAGTATTTGTTGTTATAGCGGCAACAGAAATACATCATCTGTGAAAATTTCAACTGTCTAACTGTCACGGTTCATGAGATACAGCCTGGTGACAGACGGACAGACATACAGACAGACAGGCAGACAGCGGAGCCTTAGTAATCGGGACCCGTTTTAGCCTTTGGGTATGGAACCTACAAAAAAAAATACAAAAAAAATATTTTTTTTTTTGTATTTTTGATGAAGTTACAAAATCGCCGATCCTAAATGTAGCATGTCTGTTAAGGCCCTTACATGTTGGGGAACGAAGGATTATCAAACATGGTCGTAAGGATCGTCGCGCGTCGCATTTAATCCTTTTTTTAGAGGTGTGACTTATATTGTGTAGGGAGTAAAGGTCAAAGTTGAATGAAACTGTGGTTTGATAAATATATTGGTCGGTGATCGCGGATTATTCAGTGAACGATTTGTATGGTTGTTATTGTGGGATAATGAGATATATTTTTTTTTTTTTGCAAATATTGATAGTAGTGTGTAGTTTATCTATTTCACTATAGAAAGCTTATTTTTTGCTGTAGTTTTCTCATTTCCAAATCGAATGCATAATTGCATACCTATTTCAACGCAAATTAATCATTGGTAAAAATCATGGCAAACTTCTAATCTTTCTTTGGAACATTATTTCTTTTTATTTGTTTGATTTGTCACTTATATAATCATTTTTCTAGAAACCATCACTTTGGATTTGAAGCAGCAGCTTGATATTGACACTTTGTAGATGTAGTATGATTATTCCTTTACATTTCTATTTATTGATGAAGAAATAAATTATTTATATAATATATTTAGTGGCAAACTTCTAATCTTTCTGATTAGAAGTGTGCCATCACTTCTAATCAGAAAGATTAGAAGTTTGCCATGATTTACTAAGTTTGATTATTAGTAATCTACACCGTGCTAGGCATCTATGATTCAAAACTCCCCTTTTTACCCGACTGCGCCGAAGCCCAGAAGCAGGGTAATGTTTCTAATACTCAATCATTTAGTGCATTCCACTTTATGTTCTTAAGGAAAACAAATGTTTTCTACCTAAACACATGGCATATACATAAAGTATTGAGAACTTAAGTGGTAATTTAGTATATAAAGTGTTCATTATGGACCTTGTCAGTCACAGCAAACTGGTAAACATGTTTGGTTAATAGGGTGCTTAAAACAGTCACTTAATTAATAGGAAAATATTATGGATCATCGCAAAATGTCACAAAGTGACAATTCATAATTATGATCTGCGTGCGATTCCTATTACGAAATAATTCATCTGTTTGACAGTTTTCTATGGGGATTCGTAAAATGGTCCACATAATATGAATTGCTTTTGTGTCACATTAGAGGAATTGATAATGACAGCTGGAAATTCAGGAAATGAAATGCTTTTAGAGGAATTGCTAATGTGGCCGTTTTAGGCCAACAGGCCATAAAATTGGCCATTAATAGTGTACTTCCCACCATCTACGGACACCTTTAAAGACTCCCACAAACAGGCGCGACGCGACTTTCTGAGCAAACTTCACGGCCATAAAATTGGCCATTAATAGTGTAGTTCCCACCATCTACAGACACTTGTAAAGGCTCCCACAAACAGGCGCGACGCGACAGCGCGACGCGACTTTAACAAAACAATTTCTGGGAAAACTTCACGGCGAACAATGCGGCGGCGGCGTCGCGTCGCGCGACAATTCGCACCAGTATGTAAGAGCCTTAAGACAATGTAGTTTGCCAAAGCATTCGCTATCTTTGGGACAACGCATAATCACGTCAATAATGCTTACATTCCAACACGAGTTCCTTCACAAATCTTCTACCTACTATTCCCTCTCTCCATCTTAAACCCTAGAATGTCTGTCTAACAACTTCCCCCGTAAATCCAGCAGATATCGAAGGACGACTTTCTGCCGAAGAAGATCTGCGAGCGCTGCGTGACTCGGCTGGAGCAGTTGTACGAGTGGCGGCAGAGCTGCCTCAGTACCGACTCTGTGCTGAGGAACTACGCCGAGTCCATGAAGATCGTCACCTCCACTATCAACTTTCAGGTCAGTGGATGTATTCTAGTAGATCAGGGGGCTTAAAACGGTCACTTTAGTAGAATCATAATATAAAAATATTATAAATCATCGTAAAATATCACAAACTGACAATTCATAATATGATCTGCGTGCGATTCATATTACGAAATAATTCATCTGTTTGACAGTTTTCTATGGAGATTCGTAAAATGGTCCACAAATTATGAATTGCTTTTATGTCAAATTAGATAAATTGCTAATAACAGCTGGGATTCAGGAAATGAACTGCTTTTAGAGGTATTTGCTAATGTGGCTGATTTAGGTCCCCAGTACACAGTACTTTCAGAGTTATTACCCGACTGCGTGACAGAAAAGAGATGGAGATGACAATACGACAAAAAATAAGAGACTCCGTATACCTAATGACGTTCTCGGTCTACATATAAAAAATTAATCAAATATATCCAATAGTTTAGTTACGATAGCTAGTCAAAGATCGGCAAACCCCATAGTCGGCCCATCACTACTATTTAGTTTGTTTGAAAAAATGATTTTTTTAATTTCCATTCTAGGATTTATTTGATAGTTCCAAAATACTCTTATGCATTAGTATTGCCAGTGTTGTCATTTGTTGTTGTAATGTCGTCTCCACATTGTATATCACTACATATAATATTATAAAACAAAGTCTCTCCGCCACGTCTGTTCGCGATAAACTCAAAAACTACTGCACAGATTTTCATGCTGTTTTCACCAATGGATAGAGTGGTTCTCGAGGAAGGTTTTAGTATATAATTTGTCAAGCGGGTGAAGCCACGGGAATCAGCTAGTAAAATATATAATGTCACGAAAAAAATGTACCATTACCATGGTACTTTTTTTTTCGTGACAAATGAAAGTCCAAACAAAGGGCTTGAGAGACGATTCTAAAAATATTAACACACCAAAAGGCTAAAAAAATAACTGTGACAACTGTATATAGGCTAGAGTAGGTCGGTTAGCTCTAGATAGTGTTATAACGTCAACTTGGGCTTCCTCCTCCTTCAACCAACTGAGACAAAATGGAGGGTTATGATTTTGACCGGTATGTATCTATGTTTATATGTATGTGTGTATGTTCATGTGTTCCCTCGTATCTTCTAAACTACTCGTCACAATTGGACAAATCACAAACAGCATGAATATCGTTGGAAGCGTCTTGATGGTTATAGGCTATGTGACGTCACATTAAATGGAATATGGCGCCCCCTAGAGGACATAATGTTAGATGTATGGTGACATAAGACAAAAACCTTGCTAAACGCAAATGTTTCGCCATCTCGGATTTTCCTTACAACAGCAGCAATCTATTGCGAGAATAGTTGCAGATAACAATGAACTGTCACAAGTTTAGTATCTTGCTATTAAAAGCATTCAGACGACGACATCTTTCACAAGCATGAAATGTTGCACAAGAGTTCCTGCTCAAAAAAAAAATCCTACGACAGACCTTTAGAAAATCTATGATTACTCCCATTTATTTATAGGTCTGAATGATACTTGTAATCAAGCCAACACCGGTGTAAAAATAGATATAGAATAATAGCATAGATATTTCCCGCTTCGAGCAGGGAGATGCAGCGTAGGTCGCCCCCACGGCGAGACGACCTGGTGAAGGCCGTGGGGAGCGCTGGATGCAGCGCCCTTGAACCCACATCATAACATAGACCTCTCTCTCTCTTCCTCCTTCCATAGGAAATTCTGTGGGAGAAATAAGTGCCTTAATATATCTACCTATATGGCAGCGAACACGGTTGGGGCAATTTGGGAATTATATTAAAATCACATTTTAACGTAGGGAGATTTTCGTGCAACGAAAATGTTTAACCAATTTTTCCTTTTACGGATCCTGAGGAATGTCACTTTTTAATAAAAGTAGGTAGTCACACATACTTTTATTCATGGGATGTCTAAATATGTGTTAGAACGAACATAAACCAACGTAATCGGAAAGTATGTCGTTTCTTGCACTATACTTGCACAAGATACTTTAATTTTGTAATGTCAACATGGCTTATAGTCATGCTAGCCACTTCATATGAAAAATTACACAAATGCAACCATTTTCGAACAAAAAAGAAAACACGTGCTGGTGACGTAACTATCTGGAAACTAGCCAGACCCCTCCCAAGCTTAATCGTCACCTTTTGTGCATTAAAATAGGCTTCCATTCGTTCAGAAAAACATAAACGCTTATAGTTATGCTTTTAACAAGTTCGAAGGTGCTAATATGTAAATACGGTTAGCAACTGTATAGTAGAAATGTTGGTAAGTCTAGTGGAAAGGCTAGGAGACGTGAGGTCGTTAGATTTTTACAATAGTGCTAAGCTAAATCAATGTTTTAGAATAATTTATTGTCTTTTTAAACACTTTTCTCATAATTACCAATTCCAAACCAACCATTAGAACTTTTCGGAACCAAACAAAATGATTCAGAAACAGATAACCGATCCATTTAAATTAGTTTCGGTCACATTCCGAATTTGGATCATCACTCTCTCAAAATGGCGGCTGTATTAATAAGTAACGAAGAGTATCTATATCAATATCCAGCTCTATTTTGGCCCGTTAAGGTCAGGCTATATTTGGGCTTCCGGTTCCGGTTCAGTGAATACCTGTCAACTGAAATGTGAGAATAAATAAATGCTTTGTACTTTCACATAGATATTGGGGATAGCTTTTATTTCTCTTTTAATTGTTTCATTACAACGCGACCATTGTTGTAGTCCCGTTGTCAGAACTCTGACTGTGGATTCTTAAAGCTTTTTTACCTTTTATCACTCGTAAAGTTGAAGTTAAATGATACTAGTTTCCGTCCGCGGCTTCGCCCGCGTGGTATGTTGATAAAAAGTACGCCTATGTCCTTCCCCGGGATGCCATCTATCTCCTTGCCAGAAATCCATTCAGTGGTTTAGGCTTGAAAAGGTAAGATACAGACAGACAGACAGACAGACAGAGTTACTTTCGAATTTATAATATTAGTAGATATGGATTTCGTTGTGTTCCGGGCACACATTGGATAAACAAAGAAACATAGAGGAGTCCGTAAATTACGTAATGTTAGCATTGAGACCTCGTTCTAAATCTGAAGATCAAGAAAAACTTATAGCAACTACAACCGAACTAGTGAGAGATCGACCCATTACACTATTAATTTGAGGGTGAAAGAACGGGTACCTAATTTTAGCATTAATCTAAGTACTTAAGTCAATATGGGCTAGCAGAAACACTAGTAATAAGAAACGTACAGCAACGAAGCATGACATCGATTAAAATAAAATTACCTCAGGTAATTCGGTGGCTTATAAAATCGATGTCAATTTAGGTAATATGCTATGCACATAATAAACTACATCTTGCTTGACGAAAATGATCGACTGCACGCAACCAGCTTAAAATTGCAGGCATTGGGCGGCATTGTTAAAAAGGCAGGAAATCTAGTTTTTGCTTTGTCCAAGGCTCGGTCCGCGAGGAAAAACAAGGTGTACGTTAAACCATACACTATAAACGACTAAGAATTTTTAAGTAACTTCATTAATGAATATTAATTGAGCAAGTAGTACAGTCAGGCTAAGTGAATCATGACCCACTTTGACGATAAATCGTTTGAAACCTTCAAAATAACAACAGATGTACAGATGACAAATTCGTTACCAAGGAAATGTATATTTACGCGAATGTCGACCTAATTGTATTTGAATGTCTGTACGAAAATAAGCTTATGGTGGGTCAGAATTCAATTGTTTCGACTGTACTTGATTAGCTGTCATCGCGTGTGCTCGATCGCTTTGGTCCGTTAAAAACCTTTATCATTGACTATCTTCTAATCTTCTACACAAAGAAACATTATTGAGAAGCAAGTCAATAAAACTACAGTAGCCTTATAAATGAATCTAAGCAGAAGCGAGACAGAAGACTAGGTATAGCTGTAGAAGATAGAATTTTCTAAAGTAAATTAAAACATTGTACTGGTTAAAAACCTATTTAGATAAACATAATAATCAAAGACAATACAGACAAAAATGTGCTTATATTCCCACGCAAAAGAGTCAAATGAAGGCCTAAGAGGAGGGGACCGGTCTTTATATTTTGTACCCAAAAGATTATCTATCTGCTTTCCTCTGACCACAACATTATCGCATCTCGTAAGTGCGAATACAATGTAAAAACGCCCTGATAAAACAACACAATACCTATTGTAATAGTTGTTCAAAACATTATTGAAATTATTAATGTAAAATGCCAATAGCATAGTTTTAATAAAATTTGTTTTTTTTAAATAGCCCTCAAATTTGCGATGCCTGGAAAAGGCCGCAAGTTGTAAAAACTTATATTATACTCGTAAAAGAACACCAAAATGTACACTTAGTTTGCAAATAAATCTGTGACTTTGACTTTGACTTAACATATCCGGGTCTGCCCGCGTACCTATACAAAAACAGCTTTCAAATAGGTACAATAGTAGTACTACAAAACATATCATGTTTCTATCTGGCTGTACTTCAGTTTGCCTGTTGAAGAGCTTTTCAGACTTGAAATCTTTCAGAAACCTATCTGCTGATCTTCAGCACCGCAAGAAGAGTCACGTAATGAGTTTATAATTATTTCTTTACTACTACTAAGCATACTACCTACAGAGCTTGTGCAAATAGAGTAACAGCCATATAGCATTGTTCCTATCGTACAAACACAATTCACAAATGTCATTCCGAATTCAGCTTGACCCCATCCCTCAGGGAAAACAACATGACGGTTGCATGCATATTTTAACATCATATCAAATATTCAACCAACAGTAATTTATACATCGATATTGTGGCTGTATCTATAATATTACCTTGCGTTAGTCATCGATCGATTCCATGCTGGATTAGATAAATAACTATCGATCCACGTAAACTACATGATATCGTCTATTCAAATATAACCCATTTTTCCTATCATTGATAAGTTTTAAAGTGACTTATAGGCAGGTTGATGTACTTGTTACTTGGATATTCTCGGAAATTGCCTTCTCAGAAGCTATTGAACATAGCTCCGGAAATAACGGATGCGCCATTGTACCAGTGTCCTTGATGCAGCGAGGAGATTTAGTTAGATGACTGAATATAAACATGATATTCAAATGCTTCTTCCTCTCAGCTCGTCAGCTATGTTAGCTCAGATTTCACAAGATGTTCTCCCATTATCTGTTGACAAAGTAAGGCACTTAGATATGAAAATGTATTGTTGTCGAGTGTGTAGGCACGCGGCGGGCGATGCACAGTCCGTCGCCGGGTAGCGCCCCTCTCCACGATCGATCGGCGCACCCGACGCCCGGCTCGTATCGACCCACTGCCACCCACCACCCAAGCCAGCTCCTCACGCAAATCTCAACCGTATCCCCTTAAGCTAACGGCAAAAGTTCCGTCTCAGAATTCCCAAAAGGAAACACAGTACGTTCACCAAATTTGAACCTTAATAAAGACGTTCTGTGAACTATTACTGAACGCATATATTCCATTTCCACGCTCCAGTTAAGTTAATGAATTATCTGCTCTAAAGCGATAGTTATAAGGTTCCTCGCAATGTTGGCTGCGCAATACGACAGTTGGCAACGCGGGAATTGGCTACGCATGTCCATGGACGTTTTGTTTTTATGACGCTCCCTGTAATTTACTTACATGAAAGTCTGGTTCTGGCAGATTATAGATTGAACTCTTGCGATCGGGGACTTTTGAATATAATTATAAAGTTACTATTCGTGGCGATCTTGATGTAAGTAAATGAATTGAGAGACGATGAAGTTCTGTATGTCACTATTCTTGGTGATTTTGACAGTTATCATCCTTCACATCAAGCCAGCTTTCAAACAAGTGTATCCTCTTCCTCTCGGGTGCGGTAAGCACTGTATATTAGTGTATGTATGTACAAAATGCATTACCGCACGCATCCCATCCAAGGTCGAAGGTGGCTCCGTCACCCGAGCTCGGGGGTACCGTTAACCCTGACCTAGCGCGGGAGGTGAAGGATATTCCTACTACGGCCTCCCTCCGCCTCGCGGGGGACCGCACGACCTACCCTGAACACCACTTGCACTGAAACGGTTGAAGCCTTCCCCTCGTCACATCACATGGCTTTCATACAACTGAAACAGATTATCTAAATACGCAACTTTATTACTGCCGTCAAGTTTAAACTTAGCGGTGGCATGAAACTATAAACTTTGAAAGGTACATATAAATTTGTCCTTTGAAACGCAATGTTACAATCGCGATTAACTTATCGCACTCAAACGATCTAAGTCAAGGGAAACGTTTTAAAAGAGGACTGTAAAAGAGCATTATTTTATTCGGTTCAGTGGATAATGTTTCCTATTAATTTCCGGTTACATCTACATTACTTCCACACGCCATCATTTCTGACGAATGAGGATATAGTCTTTTGGGTGTACTTTTTTATAGACAAATAACTCTACCGGAATGACGTTACTTTCCCCCCTGTAGGAAAATCCTGTACGGATGGATATTCGTAGTATCACCTAGGTTTTTTTTTTATCGCCCGATGTTTATTTCGAACTTGGATAAAGTTTGAATTCCACTAACCCTCGCCATAGATTACGATTTTTAATTTTTATGATTAAGAGGCCGCACATGTATTATTGCTGACATGGTTATGCTCTATGCAAAATGTTTCGTATCGAATATATTTTTGTCTTTAGCATGTAACTCCTTTTGAGCTAAAAAGTGGCTAGAACTGGCCACTTTTTTGCAATCATAACACTGATCTATAAGTACTTATAGTAGGTAATCTAGGTGTGATTGAAATCGTGTATCATCATCGTGTATTTACCCAAAATCATATCTTGTCTTCACACAATATATTTATTTGTCATTTATGGCACTTTGTAAAAATACTTTCACTTATCCGTGTGTTCTGTGGAGGTTAGAGATTCATTGCACTTAAACTAAAAAATAGGAATCCTTACTAATATTATAAATACGAAAGTGAGTTTGTTTATTTATTTGTTACGCTTTCACGCTAAAACGGCTGGTAGACCCTGACCAGGAATAGGACATAGGATACTTTTTATCCCAGTATTCCCACAGGGGTCGACACTTACGCGGGTCAAACAGCGGGGCGCAGCTATCTTTACTAATATTATAAATTCGAAAGTAAATCTGTCTGTCTGTATGTTACCTTTTCACGCCTAAACCACTCGACGGATTTCGATAAAATTTATAGCGGCAACAGAAATACATAATCTGTGAAAATTTCAACTGTCTAACTATCGATACAGCGTGAGCGGAGTCTTAGTAATAGGGTCCGGTTTTATCCTTTGGGTACGGAACCCTAAAAATGGCAACTGTTCGGAACTTACAAGTCTAGTCTCCATCCCACATTCGTGTAGAGTCTACGCCGTAGACTATACGCGGCCGTGATCTACGGCGTAGACCTAAAAGCGAAACGATATAATACAAGTGCTAACATCTCTCCTCTCCTAATGTACCACAATACACGCAATTTCACTATGAAAACAAAGATAAAACAGAAATTTCAGGTTTACAGCGTAAAATATTTAAAGTTACGACCCTGAAGTGAGCCATAAAGTCGGATAAGTTATGAGTGTTTTGAATTAAACAAACATGTTACTTTCTTTGTTTTGTTTTTGTTTAAAACAAAGAACCTAATGTCAGCTGTAAATAATACAGATGTCATAAAGTTTGCTATCATACCTTAACTTTAGGGTAATACAAATCATTTGGCCTGTCTGGACTTTAAAATAGACCTCTGAGTGTGCAATCCTTATCAGAGGAAGTTAAGATTATCTGTATCTTTAAGTAAGGCGTTGTCTACACGAGAGTGTAGTAGTCTAACTTAAAAAAAAAAAACTGGAGCGTGAAAAATAGGTATCCAAGTTACCTGTAACTAGTTTAATCTTCTTACCTTCAATAATACTTTCTAATTAATTCATGAATTCTTCTAAATTATACAGGGTGTTAGGGTAGACACCGTTATCCTTAAAACTAGTGGTTTGGTGTCATTTTTATATACTTTTTCTATGGGACCAACCTTGAAATCGCGAAAAAATAATCAGCTAGAAAGAAAGAAAATACGTTTATTTGCGGCAAACATGACGCTAAGAAAGGTTAAATATAATAATATTAAAATAACCAGTTGCGGGAAAAATATGCGTCAGATTCCCGCAAAACGGCCATCACTCAGCATAATGCTGCGACCCTTTGCGAGACAGATCCGTAGCGCTGGTTTTCAGTGACAGCCGGCGTTGACGTCATGACGTCAATCGGTGCAGCACAATGAAAAAATAAGAAATAAAATAAATACATTACAAAGTGTTTACAAAAATACAATATTTATTGATGGCAACATTCTGTTCCGTCAGCGACTCACGCTGCTTAGCTGTTCCATACATTTGTGTTCACTTAAATCGACAGAATGTATGGAACAGCTGTTTTTTTTTTGCGATTTCAAGGTTGGTCCTAACAAACTAACACCCAGTATAGAATATTAATAAATATCTAACTGTTTCCCGCGAATTCGTCTGCGATCCAGAATAAAAACTAGCCTATGTCCTTCTCCAGGTCAAGGTCTACCGCTGTGCAAATTTCATCCAAATCCATTCAGCCGTTTTAGCGTGAAAGCGTAACAAACAAAGTCACTTTCGCATTTATAATAAATGCAGGAAATTATGATTTCATTTCGCTAAGATAGTCATGTTATCGACATAATTTGCACCGCCATGTCAGCAAATGGTCTTAAAGGGCCAATTTGAATCTGAAGCAAACTGCTCCCAGTAAGAAGCGAAGTACACAGTATGTCTGGCTACCAAAATACGATAGGCTGTTTTTTTTTTTTTCGCAAGTCCACGTCCAAGCGTATATATTTCTATAGGTATTTCTTAACAATATTTTACTTATCTTAAAATATCAATGCATAGTCTCAAAATCTGCCGGTTGCTACAGATTATTACAGAGAAATTAAAACGTAGAATTTTAATAAAACAACGCAAAACAATTCTTCAGTCTGAATCTTTTCATTACAGTTAGTGGCCCAGACGGTATCCTCGTTACTTACCCAGGTGCGTCGCAAAAGAAAGTGTATGCGATCGATGAGACTTGCAGGCTCGCCAGCGGTTAACTTGCACTTACCACTTAGTGCATAGTGACGGCGGAGGGCGCCCGCCTCGAGACCGCCCTTCCGAGCTCCGGCGCCCTTGGGTTTTCACGACCTCTTCTTAAAGTATGCGCGCCTAGTACTTTCGTTTCGTACAAAATCATGTTTATCGGTACTAGATGGATATTATTTGAAATTGTGGTGCTTTTGATGACTGTTTACTAGTGGTATAGAATGCGTCTGAGTTCCTACTACAATCAACTATGGGATCTTGGAGTAAGATTTTTAATCTACTTTATTATATATTTATTTAGTTTTCGTACCGTCTGCAAAACGTTTCCTAGTGAATTTTATCAATTTATATTTTTATTAAATTCAAGGTTGGTATCGCATTGTTCATTTGTGGAGAATCGAACGCGCAGTGTGCGGTACGCTATTGCTACCTACCGCTCGCTAGTGACAGCGTATTAATGAACCGAAAAGTCCTTGATATTCAATGATTATTTTTTTATGTCATCGTGTGATATAATATAATATTTTATGGATACATTTTATACTCAGTTTTAAAGTTTCGACTTAATCAATAATTCATCATGCTATGCAAAATGTTCAACTGTATTCGTTACAGAAACCCGATATGAGATAAAAGGGTTTCTCAACATCTCGTCAGTTCATATCAGTTGCTCTTCCGAGCATTTTTCACCCCATATGCAAACCCTCCGTTTAGGTAAGTTTGTTTTTAATCAGTGCATGAGTGATAAGGCCCCCCGAGGTTTCAGCCCCTATCGCAGTTTCCTCCCTTACCTTGAGGGGACGTCATACCATGAACATTCAAACAATAGCAAATGTTGAATAGCTATGCATTTTATAGAAAAGAGAAAATATTGTATCGGAAACCAGCGTCATCTCTTTCCTGTCACCAAATGATATTGATCACTGGTATTCCAGCTTCTAATTTAGCAGGATTCTTATTTGAGTTGG